>JAGFBZ010001548.1:670000-957500 GCA_018398805.1 Hirundichthys speculiger | reverse complement strand
ATGGTATCGGGAGCTTGCATGTTTTTAAAGGAACTATAAATGCTGAAAGGTATATGCATTGTTTTAGAGCAACATGTGCTTTCCTCCAGATGACAGCTATCTCAGGGAAAACCTTGTGTATTTCAGCAGGACGACGCAAAACCACATACTGCATTCCCTGCACTGTACTGTCCCGCAGACGATGGCTTGCTTGACCAGCGAGCATTAGTGCCTGCCGCGCGGCTGGAGAACTCTAAACTCCTGGCGGTGTTGACAGACTATCTATCTTATCTGGATGAGCCGGCACGAAGTGATGTGTGCAGTCTGATTCGTGAACACATACCGCTGTTTGGTGATAGGCCCACCCAGACAACTGTGTGCAACATGATGTTGATGTCGGTGATCACCGACCGATTAAACAACATGCCTATCGTGTCAACCCTATTAAGCGTGCGGCTATGAGTAAGGAGGTAGAATATCTCCTCCGAAATGGTTTTGCTGTGCCAAGTTCTAGCCCGTGGAGCTCTCCCTCTCTTTTAGTGCCAAAACCTGATCAAACCCTTCGGTTTTGTACCGATTACCGCAAAGTGAATGCCATCGCCACGTCGGATTCATTTCCTCTGCCTAGGATGGATGATTGCATTGATCGGTTTGGTTCTGCCACGTATGTGACCAAGCTTGACCTTCTAAAGGGATATTGGCAGGTGCCTCTCACGTCTCGTGCCTCAGAAATATCTGCTTTTGTTACACCAGATCACTTTCTTCAGTACACCGTTATGCCGTTTGGATTTAAAAATGCTCCTGCCACCTTCCAACGGCTTGTGAGTACAG
The DNA here is from genome assembly GCA_018398805.1 of Hirundichthys speculiger. Taxonomy (NCBI): domain Eukaryota; kingdom Metazoa; phylum Chordata; class Actinopteri; order Beloniformes; family Exocoetidae; genus Hirundichthys; species Hirundichthys speculiger. The sequence goes on along the minus strand of JAGFBZ010001548.1, from coordinate 956,690 downwards.
TGCTCTCTGGTGTTAAGAAGTGTGAGGCGTACTTGGATGATATTGTGGTGTATTCGTCCACTTGGGCAGAACATATGTGCACATTGCGTGAAGTTTTTGGTCGCTTGAAGAGGGCTTCGCTCACATTAAATCTAGCAAAGTGTGAATTTGGAAAAGCTGTTGTCACATATCTGGGAAAGCAGGTGGGCCAAGGACGGGTGCGCCCTTTGGCAGCCAAGGTGCAGGCCATCCTTGATTTCCCTGTGCCAGTGACACGGCGGCAGCTTCGCCGGTTTTTGGGGATGTGTGGGTATTACCGTGGCTTTTGTAAAAACTTTGCTAGTGTGGTAGCACCATTGACTGCTTTGACGAGTCCTTCCCGGAGTTTTGGGTGGACTGATGTGTGCCAGGATTCATTTGATGCTGCAAAGGCATTGCTTTGCAGCGCCCCTGTTCTGGTTGCTCCGGACTTTGCTCGGCCTTTCAAGGTCGAAGTTGATGCCAGTGCGCACGGCGCAGGTGCTGTTCTTATACAGGAGGACGAGAGAGGGTGTTGATCATCCTGTGTGTTTTTTTTTTCAAAAAAGTTCAATAAGCATCAAGTGCATTATAGCACCATTGAAAAGGAGGCTCTGGCATTGTTGTGGGCCTTGCAGCATTTTGAAGTTTATGTTGGATCGAGTTCCGTCCCGGTCCGAGTGTTCTCGGACCACAACCCACTGGTGTTTTTGTCACGTATGCGCAACAACAACAGCCGTCTTATGCGATGGTCGTTGTTGCTACAGGATTTCAATGTGGAGATTCATCACGTGAAGGGAACCGATAACATTGTGGCAGATGCTTTGTCCCGGGTTGGTGAGTAAGTGCAGTATGTTGGTTTGTGATCAAACATTTTCTTGAGGGGGAGAAATGTTTGATCTTGGGTGGGGAAGTGTTATGATCCTTGATCATTTGGTATTCAGTTCTTTTGCTGTAACGCTGCTGCCAGGTGCCCTCCTGGGCTCAAGGTGGCACAATCAGTTTGTCTTATTCCTTTTTGTTGTTCCAGGTGGCAGCCAGGTGATTGGCCTATGGGAGGTTGCCACTTCATCGTCTCTCCTCTTCCAGGTGGCAGCCAGGTGATTGGCCCGTGTGACCTTAAAAGGGGGAGGTTGCCACTTCATCATCGCCCCTCCTCTCACTCCCTGCCTCCAACTGGAGGCCATGCTATGCCATGCGGTCACATTTGTTTTGTTGCTACATTTGGTTTGACTATAGTTTAAGTCGATTTTTTTGCATTGGAGCAGCATCGTAGCTTGTAGGGGGGGGTGCTATTTTTGTTGATGTGGGTTTTTCTTTCCTCTCCTGTTTTTGGCCAGGGAGGTTAGTACCTGTCTTTTTGTTTGGTTCTTTCTTTCTGCAGGTAAGACGGGTGGAAAGTCTTTTTGTTTGTTATTTTGGCCTTGCCTCCCCTGAAGGTTGATGCTACGTCTGCTCATGCTGTGTTAAAAATAAACAAACTTTTCTGTTTTAAACTGTTGATGCATGGTTGTTCTTGGGAGCAGGGAGAGAGGGGTGGGGGCTTTATGTTCTGCTCCGGTTCCCCCTAGGCTGGGGCGTAACATGCATCTGTTACAACAGCGTGGCTTCGTCAGAGAAGAGTCCAGGTGCTGAATTAGCCTGCTGGCACTCCAGCTTTTTCACCTATAGAGAATATTTGGTGCATCATTGAACAAAAAAATATGTCTAAAACGATTACGAACTCTCCTGCTGCTGGGAACCTATATCAGACAAGAATGGGACCCTATTCCAACACCAAAACTCCAGAAACACACAACCTCGATGCCCAGACATATTCAAACTGTTTTGAAAAGAAGAGGAGATGATCCACCATGGTAAACATGGTAAACAGCTGTCCCAACTGTTTAGAGACCATGCATCAAATTTGAAATAAGCTCATTTTGTGAATAAAATTGTAAAATGTCTTACTTTGAGCATTGCTTTTTTGTTCATTATTGGACACCAGTGGCTTTTATTCACAGTGAAGAGCAGCCAGGATACCAGGGCAGAGAGAGAGGGGGGAAGACACGCAGCAAAGGGTTGCAGGCCGGGAGTCAAACCTGCGACCGCTGCAGGAGGACTGCAGCCTCCACACACGGACCATCTGCTTTAACCACTGGGCTACGCAGCGGCCCAGTTTCAACATTTGTTATGCTATTAGATTAGATTAGATTCAACTTCATTGCCACTGTGCAGAGTACAAGTACAGAGCCAATGAAATGCACTTAGCTTCCAACTAGAAGTGCAAATAACAAAAGTGTATAAATAAATATAAAATATATGTTTATATATTAGGCTTTATGGCATATAGTGCAAGTTATGAGGTAGAAGGACAGAGACCAGCTCAATGCAATTACAGTAAATACAATATAGGGTAGAAGGAAGTTTAAACAGAAGATAGAAAGGAAGTATAACAGATGGTGCATTATACAGTGCAGTATGTAGATAGCATATATTTATATATGGCCAATGACCATAACAGTACAAATGACATCCTGAGGTAGAAATGTGCAAAGGAATGAATGAGCAGAGAAATGTGCCAGATTGTTGTTGGCACACCACGTTACTAGATGCTGAACCTCGGGCTATCTCTTATCTATGTTATGTTGTGACTAAAATATTGGCTCGTGTGATTTGAAAGTCTTTTAGTTTTAATTTTGTTAAAAATAAAAAAATATCTCACACCAATGTCTCCCGTACTCTGTTTGTATGTTCTTCAGAGTCAGAAGTTTATATACAGGACTGTCTCAGAAAATTAGAATATTGTGATAAAGTTCTTTATTTTCTGTAACGCAATTAAAAAACATGAAATGTCATACATTCCTGTACAAGTCCTGTACACTAGGATTACAATGCTTTTAAACAATTTGAGAAAGCCCAGATGATGATGCCATGGCTTTGGACAGTTAATTGACAACATTTGAATTATGTGGAATCACACCTCAAACACACTGCTTCATGTAAGACATCTTTGGAAAATCAGCCAAGATATCAGGAAGAGAATTGTGGACCTCAACAACTCTGTTTCATCCTTGGGTACAATTTCCAGATGCCTGAAGATGGCACATTCTTCGGTTCAAACAATTATATGCAAGTATAAATACCACAGGACTGTCCAGCCATCATATCACTCAGGAAAGTAACAGGTTCTGTGTCCCAGAGATGAACATGCTTTGGTGCTAAATGTGCATATCAACCTTAAAACAAAAGGAAAACACCTTGTGAAGATGCTGACTGAAGCTGGTAAGAGAGTGTCATTATAAATAAGTCCTGTACCAACATGAGCTGAAAGGACACTCAGCAAGGAAAAACCTCGGTTACATCTCGGTCAAATGAGCGCCAAAATTTAACCCAGCTAGCAAAATAAGTGAGAAACATACATCTTTGGAAAGTTTGCTTGTGAAGGGGAAAATGTACAGGAAGAGAGAGAAGAACAGCCTACGACTTCCAAGAAAAAGAAAGCGTTTAACAGACAATACCAGGAGACTTACTTGAAATATGGATTTATCATGACAGGTGATTCCCATGTACCAAGCCTGCTCTGTGTGAGTTTTTATTTATTTATTTTTTATTTTTTGTTATTTATTTAATGGGTACAGAGGATGTTACCAGAGACTTTGATGTTAAACTCATGTTATGTTATTGGCGTAATGTAATGAGGAAGCCCCCCTGCCCCTCCCCATCCACGGTAAAATTGTCAATTGTCATCTACTGGTCCGCAGTTACAAAAAGGTTGTGGGCCACTAGTCTAGGTGTTTTGCTGCAGGAGAGACTGGCTTCAGCCAGGAAGTTGAAGTTTGGGTGCAAATGTGCATTCCAAATAGACAAGAACCCCAAACATACAGCCAAATTAGTTACAAACTGGCTTAAGGACAATAAAGTCAATGTTTTGAGGTGGCCATCACAAAGCCTAATCTCAATCCTATAGATGACCTGTGGGTAGAGCTGAAAAGGTGTGTGAGCAAGGTGGCCTCCAAACCTGACCCAGTTACACCAGTTCTGTCAGGAGGAATAAGACAAAGTTCCAGCAAACTATTATGAGAAACTTGTGGAAAGAAACCTAAAACATTTGACCCAAGTCATAAGGTTTAAAGGTAATGCTACCAAAAATGTAGGTGTAAATGGATATAAACTTCTGACTTAAAAAAAAAAAAAAAAAAAAAAAAAAAAAAAAAATATATCTATATATATATATATATATATATATATATATATATATACATATATTCTTGAAGAAATTCTCTGTTGTTATTCTGGCATTTAGTAAATAAATTTAGTAATACTAACTGACCTAAAACAGGAAAAGTTTAGTCTGATTTAATGTCAGACAGAGAGGAAAAAAGAGGTTAAGTGTATAAACCTCTGGTTTCAACTTTTTATTTCTTGAACAATAACCATCTTTATTTGTTTTCCTAAACTTTTATCACTGATGGGTATAAATGACCTAAAACTCAAATGAAATATAAATTGGTAGGGTGTGAAAATGTGTTCCTCCATATATTTTTTTTACTGAACTACACAAAGAAAATAGTCACGGGTTAAAAAAAAAGTATCCTTTTTATTCATTAAACAATTAAAAAACTGAACAAATAAGCCTAATCACAATACAAGGGTTAATGAACTCTAAAATTAAGGCTTAGTGTTTGAGACTTTCAGATAACACGGCTAAAAATGTACAGTAACTGAGTCATTAAACTACTACAGTGCTTAAAAGAGTAGGCCTAAAAATGTTGACTTGGATGTCTGTAATGTTTCTTTCTCTCTCTGTTCAGTGACAAGCTGAATGATTTGAGGAGGCAGAAGGAGAAGCTGGAGGAAAAGATAATGGACCAGTACAGGTTCTATGAGCCTTCACCTCCTCGCAGGTAATAATCTGTAATTCTAGCACATCACTTATGTTCAGATGCCAGCGTTACTTTGTCATTTTCTTACTCTTCTGGATTACAAGGGGGAAAAAAACACTTGGTTTAGATAATTTTGTTTTTTTTTCCTGTTGTTTTTCTGTTTAATCTTTATCTGAAGCTGCATTTGAAGAACTGCCATCTTCCTAAAATTGGAAATGACCCCCCTCTCCACTGATGCATTACCAAAAGAGTTATAAAATGTCCAATCAGTGCATTTAAAATTAAAAATCTTTCTGTGATGTCACATCTTCACTCACATTTCTTTTGTAATGTTTATCATTTACGATTGTCGAGCCCTCTGTCCTCAACAGAAAGTCTCTAATCTGCTTTATTCCAAAAACAAGGAAAAATGCTCACTACTGCTTCAAATATGCTGAACTACACTGGTAGGCAGGACATCCAAAACATTTCATCAAAGGGCAATGCTACCAGATACTAAAGAAATATATGGAAACGTCTGGCTTTGAAGAAAGTCACAAAAAAATTCTCAAAAACAAACCTCTCTATCATTACCCCCTACAAGGAGGTTATGTTTATGCCAGCGTTTATCTGTTCGTCTGTGTCTGTCTGTCTGTCTGTTTGTTTGTTTGTTTTTTGTTTGTTTGTCTGTGTTCAAGATAACTCAAAAAGTTATGGATGGATTTTGATCAAATTTTCAGGAGTTGTCGGAAATGTGAAAAGGAAGAACTGATTTCATTTTGGGTGTGATCCGGAAGAAATCCTGGATTCTGGATCACTTTCGAACTTTCAATAATTTTTGCGCTTGGTGGAGGTCTGCGCTCTCCGAGTGCTTTTCTAGTTATTCTGGTTTTTATTCTGGCACAAAGAAAATAATTGTGGTAATCCCAACTGACCCAAAGTTAAAGTGAAGTTTAGTCTGATAAAATATCATACAGTGAGGAAAAAAACATCTGCGTGAACTTCTATGTATTTATATCTATATGTGCAGTTGTCCATTGTTAATACTTTTGTTATAAATATACATACACACACACACACACACATTTGTGTGTGTGTGTGTGTTCAATTCAATTCGTGATTCAATTCAGTTCAATTTTATTTGCATAATTTGTATTACAATACAAATTGTCTCTAGGTGCTTTTCAGAGACGCAGAGCATGACCCCCTAGCAGATATTTTTTTTTTTTAGAAAGTTCTCAAAGAACACAGTAAAGAACTGAGGTATTCATTTGGTCTTTAAACTCCACAGACAGCAATCTGATGGGACCTGTGGGAGGCAATCCCCCTCCACAAAGACCCCACCCCACAGCCCACAGGGCCCAAAGGATCTCTTGATAACATCAGAGAACATAAAGAAGACTTGCTCATTATTAAGTGGGTAATCATAATGTTATGGTTGATCATACTGTGTACATATCAGTGTGTGTGCGATTACATACATGTAGTCCATCATTGGACTGCATGTCCACTGATGATAATTCCAGTCATTACAGTCAATATGACAGCAGAGACACTAGATGGCGTCAAAGTAGGGAGCTGGGATGTGGACTCTGGCTCAAATGCAGTTGTTGAGCCTCCTCATTCATGAGGTGTGCAGATATACAAATAATTAATTATTATTTCATTTCTACAATTGCAATCCTCTTTAAAAAGAAAAACAAACGTAATATGACATTATTTCATCAGTTGTGGCATATATGGAAATGTAATCAAATAATGGAAAGTTCAATCTTAACTGTTACAAATTTGTTTTTTGTCTCTGTGATCAGTTTCAAACAGGCATATATGATTATATGATTGGAAGTTCTGGCTTCTGTACATTTGGAAATATAAACTCCACCTTAAGAAAAATAGAAAGTCATGTAAATTGGATAAAATGGAGAGAAAACGCAACACATATACTTCACACACATATAAAAAGTTGGCTCCAACTTATTTCTAGAGAGTTTCCATCGTGGTTCAGTGATGAGCCACCTGACTTTGAGAGACAATTGTCTTTGCAATACACAGATATAGATAAAGATATATATATAAAAAAAATCATTTCATGATTGTTGATTACACCTCTAACAGCCAGTTTTTATAACAGATCATTTTAAGTAAAAAAAAAAAAAAGTGTTTTCTTTATTTTCATGATGACCACTCATCAGATTTCACGTGTCACAGTTCTCATAGCCTTTTTTTTTTTTTTTCTCTCTCTTTTGATTTGTGCAGGGGAGTTTCCGATTCTGGTACTCAGAAAGTTGACCGAAAACAAAAGTGAGATTTAGCCCCCCCCCCCCCCCATCCATAACTTTTTGAGTTATCTTGAACACAGACAGACAGACAAACAGATAAACGCCGGCAAAAACATAAGAAAAACAAGAACAAAACAAAAAAATTATACCGAATCATTTTATTTATTGGTGTTAATGATAATTCATTCAAATGAAAGAATGAAATAGTCGCTGGCCGGCTTTCTTTTTTTCCATACTCCATAACATTTACATCCTCTCTGCATATTCAGATGAGCTGCGTTTATCAACGACATCCTGATTCAAAGCTCGGTGCGCTTTGTGTGGCTTATATTCAACAACCTCTCTCTCTCTCTCTCTCTCTCTCTCTCTCTCTTTCTTTCTCTCCTAGCCCGGCCCCCTGGATCCCCTACGTCCATTGGTGTCTTCGGGGTGTCTCTTCTCTTCCTCCTTCATAGGTAGCGCGTAATGAGTGTCCATTGGTTTCCATTAAGGCTGGCCCCCCTCCCACTGCTCGCCTTCGCCCTGCCCACGTTTTCTATGTCTCAGTCCCTTCACCGCCTGACGTTCAAGTTCGCAGGAACGTCACGTCCGCACTTGAACTTGCAGCTCGGGGGGCTTCGCTGTACCCCCCATCACTCTCTTTGCGGAAAAAGTCATGAGGAGCTTCACACAACCCGTGGCGCGTTACGCATCACGCTCTGTATGATCCGCAGCTCGGTTTCTTTTTCCCTCTCTGGATGACAGACGCATGAATGAAGAAATGATTTCATTTGGAGTCTACCTTGTAGGAACGGATTTCCCAATGTGAACTCAGCTGAAACGCCGCCACTGAAGCAACTATGTCTCGCCGCAAGCAAGGCAAACCCCAGCACTTGAGCAAACGGGAGTTTTCGCGTAAGTGGACTTAAATCGACTCTTGATCTAATTGTTTTAGTTTCCCCCCTTTCTGTTTCTTGCTTCCTCTCTCCACCTCCTTTTTTTCTTTGGTTTGGGGCAACTTCCATGGGGAGTAATAGGTAGGCTGGGGGGTCTGAAGGATCCACCGCTGTCCTGGGCGAAATTACTAAACCCAAATATATCGAAGACACAGGTTACATTATCTTTAAAAGAATGTAAGATCTCGTAGTAAAACTTTTAAAACAACGTGACGGACAGTTTCAACTTGAGCTGGTTAACGTGTTGTATAACGCTGCCTTCAAGGTTTTTTCGCCATTAAAGGGCATGCATGCGCTTTATGGCCAGAGACCTTTGCCTATATGTGAAGGCAGAGCGGGCTGCAGCTGCGGCCATACAAGTTTCCATGTGGACCCCAATATAATCTCCTAATGTCTTCATCTCCTCTTTTTTTTATTTCAAGAAAGTACTTACAGATGCTTGGGTAGGTTTGGATATAGAGAAGCGATGTTCATATACCCACTTGTGCACAGCGCAGAAGGTTTTACTTTCTTTTCTACAAATTCGCCATAGCTTATGTTTAAGCACCAATGCAGCTTCATAAACAAAATGTGATACATTAATGCAAATAGGTGTCTGTATAAAATACTGTTTGACAACGACGGAAAAGAAAAGGCGTAGAAGTCGTTTTACGCACGTGCGTTATGAAAACGCAGAACATTGCTTTATATTGCAGGTCAGCTTTTACACGTGTAGATAAGAGTGTTTTTTTGGATGTGGGAGAATGATCTCCTACAACTGAACGATTAACATCAGGAAACCAGGATCTGCTTCATCTATGCTCTCTTCGCGCCTCAGTGAATGTGGACACTTCTCCAAATATGCAGGTTGATTTGATATAGATATCCGATATCAAGGGTGATAGATTATGAATCAGTGGATTTAGATTGACCTCAGTGAGGTTGATACTTATTATAAGCATGTCTCAGCTTTTTGTTTCTGTTTAAATCCCCGTCGAAATCAATTATGATCTGGCAATATGAACTCCCTTATTTGCTGGATAATTGTCAAAGGTGTTGCCAGTTGGGGGCGCACTATGATTATCGTCTTATTGGTCGCATATGATCATGAATATCCACTTCATTTATCTATCTAGCTATAAATATATACAGTCATGAAAAAAAAATTATTAGACCACCATTTTTTCTTCACTTTCTTGTTCATTTTAATACCTGGTACCACTAAACGTCATCATGTGACTAAAACAGACAGAAAAGAAAACACTGAATGCATAAAAGCAGTGTTTTTGGCAGTACAACGCCATAGCTATTGATGTAAAAACTTAAGTGATTTAGGTTATAATCAAGAAAACCATGGAAAATGGTAAGATATCAGCTCTTAAATAAAACTCTTATGAGCAATCTTTCTGGTTATCGTTATGTTTGTCCAAACAAATGTACCTTTAGTTGTACCAGGCATTAAAATGAACAAGAAACTGAAGAAAACAAGGGTGGTCTAATAATTTTTTCCATGACTGTATATATATATATATATATATATATATATATATATATATATATATATATATATATATATATATATATATATATATATATATATATATATATATATATATATATATTTGTGTGTGTGTGTTTGTACAAACGCACGCACACACACACACACTTTTAGGGCATAATTTTCTAATGATGAGCTGTCATAAAGCTAATGGACAAAAGTTCTTGTTAATATGGCCAGATGGAGTTCTTGATCCATGGCTCTTTTTTTTTTTTTTGTAATTAATTTGCAAAATGAACAGAGCATGTCTGTTTGGCTGTTCTTAGGTAGTGAGTGGAATGAAATTATTGATCCGCTGTCAATGCAGAGACTTGTTTTAAGTCTAAAATGGCATGTGAAGAGAGGCCGAATGATTTTCCTGATAGTGAAGCAGTTGTACTTTGTGCTGCAGAAGCCCAGTGGGACACATTGGCCTAAACTACTTTAAATTCTGGCACAGTGAGATGTCTGAAAAAAGGATTATATTTTATTTTTCAAAGTTATTCCCATCACTCTTGCTTGGCATCAAAATGAAATTATTTGGTTTGAAGAAAATCTTTCCACCTCACCTAACTTCACATACCTTGCTTGTGTGTAAGCCATAAGCTGGTCAAGATAAGCTCCAGTAAAATAGGAGTGCATTCCTTCATCTTTAATACAGTTGAACATACAAGTAACAGGGCCTATCTTGCATAGTCCTTTACCATCTTCTAATCTGACATGATACAGAATTAAAGGTTGAACCAGCGTCAAGGCATCACTGCATCTTATCTCAGCATCCCAGTCGGGACACCTAATGTCGTTTACCATGTGGCAAGATTATTGCTTCTAAAATGCTCCCTCTCTCTTCTCAATGCTCTCCTCTCTCCACCGGTACTTCAGGGACCTACTCCACATCCAACCCCTCAATGTCTAACCTTGGTTCACAAGATCCCAGCACTTTTAACGAAATGGGGTCCAATCATCTTGAACTCAAATTAGAATCTATTTTTTGATTCTCAGAGGTGTTAGGTTCATTAAAAAAGTGAGATTGGCAGCACAATAAAGAGGGTCAAGCAACTTAATCATTTGACTGCTGCCTGCAAGCTGAACATGTCAGTCCTTATCGAAACAGTCTGTGCAAGCTTTCGTTTCTTTACATTCTTCTTCTTTCCTAAAAATGCTACGGATACACTTTACAACCTGACCTTATTCTAGCAGACATAGCAGTGTGTGAGACTCAGTAATACACTTCTACATTGCCTGTTCTCACAGATTTGTTTATAACTTTCACACAACTGCTGTCTCTCACAGTACTTTATATCAATGTCCTCTCTCTTGTCTACTTATCCAGCTGAGCCACTCTCAGGTGTTTTACCAGAAGAAGACTCTCAGGACTCTCCCAGGCTGGGAGTGGCTCAGGACGAGCCCCTTAAAGGGGACCAGGACCTGCTTACCTGTGGCCAGTGCCACTCCCGCTTTCCCTTGGCTGACATCCTGCTTTTCATTGAGCATAAACGGAGGCAGTGCCATGGTAGCTTTTGCGTGGACAAACCTCTGGACAGGCCGCCATCGTCCCCGCTCGCCTCACCCCTCTCCACATCCTCCTCGCACTCACAAACCCAACATCAGCAGGCACGGAGGCCACGTCAGCCTGTGGAGATGGCTGTTCAGGTGTCGTCGCAGGATGAGGATTGTTTATCCGCACATTTGCAAGGAATAATCCCCAAACAGGAACATGTCACAGGTAAATATGCTGGGAGCTTTAAATGGCTATCATGCAAGAATGCACAGATGAGTAGAAAAAGGTGTAAAGGGAGTCTTTTAGGCCTAACATGGTGGGTCACACTTTCTGAGGTTCATAGAGGGTTTAGTCAACATGAAAACAAATACTCCATGATATATACTTGTTTTGTTTCTGGTTGTGTGGAATATATCCAATTTGAATAACCAGGCTGTGAAATATCTGCTGCTACATTTAGGAGCTGTGAATTTCCAGAGCTGAGTCATGAACCCAAATGAAGACCAGCCGACTAAAAAATTATTTTGAGAAAGGGAAGCATTCACACACAGGGAAAAGCAGATACATACAGTCAGAAAAAAGAGACAGACTGAAAGAGAGACAACCAGAGAGAAAGAAGAGATTCATTTCTCTTGGTTTGTCCTGCATCACAGATGTGTTCAGATCCTGTGGACCTCAAATTCTCTCTCATGTGGTGCTGAAAGATGCAGCTCAATCCCTAACAGCCTTATTACACTGTCATACAGTATCTCTTCTACCCTCAAATATGCAGCTGCAAAGGCTCATTCTGATGCTAAAATTAAAAAGCAATAGAGAAGAAGGTAATTATCCATCAACAAAGAAGTGTTTATTTGAGGATCTCCACAGCCACTAATTGTCAGTGTTTTTCTTGATTTGAGTAATTAGGAACTTCTTAAGATGGCTTGTTGGTTTGCTGGTTGTCCATGGGGGCTAAATGAGGCTGCAGTGAAAACATGAGTTGCCGCGCAAACAAGCATGGGTCCCATATGACTGGTTTTTATAGAGTGGCGTTTGATTTTGACCAGCTCAATGAATGTTTGTTTCTTTCCTCTAAAAGAGCCGATAGCATGTTCAGATTGTGCTGATTGTCTGGGCGTTTGTGATTTAGTTTCAATTCAATTCAGGCTAAACACACAGTGTTCACCGTGAGCTGCACTACTGCACCATATTAGTAAATGCTGCAGCTGTGCACATGGCATTGCATGGTGCTACTTTTTTTTTTTTTTTTTTTTTTTAGCCTCCTGTGATACTGAATAGCTCCCATTCATTAGTGTACAGTTTGTTAAACATCTGTGCAAGCACACACAGGCACACACACAAATCTGACATGCCTCTTGGCTTTGTCAGCTGTTCAAACATGCTTTTCTTTGCTCATTTAGATCATCATGCAGTGAAGTTCACATGATATCATAAGGTCACTGGCATTGTGAGCAGAGCTTTATTTATAGGCCTTATGTCTCAGGACTTTGTGTAACAGTAGGGATTTGCTTGGGTTAATGATGATGAATAGATTAATTTGGTTGTATTTTGGAGTAAGACTGCTGTGTCACCATATCTGATTATCTTATACCCCATTAAAACATCTGAAGTCAAAATAGTCCCGATCATTGACTAAATTAACCTATAAGAGATTTTGGGGCCAAACAGAAAATGCACCTTTTGCACAGGACAGGCAACCCATCAGTCAAACACAGCCTAGCTCCACTGTTACCTGCATTTGAGATTGGTATATACAGACTGGCGTTGCCAGTCAGCCACCCTGTACTCCATGTGCTGCCATGTTGTTTCCCTCCGCTTGTGTGGAGGCTGACACCAGGCTTTCCTCCATTTGTGCCCCATTTCTATTGAAATCATTGGTATGGGTCTAGGTGTGTGTTGGTGAGTGTATGTATTACATGTATCTATGTGTGTGACTGTGTTTATTTGGAAGTGTTTTGGTTGTGGAAGCTGGAAGTGTTTTTTAAATAACTATTTATAGGGATGCACGATAACTGTTTTTTAAAACTGATACCGATAACTTTCAGCTCCTAATAACACACACATATACCTAAGATCATTACATCAATACTATGAACAAAACCAAAAGTAGTTTTGACTCTTTAAATGTACAGATATTTATTTTTTCCAATGAAAAACTATTGGCAAGCCTCTCAAACATTTTCGTAAAGCTATCAAACAAACCTATTTGATATCTCACATCAAGTTAAATAAAGTGCATTACTGACTGATAAAAAAAACATAAAGGCTCCTTGAACCGATGGAAATACATGCATCAGAATTACTAACTGAAAAAGATTTACATTTAAAAGATTTTGGCTTGTGGTTCCATTTAAATTAAAGTAAATGAGCTTCAGTAGTTTTTGTTTTTTTTATCTCATGGAAGCTTTCGATGAGAGAGATGAGGGAGAGAAGAGGAGAGAAGAGGGGACACTTGCTGCTGGTTAGCTCACGTTAGCGAGATTTCAAAACTCCATGGAAGCGATGATTATGTTTCAGGTGGCTGATCAGGTTTGACGTATTAAAGCTTGTGCTATTTTCCCTCCTTGTGGAATTCGCTTGGAGCATTTGTCACAAATAACCAGCAAACTATCTTCTTCTGAAACTTTAATGAAGTTCCACGCCGCCATGTTTGTTGTGATCAGCGCTGTGCTGCAGGCTGCATTCAAGGTGTAACGTAAATTCCCACGTTCCCTCGTTTGCTAGTCGTTCGTTCAGCCTTTTCTATTTTTTTATATTATTTATCTGTAATATGTGGGAAAATACTGCAAATATCAATTCAAGTCAGCAACTACCAAAATTATGACCAAGTTAACAAGTCATTTTCTGGCATGAGGGGGTATTCTTGATTTTCCTTATTGAGAAATCGTTTTTCTGATTATGCCGACGTAACGTGAACATAACATTTACTGCCAGTTATTCGGGTTTTCAGAGGGAGTGAGGCACTGCCGTGTTGATATATATGTTATCGGGGCTATTCGTCATGATATCGGACTTATCGAAATGATGTCATAATTCCCTGTTATCGGCCCGATAGTTATCGTGCACCCCTAGCTGTTTATGTTGCTACTGTTTTAATTCTGGAAAACACTTTGTGTTGCACAGGTTGTATGAAGAATTCTATACAAGTAAAGTTTAACTGATTGATGGATTGACACCAAGCTGAAGCATCTCTTTGCATACTGACACTATACTTGCTTCATTTACACTCCATTTCAAGGGACTATGTTTTATGTTATAACCCTGCACTTAGAAGTGGTCTCGCCACGCTTCATCCTCCTCCCGAACTGTCATTTGACACAGATGGATTTCCATACGGACAGCAGTTTAAAAAAGCAAAGGATAAGACAAGGTTAAGAAAAGAAGCTGTTGAACCAGAGGAAATTGACAACTGGGATGGTTGAATTTAGAGGTGGATGAGATGGGAAGGGCAGGAGCGTCCATCTGTATGGACACAGAGCTGGACATGAAGCTGTGCCTTTCGGTCTCTGTCTAGGGGGCAGCTGAGGCCGTCTGGGAGTCTCATGACTGCAGCTGCAGTTGGGGTCTGCTGTCTGGAGCTGTGGGCCGTTAGGAGAAGGCAGAGCAGCCTGCGTGCCGTCATTTGCATGATAAACAAGTTAAGATATGCATAGAGACATGGAAGCTTGTCTGCAGATTATGGATGGCCCAGAAAAAAAACAGATGATGGTTTCTCAATCCATGACTGCTACATAGAGTGACAGGATCACATGATATAATCAGTAGAAAAGAGGTGTACCAGTGAAATTATTTCCATTATATTAACATTTATTATTTCATGAACTAGACCGATAGTTAAAGATGTGATTAGGTATTTTTGTTGTTCTTCTTATTCTGAATAATTGAAGCAAGATACCTTTCCTAGGTATAAATTTAGATAAACATCACCTCATGTGGGTTTCTTTGTGTCCCCATGATTAGGATTTCTTCGAATCATTGTTTGTTCTAGATCGCAGTAGTGTGATTTCACATTTTTGTACTTGGTATGTCACAGTGTTTCAGCTCTCTACTTTAACCATGCCAGCTAGCGCCTCTTACACTCTTACCAGCGCAGTCTCGTGTGTTAATGAGGCCACTGTAGCTGTGCAAATCTCACTCTTTTGCTTCTTTCCAGCCTTCATTGTAATGTGGACTCTGAATTGATATTGAGTCAACTATAGCAGCCACCCTTCCGTTTTTTTTCTCATTTCGCGGAATAAAACATCCCAACAACGGAGCAATATTTCTCCACGGCTGCAGTGAGTTTTCCTGCTGAAGCTTGCCAGTCCTGTTTTCTCCCTGTGTGTTGTGAAGACAAAGGTGTTTAGCAGGCTTCATATTGGCACTTTGCCACCCCCTTACAGCCACCCACCTAAACCCCAGTACACTAGACCCTCCCCTATGCAAACATACACACAGGGTATCTATAAGGCAGAAGGGGTGGAGGGCCATTGAATGGTGTATCTATCCGTTGGTGTGGGGTGCAGGGGGTGTCCTTGTTCAGGATATCTTGTTCAGTGTTCAGCATGCGTGTATGTGTGCAGGCATATGGGGTATTGTCCAAGTTTACATGCAGTGCCTGTGTTTCAGCGATTGCTTTAATTGATTCTGAAAAGGCAGAGATGCTTGCTGCTGTAATTATTGGACAGCAGCTATTACTGATACTTTAACATAAGCACTCCATTGTCTATGAAAACTGACTCTAATTTGATTATACAGTGGACATACGCTTTGGACTCTTATCGTTCTATTTTTGGCATTGGTCTTCACTAAGTTTTAATGAAGGTGAACAGGAATGGTTTTAAGGATACATTTTTTATAGAGGAAATTTTTGTATTCAGAAGCCAAACTCCAAACACCCACAAATGTTGTCAGGGAATATTTGTCAGTTTTTGTTGTAGGAAATGTGACTTGACTGTATTTAAGAGCTGAGTACTAGTGAATATATATACAATTTGAGTCAGGATGTAGTGCTAATGCATGTGTACATTTATGAGTGTATATGAGTGCGGTTTTGACCACTTAAACACTTTTACAGATTTCTGTGTGCGCATGTGAGACAGAAAAAGAGTGTGCGTGGTGCTGTTTGTTAAGGCTTTACTGCCCGGAGCGTGCAGTCTGAACACGAAAGTGTCTTTGACTTGGCAAGCTTTGCTCGAGGACACCCCTTAGTGGACCATGCCAGGCCACACTTGACGCACAGTGGTAGACCCGAAACACAGGCTGGGCTTATGTGTGTGCATGCAACAGCAAGTCAGAGAAGGTGCATCTGCTCTTTGGTTTAATGGGAAAAAAACATATGCTGAGGTGGCGGTTGCATGTGTGTGAGTGACAGCGGTGGTGTGTATATATGTACTCAGAGGTAGGTATGCAGTATAGAGTGTGTGTGTGTTTGTATGTGTGTGTGCTGTCCTCAGGGGCTTTTGGCTTGGACTTCCTGTGTCTCTGTTTGTCTTTTAACAACCCCGACATCACAGCCTCAGGCCATTCATGTGGAGGCCAGTTGAAGTATGCACACAAATCCAGACTTACACAGGCTGGCACACATTTGCAAAAAAAAGTGGCTCATATGAATGCAATCATAAATGCATTCAGAAACAAACCTGTTTTATGAACACAAAAATGTACCCCCAACCCCTTGAGACTTATACACACACACACACACACACACATAGCATAAACTCCTTCCTGTGAAGCTGTGCTTCGTTGGGAACAAATATGTTTTGGGAGAGGCCCATGATGTGTTTTGAGTTGATTAGAGCTGTCAGGAACATATGATCCTTATTTTACCCCCCACCCACTACCATCACCACCACTCATGATATCCCCTCCGCACCTTGCTCTAGTGGTTTGCTGTGGGGAACTGAAAAACTAAAATTTTGGCTGCATTAATGTGTTTGCACCTTTTGAAAGCTTCCAAATTCACTCTGGAGCTCACTCTTGCAGATTTGGCTGAAGAGCAAGATAGACATGCACACACTGCCTCCTTCTGTCCTTTCCACCAACTGTTGGACCATACAACAGAAAAAGTCTTGCTTGTCCACCGCCATCACAGGATGAAAACGCATCCTCAGAAATAAGCATGTCCTGCGACTGTCCTGTCAGTGGCGTGGCAGGCAGACCCATCTCTGGGTCAGAGGTTGTCTGACAGCGTCAGTGCCTGTCATGCCAGCCGTCAGCCTCACCACCTGCAGGTTAATGACTTTATTTTTGACAGAACAGAAGAGGAGAAGAAAAAGTGGTTTTTGATACAGCTGCAGCTCATGAAGCGACAAATCAGAACAAAAACTAGAGATGTGTTATTTTAAGAAGTAGGCAAGGTAGTTTGGGGTGAGAATGGGAACAGAGATTGACTCGGTAATTTTCCCCTTGATGGTTTCTTTAAAAATCCACTTTTTGTCATAATTCCATTTTCTTTTAGGTCAGTGAAACTGGTCCAGATTTGATTAGTTTGTGTCTGTACCACATTATTCCAATCTGTATCATTGTTCAGTGTCATCTCAACCTCTGTTATTTCTACTGTGACTTTTTTAAAAGACTCCCAAAGGACAGTGGCTTTGTCATCCTCACACCCATGATGATAATGCTGAGGCCACATGAGAGCCACAGTGACAAGGGCATCATGTTTGTCTGAACTTGCTGATCCTGCTCACCGTGAGTCTCTCCACTGTTTCCCCCATGTAAGGTGGACATTGCCTCTCAATATCATGTATATTTTGTGGGAGTCTCTTGGTATGTGAATGGGTGGTCGACCACAGCTGTGTCTCACCTGCCTTATCTTAAAACTGAACTCAGCAGGACAGAGTGGGCCCTTGTGTATGTGTTACACATGTGAAAAATCACAGCTTGTGTGTGTGTTCATGTGTCTCTGTGAAAGTCTCAAGTGCTTTACCAACTACATTTAAAGGATGCCTGCTGCTACAGTTTTTCATAAATGTATACTAATAGGGAGCATTATTCCTTAGGGGCATTCAAAACCTCATTGCCTCCTAGTAGTCCAAGTTAAGTGTACATTTGATCTGAGATTCAAATACCACATCTTTTAAATGTTGATCATAAGATAACAACTTTTGCTCATACATTTTTGAAAGAGTCTTTTTTTTTTTTTTTTAACCACTTCAGGCTATGAGATGGTTTTGGTGCAATTGGTGTAGTTTTGCTTTAAACAAAAGCATTCAGTCACAAGCTGGCACACAAATGAGATTGGCACAGAGACTGATGCTGATCACTTATGCTTGGATGCATGCATGCACACATACTTGCACTTCCTCTCCATCCCCCACACCAAACTGACCCCCAGTCCTCACTCCACGCAGACACACATGTATATATTTATAAATGCAATCCCCATCCCAGGCACCCTTTACTTTTGCAGGCTGGATCTCACTGATAACATGCTGGCGCCCTCATTTAAATTTGAAGCGCTTCTTTAATCTTCAAAGGCCTGATTGCTTTATGAATATGCATGGACTGAGCTGACTCTCAGTTCATTACCTTGTTGTAAATTCTAATGACCATTAGGGGCTCGTGCTGTAATTGCCAATTGTTTTGCATTTTTGATTAGCCCATTACTGAGGCACATTCGGAACATGTCTGCCCTGCTCGCCTGCCAGGCCACAGCAAGAAACAGAGAGAGGGATGCAGAGTGATGCAAGGAAGGTGTGATGGGCAGTGAGATACAGTGTAGGCAGTGTTAATTTTGACATTTAGCTCAAAATGTTGTTTGGGGAGGAAAAAGGGGCGAGCAAGAAGTTAAAAAGATTCAATACAATACATTTAAAATTGGATGCTGTACAAAGAAGCTCCATCAAAGTTGCTTTTTGCAGAGCTTGAGTGCATGTACCTGGCTCCATTTATGTCAGTATGTGTATTTTTTGACTGCATGTGGGGAAGTCAGGAGGACTTCCACTGTACATGTCCAAGTTTGCGTGCAGCTCTGTTAGCTGGACGATATAGGTGGACTTCTGAGAGTGGAGAGATTCTGGTAAAGCTTCCGAATGCACGCTGTGTCTTGGACTTATGAAAGATTGATGGTTCCCAGCAGAAAGGCATTGACATGCTACAACTTGATAACATCTAATGGATAATTTAGTGCTTTAAAACCTAAAGACTTGTGCCTTGTCTTAAGCAGCCTGGAAAGGGCAATGGCTTTTGGGCTTTTTGAGTGGATGGTGGGGAGGTTTGAGAGATACTGGGTGACAAAAGGAGAAGTAAAGCAACACTTGAAAGCATGAGGAACACAGATATAAAATGCATAAGTGTGTGGCTGACCATGATGTGAGTACTTGAAGTAAGACTGTAACGTCAATAGTTGATTGACTTCTGTACTACCATTGTTTAATGTGGAAACAAGCTCCAAGTAAAAAAAAATGAGAGCACAGGTCTAGAGGAAATAAAGCAACATAAACACTGAAATCAACATGTGGAGTTCTTGTTTTCCTTCTTGCTTCTATACAGAATACAGCAAGAAAAAATAAAAGAAAGACTATGTCTTTATAACTCACTAAAGAATGAATGCCCAAAGCTGGTTCGATGATAAGTGCCATATAAGTAAAATAGCATATTAACCTCACTCCCCGCTTTTCCTATTTTTTTCAAAAGTAGACACGATTTCTCGAGGTCTTGATGAAATATCTGACAATTTTTGTCAAAATTACCATAGCGACACAGTCCAAAAGCACCTTTTTCAATCATATTTACATCTGTTCACAGCAGCTGGTTTTAGGGTGTCGAGTCAGTTACTCAACTGGATTCTGACCCATTTTCACAATGTGCTTCTTTACAAATTGGCCTCACAATTTTTTGCTACCCACTTCCAAATTAAAGCAAAAGAAGCATGATGATGATGATGATGATGATGATGATGATGATGATGGATAGATATAAACATGGTTCACCATGACAGTTCTCTTGGTCTGTGATGTCACAGCACTCTGCAAATCTGAACAGCTGACTGAATTACATATTTTCAGATACAGCTTTCCTTAAACAAAGCGACAAGGCTGAATAAATACTGTTTGTTTTTTTGTTTTTTTTTTTGGTTATATACTCTCAAGTACAGAAAATGTTTTTTTTTTTTTTTTTTTTGAAATGCGTCTCTTTTAATGCTACAGGATGATTGTATAAAATGGGTTCCCTCCTTCTGTTTTGTGTCTGTATTCTGTGTACCACTCATTATCTCCAGAGTTTACACACAGCTTTGAGGCCTACTGTCACTCTTCCCAGACTATTAAGCAGGTTGACAGTTCTGTAAATCGTCCCACAGTTTGACCAGAGGGGAATGACAAAGGGGTCAGCAGAGGCTGCCTCCAAGGTGTGGAAGCATTTGCATACTGTTCTTTGCCCTCTTGTGTTTCTTCACGTTGAGTTCTTTTCTTTTTTGGGTGGAGTATTCAAACCCTCTTTACTGAGGTTTTGGAGGAACTGGCGACAGTGTGGAAAATGTCCAGCCTAAGATCAGCTAACACACTGGCTGCTTAGAGTTAGTGGGCTGGCTGCTGTGTGTCTGGCCAGTGGGTGATCACACTCACATGCACACATGCAGGCTGAGAGACAGACCTACAAGCTGGCCTACTATGGCCAAAGGAGGCTCAGGCAGACAGCATGATAGATGGCTTTGTTAAAAGGTCCCAGGGTGTCCCCTGAACTTGAAACACTGTTTATCTTGAATAGGAGAAGCACAGAGTGTTGGGGGCCAGTAAGGAGGTGGAGCAGAGGGAGGAAGGGAGTGATCTAGCTTTCAGGGAAAGGCAGAAAAAGGGAGTGGAGAAAGAGGGAGAGTGTGGGCCTGTATTTGAGCAGGCCTGGATGGGGGCGAGTACAGAGGTTAAGGTTGGTGGTGCATGGGTGGGGGGTGGGGTTGGGGTTCACGGGCAGGCAAGGCTGCTGGAGAGACAGCGATGAGGGGAAGAGGGGGATGGGACAGCTCTGCTAGTAGCTGTCCATTAACAGATGAACTTGGCAATGATCCAGGCTTCAAAGGTCTTGGGAGACACACACACATGGATACATGCTTCCCTGGTACCTGCTGACTACCATGGTTCTTTTTTGTCCATAGGTGAAAGAGGACACGTCTCTGGTTCACCTATGTCAGAACTGGTTCAGACCGGTTAGTCGGCCAGGCCGAAGGAGGCGGATGGGCAGGCCTTGTTGCCCTGCCCTCCTCTCACTCCCCTCTCCCTCTTGCTCTCCTTCTCTGGTCCTCCTCCTCTGTTTTCCAGGCTTTAGAGGAGGAAACAGAGAGAACATCTAACCTGAGGGTACAGGACAAAGCAAAGGAAAGAAAAAAGAAGCAAGGGAGCGTGGGAACAAAGTGAGAGACCAATGGATCTGGACATAAACAGGGTGGGAAGAGGAGGAAAAAGTGTTTGGTTGTTGTTGATCCTCTACTCTTGATGGGGCAACATGGAATTAACACCACTGCGGCTATTGTGTACTGAAAACATTACAGCAAACATGAGCGTGGTGAAAACTGAGGGAAAGAATTTGATATGGAAGATGCACATAATGTACTGTTGTGCCGTGAAGGCAGGGAACATTTTATTTGTGTGACTTCTTCATGTAACCAAATCTCTCAAACTGTATTTTCAAATAGATCAGAAATGGAAATTACAAATATGTTTGTGTGTGCAAATGTTGCAAAATCTGGACAGAGCTTCACTCATAATCATAACTCGCATGGAGTCTTTGAGTCATTAAAGCAGTTTTACTGTTGCATCTCATAAGCCCTTTAGTTTACACACTAACTATGTGCATGACGATGGCAACTCAAAAAGGTTTGTTAAGCAATGGAAAGCCAAGAAATTCATGGAACTTCTTAATCTGGGTCCTGGTCCTGGCATTCATTTGTCTTTTTAATTTTACTGTTTCCTGTGATCAACTTTACGTTTACAATTGCACATGCTCACAATATTGAAGTGAAATATGCGGCACAAAATGATTTGATGACGAATATTTGATCATAACCTAGAGTAAAAAGGACTTTGCTATTAGTTTCACAGATTTCTGATTGTCTCACAGTACTTCTGTGTAGCTGTATCTCTCTCCATCCCTGTTTCTTTTTTTCTCATTTAGATACTTGTGGCCTTTGTGACAAAATGACACCAGAGAAGAATGAAATGATATAGTTCAGCCAAATAGAACTTGAATTGTCCTGTATCAATATTACTTATTTATTTAAAAATCTTAAAAAAAACTTTATTAATACAGATGCTTGATGTTTGTAAGAAAGTTATCTATGTTTACAGTGGCACTATCAAAAAGTGTCGTATAAAAATGTGTGCTCTGTTCAATCTGGGGACAGTGGACAGATTGTATCAATGGGTGGAGGTCGTCTTTATGTTTATTATGTATAAATCATATAAATGCTTCAGGGCAAACATGGATAATGCATGTTTGCCTGTCTTTGTGTGCGCGTGTGTTTGTGTCTCCATGCAAATACATGCAATCCCATTTGCATGTATTTCACACATGCTTAGATTAGTTTATTATTTGTTGAGAAGGTCTTCTTTTTATCCTCCCACATTTCTTCCAGCCTTTCAACTTTTGCTCTATTTCTGAGAAATGTGTGTGTTTTTTTTCCATAACACTTGTGCGGTTTTGGTGCTGAGCCCAACTAAGTGTCTTGGTTCTGTGTGTATGTGTGAATGTGTGAGATGATGGCTGTTTTTATAATGCCCCCTGCTAATTTGCATATGTATATGTGTAGATTGTATGAGAAGAGAGCTCTCACACTTGGAGCAGTGGGATGGGAAGGGTGTCAGGTCTATTGTAAGAGTTGTGTGTATGGTTTATGGGTGAGTATTAAGGGGGGGTCTTGTCTGCGCTTTAACCCTCCCACCCCTACCCTCCAGACAAAGCTGGCCACTACTCCCAGATGGTAGTCTGCTGTCTTTGGCCATGTGTCTGGTGTGTGTGTGTGTATATATATATATATATATATATATATATATATATATATATATATATATATATATATATATATATATATATATATATATATATATATATATATATATATATATATAAGTATATGATCCCTGCTAAATAAGTATATGATCCCCTGCTAATTTTGGCAGTTGTCATACTAAGAAATAAATGAACAGTCTCAGACTTCTTGGCAGCTTTATTTTAACAGTTATAGATAGAATATTGAAAAAAAAATTGAGAAAATTACATGAAATGAAAAATAAAAATTTAATTTGCAAGTCATTGAGGGAAAGAAGTATTTGATCCCCTAGCAAAACATGATCTAATACTTGGTGGCAAAACCCTTGTTGGCAAGCACAGCTGTCAGACGTTTCTTGTAGTTGCTTACTAGGTTTGCACACACATCAGGAGTAATTTTCGTCCACTCCTCTCTGCAGATCATCTCCAAATCCTGAAGGTTTTGAGGCTTGCGCTTGAAAACTCAAAGCTTCAGCTCTCTCCATAGATTTTCAATAGGATTAAGGTCAGGAGACTGGCTAGGCCATTCCATGACCTTGATGTGCTTCTTATGGAGCCACTCCTTTGTTTCCTTGGTTGTATGTTTTGGGTCATTGTCATGCTGGAAGACCCATCCACGACCCATTTTCAATGTCCTTGCGGAGGCAAGGAGGTTGTCACCCAAGATTTTGTGGTACATGGCCCCGTTCATCTTCCCATCGATGCGGTGAAGTCGACCTGTCCCCTTAGAAGAGCAACACCCCCAAAGCATAAGGCTTCCACCGCCATGCTTGACAGTAGGGATGGTGTTTTTGGGGTCATATTCAGCATTTCTCTTTCCTCCAAACACGTCGAGTTGAGTTGAGGCCAAAGAGCTCAATTCTGGTCTCATCTCATCAAAAAAATATTCTGGACT
The DNA here is from genome assembly GCA_018398805.1 of Hirundichthys speculiger. Classification (NCBI taxonomy): domain Eukaryota; kingdom Metazoa; phylum Chordata; class Actinopteri; order Beloniformes; family Exocoetidae; genus Hirundichthys; species Hirundichthys speculiger. The sequence continues at coordinate 932,759 of JAGFBZ010001548.1, read as the reverse complement.
GGCACAAAACTTTTAAACTCCTTTGTTCAAGACGATCGCGTCATTCCTCCATGTTACATCAGATCTGCTCCATGTGTTCACTGTCGTGCTGTTCTCTTACTGGTTACTTCAGTGCAAGCTCCATCTAGCGGCACAGATGTGTAAAGACAACAAAGTCTAGTCCTCGATTATAAAGCGACCCCCATTTTTGAGAATATGACCTTCTAGATTTAAATATCGTCCTATATTCGGGCCAATGCGGTAGTTTAATCAAGGACTTATTCAACAGCGGTTTGACACAACCTGAAATTTCCTGCACGTTGCAGCAGATTGGTGTCCTGCAATGCTCAGAAATTAGTGTCAGAAGACTCTGTGTTCATCATGATCAGAGGAGAAAAAGCCTTATGTCAGGTGCAGAGCTTTGATTCAGTCTATATATGAACTGAGTTTTCATTCAGATTACCACAATATTGCAAATATTATAGTATTTCATTCCGGCGCAGCCATGCTACTTGAACTGCTGCGCACAAAGCCATTTCCGGGTCACGTAAACCTGGACAATTAAATAATAAAAATAAATTTAGTCCTGTGGCTTGATTTTCCATTTCGTATTTTTGATCCAAGTCTTAAATTAAAATATAAAAAACAAGGCAAAAAGTGATGTTTTATTGTGTTAGATTAAAGAATGAAAAACAAAATAAAACGATTAATCGCATTGTATACGGAAAATCAAATAATGAATTCAAAAGTAGTGTAAAATGCACTTTTACTGAAATGCTGCCATATGAACTAAAGTGCCATAACATTTGCTGTTCAAACACTTTTAACATCAGTACTTGTCAGTAACACATATTTAGTGTAAATCTCATCTTAAAAAATGCAAAATAAAATAAAGCTTATTGCCACTCCCAGGGCATTAATGATAATAAAATCCTGAGCCACAATCAGAACATTAAAACAGGTAATTTCTGAGGTAACAGCAGAAACTTTTAATGGGGAGTTCAACTTGGCAGTTGACAAATAACCTTGTTTCTGTCAAATCCTCCTTCTGGGAGAACTTTAAGATGAAAATGTCCATGTGAAAGTTCTGTAACTTTATCAATCTGTGTATCATTCGTTCCTTCCATTTTCAATTGTCAATCAAAAATTAAAAATATTAAAAAGATAAATTTTATTATTATTTTTTTTTTCATTTTTGAATCTAACACAAAAAAATGAAAAAACTTGGATCAAAAATACAAAAGGAAAAAATTGAACTATGGGACTGAATTTGTTTTTAATATTTCATTGTCCAGTTTAGTGACCCAGAAATGGGTTCGTGCGCGACAGTTCAGGTAGGCGCTGGATTCACATACTTTAATATTTTCAATATTGTGAAAGTCTGAATGAAAACTCAGCTCATATATAGATCAAACCAAAGCGCTCTCCAGCTTCTGCGTCTGACATCAGTTTTTTTCTCCTCAGATCATGACGAGCACAGAATCTCCTGAGGCTCATTTCCAAGCATTGCCTATCCGTTCCTTAATAAGACATTGATTAAACTACCGTATTGACCCAAATATAGGATGATATTTAAATCTAGAAGTTATACTCTCAAAAATGAGGGTCGTTTTATAATAAAGGACTAGACTTTCTGTCGTCATTACACATGTGTGCCACTAGATGGAGCTGCACTGAAGTAACCAGTAGGAGAACAGCGACAGTGAACACATGGAGCAGATCTGATGTAACATGGAGGAATGACACGATCCGTCTTGAACAAAGGAGTTTAAAAGTTTTGTGCCAGTCCAGAATTTTTTTTTTCCCAGACAGAATTGTTAATATTGCTACCTGAGTTGCTACTCGAACTGTAAAGTACACAGATTTTTACTGCTCTCCATGTCTGTTTTAGCTTTTCCAAATTTTTTACCTGCCAATTCTCTTCCGGTTCTGCAGCAGCCATTAACACTTTTCAAAACAAAAGCATGTGAGCAACGTGCGTTAATGTGCAATAAAATAAATGTCGGCGTTAATAAATTAATGCGTTAACGCAATAATTGTTATATTTAGGAGGCTTGACAACCGACTTAGTTTTAACAAACTTTACTGTACTTCTGTACAACAGCCCTAACACAGAGTAGCATCACTAACGCGTCTGTTCTGCCTCTGCATATATATATATATATATATATATATATAATATATATATTGTGCGTGTGTGTGTATATATAATATATGTATATTTGTGTGTGTGTATATATAATATATGTATATATTGTATATGTGTGTGTGTGTGTGTGTGCTATGAATGGAGGAAGACAAGAGAGAGTGATGGAAAAATTTGCAAGTGAAAGTTGTGAGCATGGGATTTCAGGCAGATGATGCTTCTAGAAATGCTTAAAATGGGTATGCAAAAGCATGAAGAAGTGGAGTGCAAGACTTTATGGACTTTCACATGATGTGACTAAAAGCTGTCCAGTGTAATCTGCCACTTTGTCCTTTGCTTTAAATGCATCAAATACATATAATGCAAGGCAGTTGGAGAGAAAGAAAGAGATGGACAGAAAAAATGGATTGACTGACAAAGGGATAAAGCCGTGGAATAGAAGAGCAAAGATGGTTGATTGACTACTCTTTGTTTTAGTTGAGATGACATAGAGATGCCTTCTGGATGTCTGGTTAATGAGGTCAGTCTTAAAGAGCAGGCATCGGGATTATGCTTACTCCAACTGTCCACTGCACAGTGAAACAATGAATGACAAAGCAGGGATTGAGTGCTTGGGACATGGCAAAACATTCTGATGTTTATGCAAAGAGAATTGGTTTTTCAGATAAGATATGAAGAACAATATTTTGCTATGACTTTGTGTTGTTGAATTAAAGTGTCTCCAAGATGTCAGGTGAAAAGTATTGAATTTAGGGAGTAGCTCTTACAGTGTAAAAGTCAAAATATATAAAATTAAATCCTACCCAAGGGTTCTGTTTAAATCCTGTTACCCCTCCAACTCCCGGGAGTGCATATGTTAAAACAGGCCAGAAGCCATGTGAAGAAGAGGCTACCCATCGCTTGGACAAACTCCAGCTCTTCTGACCTTGATGTTTGTTTTCCTTGTTTCCCCAGACATAAACATTGCTCTTGCATCCAGACACACAGACAGGAAGTTATCCTGTCCGATGTTTTTCTCTTGCATCTGGCTCTTCTGTTTTCATGGGGCAGAAATATTGGACTTGAAAATGCCTTGTGTACATGAGTACCGTTTTAGGTTAACTCAAATGGTATGTGAATTTTCAGTGTGAATTTCCTAACTCCCACACCTCGCTCTGTCATACCTGTCACACTGGTTCTCTCTCCCTTTCATTAAAGCAGAAAAGCCTTCTTCCCTCTCTTTTTTTTTTGGTTTTGATCAGGTAGTATTCTGTTATCACACAAGAACCCAGACTCTCTTATGACAGCCCTTTGCCCCATAGTTCAAAGTGCCAAGATAACCATTCTCTATTTATACCTTTTATTGAGACAAGATTGTTTCTGCCAGTGAGTAGTCTGGCAGGGAGAGCCTTTCAATGGTGAAAGTGCCCTGTTCTCCCCAGGCTCTGGTACAGTAGTGGTCTGCCAAGTTGCAGCGCCAGATTGCCTGCAATAGGCTTGGCATTTCCCACTCATCATCTGTCAGCACTCTGGATCCAACTACAGGGTCCAAAGGGGACAACCACTCTCCAATTAAAAAGGTTAATTTGCCCCCACACCCCATCCCTCCTCACACAGCTTTCCATGTCTTCATTAGAACTCATTTGCTTCTGTGTTGGTTTTCCTTATTTTTTGTGTTTTTAGTGTCTTTTGTAAACAATGTTTTTACATGGACATAAGGAGGTATTCGTGGTCGAGCTGATGCTTTTGTTAAAGTATTCTTTGTGGTTTTTAAAGTCCTATTTTGTTTTGTGAGCCAAATAAAAAAAAAGAAAAAAAATATACATTACAATTGGCATTTCTGTTCACCGGACTCTCTGCTTAATGACACTTGAATCAAAAGGACCAGTCTCAATATCTCAGTAGGAGATGGTAGAGATTAAGGGAATAGTTTGATATTTTTTAAAACTGCTTTTTCTATTTTTTCACTGAGTACTGCAAAAATAATATTTAACATGATAATTAATAATGAGAGTTAAGCTATTAGGCATTAGGTACATGGCTCAGCAAATGCACCTAGATTGCAAAATGGGGAAAGAGCCATGCCAGTCTCTGTGAGCAGAGATGTCATGAAGTGACACTTGGTAATGAAATAATGTGGCACATTATAGTATAGTGGTGTAACAGTATAGAATGTGTTTGTTTCTACTGATTTTAATCGCTGTCACCCAAAGTAAAATCCCCTTCATTTCTCTTGAATTGTGTGAGTTTGTGGAACTGAGGAAAGTTGCCATTCATAGTTATTAGAAGAATGAAAAGAGTCTCTTCAATTACAAGTATTCTTGTATAACTAGAGACGGCACCACTAAGATTAAATGGTAGAACTCAAGGCTTCTAAAAACTCTCCAAGCCTTTACATTGGTAACAGTGACACCGAGCCAGCAAGTTCAACAAGAATAGCAAAAGCAACTTAGGCACATGTTACACATTTGTGCAAATTCAACACTGAGGACAAACAGCTGCACAGCTTGCAAGTCAAAGGGAAAAATCTAAAATGTTTTCCATTTATGTGGCCATACTTCGTCAGCCTCTAACACCAAAGCCAATCGAGATAGAATGAGTGCTGTCCAAGTGAGATCTTCTCCAGTAGGATATAAAGTTGCTAACTTACTCTTGTCCTCTGTGTTCCACCCAGTTCAAACAGATGGAGAAGAGATGCTTTGATCTCAAGCAAAACATTAGTCACCATTAAACAGGTTTAGAGTTTACTTAGGTAAACAAGAAAGAGACAAAAAATGTGCAAATGGATTCATTTTTTTAAAATCATTGATATATTCTGAAAGAAAAATTAATTGAATGTGGGTATGAACACGATATGCTGAGGAACAAAAAGAAATGAATACGAATCATCTTAAAATATAAATTCATCTATATAATCTTACTCTGTTAAATCAGCTATAGCTGCTGTCTAGTCATCTACTCGTAGGGATGGTGGCATTCTAAATAAAATTGGGGTTTACTCCAAGGGGTTTACTTAACATAAGCTAATGACTTGGAAGGATGAATAAGAGGTAAAGATAGAGGTGGGAAGAAGGAGGATGTTTTCTGGCTCCTTCACCCACCATTAAGGATCTACCCCTGGACTGGGAGAGCAGGCCAGTTACCCATGCAGCGAAAACGCCGGCAAGCACTCTTTGGTTACACAAGATGTCGGCCTATACGGCTACAGGAAGAGATATGATTAGCATTATTTTGCCTCAGTTATATGAGTGTGGTGCTTTTAGTCCGTGTTTGAGTGGCTGATGGACACTTGAGTTTCTGCAACAGATTAAATGAAATTTTAGCAGCTTTTTCTTGGGGCCGGGCCATAAAACTGCACAAAGGAAGCAGCTGCCACTAATGTAATCTAGAATGGGTGCAGTGTAAAGCTGTCCACCACTCTTTTTTTTTTTCTTCTCCTCTTCAGAGCTTTTAATGCCATTCTTAACACTCCTCAATACACGCCTTCCTCTTCAGATAATACCTTTGTTTTCACTGCGGTGTATCATCAGCTATCCCTTTATTTAAAGCATAGGTGATGGAACTGGGCAATAGCAATAACAGACATATGTTTTAAGAGCAAACATGTTTCTGTACCCTTATATATCAATACAGCAGTGTCAAAACTGTGCAAAATAGTTTATGGGTCTTCTCTCATTGCAATCTCAGGCCTCCTAGGATTTTCTGTAGGCCTATGCTGTATCTGCTGGACATGTATGGAATGAGTACATAGGACCTTTATAGTTTGACCTTGTGCAAACAAAGTTCATTTCTGGGAATGCAACATAAGCAGTCTGCTGAGGTCACTGCCCCTGTAACCCCCGTGTCAGTCAGGGGTTGTCAGCCCATCTTAAAATGACAGGGTGGATCTTAAGAACCCAAGTTCATGTTGGCAGGGTGCAAAGTTACATTACTGTCAGACCTGTGATTGTTAAAGTGACACAAGACAGAGAGGAGGAAAAAGAGAGGAGTTGAAAGTGTTGTTGGAGCAAGATCTTTTTTTTTAATTCTTTTAAACCTTTGAACTTGAGATTTGCATAAGTGTAGCACAAGTTACCTCTCAGTTGCTTTTTTTTTTAAAAACATTTTTGCATTCGTGTACAGAGGCAGTGAAACAAAAATTTGGCACATAAGCCTCAGTTGGTGCTGTGTAGTGCAGCTTTAAAAAAAAACAATATATCTCTATCATCCTCTGGTCAGCCATTAATTCAGATTCATATACTTCCACACAAACTTATTTGTACATTGCTTAATATATGGTAGTGTTCCCAGGGTAGAAGGGATAGGTTTATAAGTATGAATGTATGTGTTCCAGTGAGTGTAAATGGGTGGATTTATACAATTGCCAATGAGCTATTAGTTGCGTGTGTTTGTATCTATGTGTCCTGCCACTGCCTACTGTGAAATGTCTGAGTACATGGTCCCTTTCTGTGCAGAAACGATGAGTGCTTAGAGGTGGACTGTTTTTAAACTAGTCCTCTATCCTGCTCTGTCAGCCTGTCCATGTGCTTGTCCTGTCCTGCAGCTGTCTCTGAATAAATCCCTCTGTCACCAAAGGCATTCAGACTATCTTTACATGTCCTGTATATCAAATCTTTTTGATATCTAAAAACTAAACTTGGTATTTTTCTGATGTGTAATTATGAAGTATGGAAAACAAAATTCTCCTCTCATCTGTCAATCTCATTCTTTTTAGCACTTGTTGCTTTTGTTTCTTACATGGAGCCTCTTTAAAAACAAAAAAAATGATGACTCTGTTGCAATGCAGCTGTGCAGCACATAAGCTGTATGGAGTACACATGCATACAGACCACTACCACACATGCTTACTTGAACCTCCTGACCTGGGATTACAGGCATGTGGACACTCTTGGATGGAAAAACATTTTAGAATGTTTGAAAAACTTAAAGGAGAATTTGGTTTAGATAATTGTGACCTGTTTCAATACTTGCAGCTAAGACACTTCTATGAGACAGAAATCAAAAGTGGAATCTCTGCAGAAGAAAACAAAGTGATTGAAGTATTCATTAATGCATATAAATATACACCTGTTAAGATTATCTCTAAATTTTATAGAGGTCTACAAAAGCAAAATGGAAGGAACTCACTTTATGTGAAATCAAAATGGGAATGAGAATTGAACATTGAACTGACAGAGACTGATTGGCATGCTGTGTGCACAACTCAACAAACCTCCACCTGTTTCAAAAGATGGCGGGAGTTTGGATGGAAGAATATAATTCACTTTTCTTTTTCATCACACCCTACATCAAAAATAAACAAAAAGGTGAACAGCAACAATGTTGGATGGGTGCCAATCACACGCATATTTTTTGGTCATGAGTAAAATTGCAGGGGTTCTGGGACAGAGTGGTTCAGATTCTGGAAAAAAATATTCTTTTACAGGGTATCCAGAGACCCCCAAACTCTGTATCTGTATCTGCCTCCAGAAGACACTATACAAAAGAAAGACCTGTATCTTTTTAAAATACTGATCTTGGCATGTAAAAAAGCCTTAACAAGAAACGGTTTGAAAAGTGACCCTTCAAGCCCAGGACAATGGCTGGATATTGTTGAAGAGATTTACTTGATGAAAAGACGAAGAAGAAAAGAAGAAAAAGGCAACAGACCTAAGGATCAGTGATCAATCCTGTAACCTGAGGTGGTGTGTTCCATCACTTTTTATTTGCATTTATTTATTTACTTTTCTTTTCCTCTCTTAACATATACAACTTCCATTGACTTTCTTTTCCTGTTCTTTTCTTCTACCAGTTTGGTACCTCGCATTTATGTACATTGGTTTTTGTATCTGTAAAAGAAAAAAGCAAAATAAAGAGTGTAAAAAAAAAAAAACCTCCTGACCTAATAGAAATAGTTCTTGTCCCCTTTTTGCCACCCTCCTTTTCTGCTCCTCTGCTTTTCCCTCTCTACCCTCCCCCTCTACCCTAGGGTAGGTGCTACAGCCCTCCTTGTAAATGTAGTGATCTATAGGAGCCTGAGACCCAGACAGATTTTTGGCATGGCTATGCAGGTAGCATTCCAGCCCGGTTTGAGATCATAGGGCCCTAGCCTTGTTAAAAACTTGATTTATGCTCTGCAGCTGGGCACAAAGGAACCTACAGGTTGGCTACCTTAATTAATATCACACTCACAACTGCTTGGACCTATGCATGTTCCTGACACACCTCCTGGGAGAGTAAGTAGAGGGATCCACATGCTGTGTTTTTAAAAGTGTGTGATGCAACTGCAGTGACATAGGTAGTAGTGTTAAGAGTGATTTCAAATGATTTTCACAAGTATCCCTGATTTTGCCACCTGTTGGAAGGATAGCAAGATGAGAGAAAAAATATGCTCATTGTTGTGTGTTTCATGTACGTCACTCTTGTCTCCTCTTCTCCACCAACCATTTCTTTATTGGCATAGAGGCTGATCACATGTCTTCAGTTAGCAGAGAGGAATCTGGTACTGTTAGTCTTAAAGATGAAGAATTGTGTGGAGTATGCCAAGCACATGGTCCATCTATCTTGCAGGCAGTAAATGATGTTAAACGTGACATGTACATTTATTGGCTGCCTTTACCTGCCTTTTCAACTGTCTTTTTTTTCTAGAATGCACAATACCCTCTTGTGACATTCTGAATAATCTGCACTTCACTGTACAATGTATCATTTATTTGGCTGCCATTTGTTGAGGCATTTATCCAAAACAAAATGTCACAGAGGTATGCCTTGGGTTGGTACCAAGGCTCGATATAATCCAAACAACACTGCTTCCAAGTTATAGCATTGAGCAGAGGAGCACTGAAGGAAAGGAGGTTGCTTTTGTTGACCACTTCCTTGCTCTGCTATGTCTCCTTTTGCTTCTGTCAGAATGTCTTTAAGGGGCTGAAATAGGACTGAACAGGAGGCCATTTTGCAATTTTAATCAAGATTTGGCTCAGCGCAGTTTTCTCCTCAGTGAATTAATTATAGAACAAAGCATGGAGGATTGGATGGATGGATGGTGGTGGATTGTGGCACAGTCATTTATGGCTGCATCCTTGATACAGACTTTAAGATCTTTGTGTCTTTTACTTCACTAGTTTCATCATTGGCAAAAATGAGTATTTGTAAAACATGGCTTTTAACATTTTTTAAATCACATTGAACTTGTGACAGTCGTTCTGACTTCCATCATCTCTGTTTCTATGGAAAAAAAGATTTCTGAGCCACATCTGACCCTGAGACAGCCTTTGATCTAAAGAGTGGCTATTGATGCTTCCTTAACCACTCGACCACCGTGTGCACAGTCACACACACCAGATGGGACGCGTGTTAAACCCTCAGCCTCCACAGCTCCGGGCCTCAGGACACTCTTAACACTGGCCCTCTTGTTTTAAAGTGCCATGTCCCTCCACAATGCCTAGAGGCTCCTATGCATAACGAGCTGCTATGGTTGGCCCGAGCTCACATGCCCTGGTCTTCTCACCCTGAGGTAGTGGGACAGGGTGAAAAATAACTGCATATTTAAAACAGCCCTTGTTTACTGGTATTTACTGGCCATGCTTGAGAGTTTCTGGGACTACAGCTAGAATGTTCACGGAACAAACAACTAAAGTCAACATCAGTCATAACTTTGTGTCTTCAAAAACCTCTGAACTTTAAGCAGCAGGGCAAGGATATTTGGTATTCTACCAATGACCTCTGTGGATCTTGGACCACGAACTTGTTAAATAGACCACATATTAAGATAACGATATTTGTGTTTCTCTGTCTCATCTGGACTTTATTTCTTTTTATTATTTCCATAATATTTACAGGACTTATTCAAGACTGGAAGCAAGGGAATGGATGAACTCACAGTATAAAGCAGGGGTATTCAATTAAAAGTCACCGAGGTCCGGTTACTAAATTTTGCCTAAGTAGAAGGTCCGAGCCAAAATACGTATTTTGAAAAAGTAACTTATTTTTATTTTAACTTTAAATGCAGGAAATATTCCAACATATTCCATATCTTTTATCATAAAAAAGCAGTCCCATGCATTTGAATAAGTTTAAGGCTTTTATTTCAAATCAACCAAAAGTGAAACCTCCGAATAAAATCAATAATAGTGCAAATCCACGCCTGAAGAATTGAAGGCCTCTTCAAGTAAAAAATTAAACCCTGAAAAAACTAAAAAGTGCAGAAAAGGGTGTTGACTTTTTCATAAAACATTTTTCTTTGAACTGTCCTTTCTTCTTGAATTAAAGGCCACTTTAAGTAAAAAAGTTAAACTCATGTACACTCAGGAAACATTAACTTAAAAGTGCAAAAAGTGCTGTGTTTCATCTCATAGTGGCGCTTCCCACTTTGAATCAATACCACGGTCTCAGAGCTTATGAGGCAGACAGGCTTGGAACTGCTGACCGGGAGTATAAACATATATTTTGATGTCCATTCGTCTTTAAAACAACATTTTCCAGTGTCTACCTTTCTCTTTTTCGAGCAAGCCATGATGTCTCCGTGGTATCTACGTTGCTTTCTTCCTGCGCTGTTGCTAATGTCAGTGCTTCAGTTTGTGCTTGTGTGACTGATTTTGGGTTTGCTGGGAATAATGTAGGTGTGGTTTGGTTTGAGGGTGCAATGAATTCTGGGAATCTAATCTTGATTTGCACGGAGAATTTGCATGTGGCCACTGTATTCTAGTTGATGCGATGTCAGAGACGGACTTTGGCCATGTGTGGCTCTGTTGCCAACAACAAACACGCGTTTTCAAGCTACGTCTCTGATTACTAGCTAGATTGCCGTACTAACTGAAGTAGCAGTGCCCGCTGTAAATATCCACGGTCGTTCAAAACCGCTCTGTGAAAATGACACTACAGTACTTATTTTTTGCATTGGTCACGAGTCCGGACAGAACCATCTCCCGGTCCGGATCCGGACCGGAATCCGCTGTTGCGTGACCCGTGGTATAAAGGGTGTTTTTTTTTTTTTAGTTTGTCATAATCATAGTTCATTCATGCAGTGCTAAATGAAATAGTGAAGAAGCAGAGTAGAGTATGGTGATTCAGATATTTTTGTCTGCTGTAGACCAACTAAAGACATTTTAGGAACAGATGAGGGAAGCATTAGCTCCTTGCTCCCACCATCGAGCCAAAGCAGAGCACATTGAGGCCAAACCAGGCCAGTTGCTTTCCCATTATCACTTCTGGTGCTTGACAGAGCCAGTTTAGGGCACCCTGGCCTCTGATTGCTAGCCTCACTTTGCTGCAACTCAGCATCTCTTCAGTTTATTTCATAGCTTTTAATATTAACTGTCTTTATGATGGACTTGCTTCATTTACAACTGCCTTAACATTTGTTACAGATACAGCGGATTCAGTTTTGGATTAACACCAGTTGCCTGTTGCAGTGTTGTACCTGAATGCGTTCATTAAACAAAAATTCACAAACTAGTTTGTATTTTGTACAAACGTTAACTGAACACACTCTCTTTCCCGTGAACGAGTTCAGTTGGGCAACTGTGAACGATGCTCTTTCAAAGTTCATGCACGCTCAAAAACCGTGCCAGGTTTCCAACAAACCCATTTAAAATTCACCTACAAACGAGCCTGATATGTATCTTCAGAAAGCAATCAAATGTGGCAACACGGGCCGTCGCTTCTGTCACGCTAACGATTGCGTCATCAAATTTTTAAAACAAGCATGGAGGAAGATGAAAGCTGCAGTCGCCCAGAGCCAGAGGAGTGGCCCGACTCTAAAGATTACACTGTAATCTTTAGAGTCGGGAATTGAAATATTGAAATGGAGGAAAAAAAAACATTTGCACCTTAAGGTCCTGTTTTCGTCTTATAATAAAGACCATTTGGAAGCAGCTTTTTCTTCATAGTTTTAATATACTGTAGAGAGAAGCTGAAACGGAAATTACAGGTTTTACATGGGCTGTCCCTTCAACGCTAATGTGAACCCTGGTTGGTTAAGGATTCTGAATTGGACCAATAGTTTTCGACAGATAAAATGGATAAATAATTGCTGTTTGTGGAGGTGTAGTATATGGGCAGTGGCAATAATTTGAACAAATAATTGCTCGCAGCAACGTTAAAAAAGAATTTAAGAAAAGAACTAAAAATGAACTATTTAGTTCATTTTTTGAAATGGTGAACTCTTGTTCCAAATTTTGAATATGAACTATGAACTGAAATAGTTCATTTTAATTTCTGTGAACTATGAACTTAACTAGTTCATTTTAATTTCTGTGAACTATGAACTTAACTAGTTCGTGTAGAAAGTGAACTTGCCCAACACTGACCTGTTGGATCGTCTCTCAATGTCGCTCCCTGTGTGCTATTTGGGCCTAGTGGCATGGCTGTTCTGCTTAGTAAACAGAATTACTAATATCAGTGCATTAAAAAAAGATGTTGATAAAACCTTGTTCACCAAATAGTTCAGTACTTGATCAGAGCTTTGACTGCATGTCAGACTCATTGAACAAAAAGACTGGTGAACAGTTTGTAACTCGGTCATGATTCTTGGCTTTTACTAGGGCTGTTGCTTCACACACATCAGTGTCCTCTTAAAAGCTTCCTCGCTGAGTGTTGGAGAAAAACACTGGTAATAAATACATTTTTCAATTGGTCTACAGTTTGCCATTGTTTTTGAAATTGTCTAACCTGATTTTGATAGTTTAGGTTAGTGATTATCAGTCAAGACTGACGTTCATGTTAGGTAACCTTTTACAGTCAATTGACGCTACCCGGAGTACCGCGTAAATGATAACAAGATGGCAACACCAGTTGAAACCAGTCGCTACTGTTGCATTTGGGGATTTAGAAAGATATGAAAACTTCTGGTTTTGAAAAAAATAATACAGAACTCCCACTGAGTCAGAAGGGACTGATTTAGTGCGAGGGTAAGGACAAAACAGGGAAGAATGCCAACGTGCTGAACCTGACAATAAAATTCCAGGCCGTCTTCCCATCATTTCGGCAAGGAAAAGATCAACACTGATGGCTAGATGAGTGGTGATCCTGTCTACTTTGTCTGGAATAACTGGAGGAAGCCTCAATGCAGAAAGGCACAGATCTGCAAAGCCCCTGAAAGAGAGTGAGTTCTGCTCCCTTACATGTCATATTCCGCTGTACCTCGGTAGCCCCTACTGAATCCTCTTTTAGTATGTTCATTGAATGGAGCACTGATCCTGATGTAGCTGCAGCTGTAACAAGACTCTTTGTTTCCAACAACAGGGAGCTTGAAGAACTCTGTTTGTATTTGTGACTTTGAAAATGTAATCATTTTGCTTTAAGTCCCATCCTCCAACTGAGTCATTATCTCAGGGGACATGGGGACACTGATTCACCAAACTTATTTGTTGAGAAACAATCCCATTCGTTCAGTCTTGTATAGTCTCTGCAGTGAGCAGACTGTTTCAGTAAGTAATCTGGTTCAGGTCGTTCTTCCATTATTTGTGAAAAACGCACTAGGTGGGCTACGAATGAGCAGTGTGACGTTTTCACCAGTACAATATCATGCATGGTTCAGAGGGGCGTCACAGTGAGGCTAGTACCGTCATGGCTGAAAGTTTTGGCACCCTTGCACATAAAGACCAAAGATCTCCAAATGTCTGTAAAATAAGTTGAAATTTACAAACGTATTTGGTGTTTCAAATTCTATATTAAACTAATAATAACACAGAAACTTTGTTTTTTTTAGACACTTTAGAACAGTCCAGCATTTTCCGTGAACCATTCCTGGGTGCTTTTTGATGTGTGTTTTGGGTCGTTGTCCTGCTGGAACACCCATGATGTTCGACGAAGATCCAGCTTCATGACACTTGGTGAAACATTTCTCTCCAAAATACCTTGGTAATCACCAGATTTCATAATGCCACGCACACATTCAAGGCACCGAGCACCAGAGGCTGCAAAACAACCCCAAAACATTAGTGAACCTCCTCCATGTTTGACTGTAGGGAGGCTGTTCTTTGCTTGAAGGCTTCATTTCTTTTCCTGTAAACACAGAGTCTATGTGATTTACCAAAAAGCTCCAATTTGGTCTCATCTGTCTACAGGACATTTTCCCAGAAGGATTTTGGCTTGTTCAGGTGTGTTTTGGCAAACTCTAGCTGGGCTTTCTTGTGTCTGTCTTTCAGTAGAGGCTTCCTTCTGGGTCTCCTACCATAGAGCCTCTTTCATTGAGCTGGTGACGGATGGTACGCGTTGAAATAATTGTACTTTGTGTCTGAAGGTCAGCTTGAATCTGTTTAGCAGTTGTCCGAGGTTCTTCTGCCACCATTCGAACAATCCTTCACTGAATTCTTTTGTCCATAATTCTCTTGCGGCCACTTTTTGGAAGGTTGGCTACCGTACCATGAGCCTTAAACTTCTTTATAACATTTCGCACAGTGGAATCAGGAACATGAAGGTCTCTGGAGATGGACTTGTAGCCTTGAGATTGTCTATGCTTTGCTACAGTCTTTTCTTTGACTTCCTCAGTCAATTCTCTGCTTTTCTTTTTGTCCATGCTCAGTATGGTCATGCAGTGACTCCCAACAGCAGAATGAGGGGGTTGCTCCTTTTAAACTGGTTGGATGACTGATTACTAGCTTGCTGCCACCTGTAAACTCACCACAGGTGAGTTCAAGGTGAATGACCTGCTTGGAATTCATTTATTCTTTGTAAATCTAAAAGGGTGTCAAAACCTTTGTCACAGCATTTTCTGTGTAATCTATTATTTAAAATTTAATCTTAAGTTCTGATTAAAAAACAAAGTTCCTGTACTATTATTAGTTTAATAAAGAATTTGAGACACCAAATACTTTTGTCGATTTCAACTTATTTTGCAGACATTCTGAGTTGTTGGGTCTTTATGTGCAAGGGTGCCAAAACTTTCAGCCATGACGGTAGCCCACCAGTGGGAACAGGAATGGTTTTTCTGCATTAGAATTGAGGCCAGGGACGATTTGCGTGTTTAAACCTAAGCCCGGCCTGACTCCATAGTGGGAAAACAGCTATTGTGTTCATGTATGTGTGGGTTTTATATGTAATTGTGAAATAAAGACCCACTTTAATCTGTCTTTTCTTGTCTCTCACTGCTGTCATCAGTGTGTAGAAGTAACAAAGGACCATAAAGACTTCATGAGGCACAAGGAGCAGGAGGGAATGACTCGTGTCTTTACACAGTCCAGACATACTCACTCTGTATATGTGTCTCTTTTACAATGTGTGGGCTTGTGTGTAAAGGTCCAAGCTTCCATCAGCTCACATATACCCAGCTCATAGCTCATAGGCCTGTAGTTTAGGTGATCCAGCTCTAAAACTCACTCAAAACTTGTCCTGTTAAACTTCTCCTGTATCCCACTCACTCTTCAGCTTTCTCTCTACCTGTCTTTCTTGCTCTCCTCTCTTTTACACAGTCCACCTTAACTAGCATTTCACCCACTTATTAATTTTCTACATGTTTTATTTATTTATTACATTTTTACATGTTCAGGGCCCCAGCTGTCATCAGAAAGGTTGGACACAATTTGGACAGGTTGCCAGTCCATCAGAAGGCCACACAGAAACAAATGTGATAAACTTTAACTAGTCACAGTCAATTATTTTGTATGACCAAAAAATAAATTAAATATTTCCTGTGAGAAACTCTTTAGTTTTGTCTTTAAACATAAGACAATGTTGAAATTCTTATTACACCTTGCATATGTGGTCATTTTTATTTTCAGCCTCCTGGTTACCTCCCAGGTTACATTTCAACTCTTTTCTGCCATCAGGAAACATGGTCCTCATGTTTCACTGCCTTTTAGACATAAAAATTACAAAACTATAAAGACAAAAAAAACCTAAAAGATATGTACACCAGCAAATTTCTTTCACTCATCCTCAATTGTTCTTTTGGTGAATAGATTAAGCACATAGGAATAGTTTTTTTTTTTTTTGTTAATGAATTTGTGAAGAATGTGTGTGTTGTGTATGTGAATTTAGAGTGGAAAAACATAATGCGATGAAACCTCTAGCCATCAGTGTTGGATTTTAATAAAAATTATACAGTATAAAAATGACAGACCTGTCAACTATGAGTCAAGTGAATCGGGTGTTATTATTTGCTAATTTCAGGAAAAAGCTTCATATTCCCTTCTTACGGTTTATGTTAGTACATGCTCAATAAAGCCGTTGATCAGAACAGTGCGCCTGCTTCAGATCTTGTGTTTGTGATGTTCTGTCCGTCTCCCTGCATGTCAAGAAGAAGTAAAGAAGAGAGGTCAAACACAGGGCCCTGTATGCTCTGGTGAAGCCGAATTGCATCCTGGCAAATGGTATGCAGGCTTATAATGCGCTCCACTCATCCAATAGTCAAAGATGAAACAGTTTTGACAGTGTCGAATGCCCTGCCCTGCGGGCCTTATCATCCTTCGCCGCTTTCTGGCCTCCCTCCCCTGTTTCTCTTCTCCTGATGCTATCTATCTGGAGATTTATACAGAAATGTGCAGCTAGTCGACCTTCCAGGTCCCCCTCCATCCTTTCTGCAGGGACACCAGCTTGTCATAAGCTGAGCTATGCAGAGATAGTAAAGCTCAGGCTGCTTGCCTCATGTCATGTGGGGCTATCTTGTCATAGCATTTCAAACAGGGATAACACACTTATCTGAATGTTGTAGACTGTATTTTAATAACAAGGAAACCAAAAAATGTTCATCTGTTTTATGGTATGCTATTGTATGAAATTTACTTCTGTCATAATAGACTATATTATATATTTGCAGATTTTTCTTTGTTCTCCACCCCTTAAGATGCAGGTTATTGAGACATGTCTTCTTTTTTCTTCTTTTTTTGACAGAACACTTTTCACATTTCCCCTCTGAAGTGCTCAGAGACTTCTCGCCCATCTGGGATATTGCTAAAGCCCAAAAATACTCCTGCTTGATTAAGTCTTCTTATGTACCTGGATATGTGTGCTTAAAGTGATTCTTGGCAGTTTCTTTGATTCCCCTCCTTTATTTAATTCCTTGTCCTCTGAGCATTGTCTTTTGTTGATGGTGTTTTGATCCCGTGAATCAGATCCCAATGCAATAAATAATCTCTGTGAATGCTTACTTAAGCATCGGTCCGTTTAATGAGACTGCTTAAGCTTAGAGGCCCAGAGGTGTTTTCAGTGTTGCCATTACAGCTTAGATGAAAAACAATAGTGTGGCCCCCCTCTGCTACAGTATATAGAGCAGTAATAAACCATATCACGGATACGGCTGGCCCACCTTATTATTGGGCCTGTTGGATGCGATCTGAAAGCAAGCACGAAGATGTCCAGGTGGAATGGATGAATGGATGCATAGAATGATAGATGGGTGGATGCATGGTTAGTTTAAACAGTTCATCTGACAAATGATCAAAGGGAATAAGGTCACTGGGGAAACTAAGAAAGTAGCAATGGATTTTACACACGACTTTTTCAATTCAATTCAATTCAACTTTATTTGTATAGCGTCTATTACAATACACATAGTCTCAAGGTGCTTTTCAGAGACCCAGAGCATGCCCCTGGAGCAAATATTATCAGCTATAGCTAATATTATTGAATCTTAATTAAAGAAATAATGGCAAGTAAAAAAAAAAACTACCCAGAGAAAAACCTTTTAAACCAAAGCTTTCCAACACGCACACGTTCACTGCATTCACTGAAAATGTCATGTAGTCAAACTTACTAACAGTGAGTACACATGACCCATGAAAAAAACATACTGCTTTCCTAGTACACACACAATAGTCCATTGTGCATGGTGCATCAAGTCATTGGTCCCTGTGTAGGTGCCATCTGTCCAAAGTGGTTTCTGACTGGCTCAGAGAAACTCACTTGCTCTTATTAGCTTTCAAGAGTGGGAAACAGGGGAAAGAAAGGTAAGAAGTGCGAAAGTCTGATTCAAGAAAAACACATTTATCTTGGGATCCACTTTTTGGTTGTTCATGCCAGTGAGGCTTTTCTTCTTCAAGTCTACTGCACCTCTGTCTTTTGCTGTATTAGCTATGCAAAACCTTTTTATACTTCATCTTTCTGTGTCTCCCTCTTTAATCTAATGTTGCTTCAGCAGAAACTAGTGTTGGCTGATAATCTGTTCAGTAAAATATATTCTCTGTATCTCCCTTTGTCTCAGGGAGTGTGGAGTGTTGCTCAAACAAAAGACTTGTCTTTGTTCACCTGCGCTGGGCACTTCTACAAACCTTTGTTGGCCCAGGTCAGCAAACCGTATGTATGAACTTGGGTGTGAAGCAGAGAAGCTCAGATCAACAGATAGAGATCTTGAAGTAAGAAGAAAGGTCAAGGCCAGCCAGTTTGCACTGTCCAGTATTTTACAAACAGAAGTACAAACAGAAGCAGACAGATAAAACAGCTTAGAGATGATGAAACATCCTATACAATACACTTATTTTTCTCTCTAAAGTAACTGTCCCGTGATCCTGCAGAGGATTAAACGGGCATAGATAATGGATGGATGGATGGATAAAGTAACTGTTAAATAATAGTTGTTTTATTAGCTTTTTCTATATCTAATTCAGCTGAAAGTAATTCAAAAGTTAATGAATGGAGAAAAGCAGTGCACTAAAGAGGTGCTCTGATGTGAGTTTCTGCAGCTCTCCCATTTTTTCACTCAACTTCTCTTTTCTTGCTTCACCCTTCACCCCTGTCCAGTCCCTGACTGTGAATACCCTAATGATATAAACAGAGTAGTAATCACATAACGGCAGTTACAGCTGAGGTGCTCTTAAGAGGCACTGTATTGACAACCCTCCATCTTCCCAAAGCACTCACTCCAACACCTATAAACACTTATGAATATTGGAACAGACCTGCTATTAGCGTAATCACTTTTAAGGTGTGTGTGTGTGAGAGAGAGAGAGAGGGAGAGAGAGAGTGCTCTCTCAAGCCACTGCGACTGATAACTTTGGGAAACGGCCATGACATGCTGTGTCCCCCATGTCTTTTGCCTCTGTGCCTTCCTTCTTCTTTTGGAAGACCTGCATGTTAATCCTTTGAAGACCTGCATGTTAATCATGTTTGTTCATTCCTCCATTAACTAAATGACCAATATCAATGAAAGCTGCGTAGTCTCAGAGCAACATGAGCCAACTCTCAGGGTTGGTCAAGGACAAAAAAACAACAACAAAAATAAAAAAAAACAATAGAGGTCAAGCTGGCAAACTTTTTAATGTAAGGCTAGAAAGTTTCAGGGCTTGAATCTATGGGGAATGTTTTCTTAATTAGGACATCAAAGTTATCTTGTTGTCTTTTGCAATGATTTTTGCATTTGTGGTTGTGTTTTGGTTGATGGGTTAAAGGGGAATGGGATGATGTGCCTTTAGTGGTCCCAGGACAAAAAAGGTAGTATATAAGCACATTTTTGTTGTTGTTGTTATTGTTGTTGTCTTAGTGTGTGTGTGTCATGATTGAAAAAGTAGGTTTCTATTTTGGTACTATGTTAACAAGATTGTACCAGGTGCCATACAGTAATTTTCCTTCTTCCTTTGGGTCAGTTTGTCTTGTAATGTCTCTTCTGCATGACAAACAAAGAAAAACCAAGAGCCACCCTCCTCTCTCAGGCTCTCACATATAAAGCATTAGTGTCTGCCCTGCCAGTTCAAAGTGACCTATCAGGTCAGTTCTGCAGAAAAGAGGGTTGACAAGATTAATCACAAATAAGCTGTTTTTTCTTAGCTTGCTCATACCAATAGAGCCCTCCATTCATTTTTTTAATGTATTATTAAAAATGCCACACATTTAAAATATACCAGTCATTTAAATATCACGCAGCAATTGTCCCAATTACCTGTAATTTATTTACTCTTCCTTTGACCAATGAAATCAAAGAATCCACCTACTCCTACAGCACATGGGAAGGACTTTTCCTCAGATGCACTTCTTCACACACCAAGTCTTTTACTGCCACATGAGTTAGATATATTCTTGAGAAAGGTACATTTCTGATGCTACAACCATCTGAATATTTTAATAAATTATTCAACTGACAATTTAAGAAATTGTTAGTGTCCCTGTCCACTTTACTCAATGGAAATAAAAGTTTAACAAAGAGTGAGGGATTAGAACACGTGTCAAACTCAAGGCCCGTGGGCCAGATCCGGCCCGCAAGATCATTTTACATTATCGTTATTAATGGCCCGTTATTATGAAGCGCTGATAACACAATACTGCACAGAACTACAGATCCCAAAATGCAATGCTTTAGTGGCCTTGCCGCACACTTCCCGCATTAATCAAGTCTAGTTTCAAGCTTCATCCGTGGAGTGGACTCCAATTTGCGTGTAACAGACGAAGTAATGGACATTAAATCGATGCACGGGACAACAACTGGAAAAGACATTTTTGAAAACGTATGTGAAAATGTAACAGACATGAAACTGCCCTGGGACAAACTTATTGGACTTAAAACAGATGGAGCAGCGGCTATGTGCAGTAGAAGTGAACTAGTGGGAAGGATGCGAGTTAAGATGCAGGAGGAGAACTGTCCTGGTGAGTTAACAGCACATCACTGCATCAGACACCAGGAAGCTCTATGTGGCAAAGTCCTGAAGATGGACCATGATGAGCACTGGAAACATAAATCGTAAACTTTATCCGAGCTAAAGCGTTAAATCACCGGCACTTTGGTTCCCTGTTGACAACTAGCACAACTGTGTTCCCCAAAACGCACTTTGCTGATAAACTGAGCACATTACACACTGCATTCCCACGGCACTTTAGTGACTTTGAAGCACAAAAAAAAAGTTTTTTGAGTTGCTTCAACCCATTTACCATCAATGTTGGAACTGCACCTGTGCAGATTCAGATGGAAGTGATTGAGCTGCAGTGTAATGGGACACTGAAGGCAAAGTAGGACACTGCAGGGCCCAGTTCATTCACTCCATCCCTGCAGCAATGCCCCAGCTCCATCTTCATGTGGCCCGAACCTTGTGCATGTTTGGTAGCACATACCTGTGTGAGAAGCTCTTCTCAGTGATGAAGACTAACAAAACACCACATAGGAGTCGTCTCACTTATGAGCACCTGCAGTCCATCCTGAGAATCTCCACAACTCAGGACTTCACACCAAACATAATCCAACTAGTTGCCAAAAGAAGATGCCAGGTGTCCAGCTGCGATCAGATCATAAGAGCAAAGAAAACTGAATGATTTAAATTGTTATTGCTGAAAAGAACACATTTTATGTATATTTCCAGGTTTTCTAGCAAATTCATATTTCTAACTTGTATCATTTTGACAGGAGATATTTTTAAGGAGAGCAAAATCTTTTGAGATATTTAAATTAATTTTTTATATACATTGACATAGCCGCAAAGGAATTTTAATGTTATTTTAATGTTAAGTTGCTCATATTTCTAACTTGTATCAATTAACAAGATATTTTATGATATAAGTTTTTTAGGCTTTAAGTTTATTACAGAATAATATTTCTGTCTGTTTTTATTCATATTTATGTTCCAAAAACGTTTAGTTTTAGTGTGTTCAATAAATGTTTATCCTGTTTGGCCCACAACCTGAAGCGTGTTTTGAATTTTGGCCCCCTGTGCAATTGAGTTTGACACCCCTGGATTGGAAGCTTCCTCACAACTTGTTAAATACCATATTCTTGTCCTTTGACTAGTCTGTGTACCTCCTCTGCTCTCTCTATCTTTTCTTTCTATTTTTCCATTGTTCTTTTACTTTGTTAGCTCTTGTCTGCTATATATTTCCTGTCCTCTCTCCTCCAAAGTCCTCCTTCTTCAGCCACTGTCATGAAATGGCAGCTAAGGGTTTGTCAGTGTGGTTTCTCCTCTCTGCTGATCCTATTTCAAAGGGACCTGGAGATCCAGCATTAGCCCCAGTTCTCTTGCACTCCAGCCCTAACTCGCCACAGACTTGAAGTTATTTGAAGGAGAGAAACAGACATAGAATGGGAGCTCTCTTTTATTCCATTACAAGACAGACTCATTTCTATGATCAGTTTTCATCCCTCGCACAGTTCTGTACTCCATACTGGAAAAAAAAAAAAAAAAAACATCAAAATGATTGTCAAAATGTCTTTCATCCCTTTGAATAACTGTCCTTCAATCCTTTTGAGGACAGATATTAAGGACAAGTAGAGGGCTTATTTTGATATCTACCTGTCTTAGCATGCATTGGTCTAGCTTGCTAATGCCGGTGAATGTGTTCACTACCTACATTTAAATAACAATTAAACATTGCTTTTAGTATGAACACAGTGTGTGAATGCCCTTAGATGGATGTGTGACTGAATCACTCAGGTATGCTGATTATGACACACACATAAAAAGGTATTATATATTTTTAAGTGTTGTGTTGCATGTTGATGAATGTCATTAGATATGTCCCCTTCACGACACACTTTTTCTTCTGTCTCCCTACCTCATTTTTAGGATTTCTGTCATTTCTTTCATTTGACTGTCACCGCCCCCCCCCCCCCCACACACACACACACACACACACACACATTCCATTTTTGCTCTCTTTACAATAACAGAAAATCATCTATATTCGCCCTCATGCATATGCACTCTCTGCTTGTACATTAGGCCAGGGTGGAGGAAGTGTGTCTGGACTGGAAATCAAAGAAAAGCGTACAGGAGAGCCCAGGTTATTGCAACCGTTTAACGAGTGACATGGGGCTTTCTACTTCAAGCCGTAAAAACACACACATAATCAGGAAACGTACATGGAGCCAAAGCCAATGTAATGGGCACATTTTATTTGTGCTTATGAGAGAGGGAGCAAAAATGCATAGGGGCAAATGGCTTTTTTATGATGGAAAAATTCCATAGTGGGTCAAAGCCCCTTGCAGGTGGCAGCAATTAACTGTAATTTTTGCAAATTGTAATGATCCATAATTTACCATTATACCCCCTTCCAACTCTTTTCAGTCAGGAGAAAAAGGTTTGTGTGGAGGTCTGATTAGGTGCACATTTTATTCTGTGTTCTGGTCTTTAAGTGAGATTATTCAGAGGGGGCCACGGTGGCTGTGGACACGAGATAGTAAGTGGAACCACAAAATGCCAAACTCTTCACTCTACCGCTCGTCCACAAAAACCTCTTTTTTTTTTTTAAGCAGCAGTCTTTTTTTCAGCCCTTCTTCACCCCTTTGTCTCTTAGACACAGTAGTCCTAAAACATGCAAGACTATCCACCCACCATCTTAGGGTTCATTCTTTGTTTCAATAATATGTGCCTGGCCTATCTTCTTCTCTCATACTCCCTTGTTCTTCCTCTCTGCCACAGAATTGCTATAAATTTTGGGCTCAGCATCTACAAAAGACTTATACTTTTTTAATGGGTAGTCTTTTATAAGAAAAAACAAGAAAGGATAAGAAAGGCAAAAGATAAAAGAAGGAGCATATTTGCAAGTGGCAGATGCTTCTTATTTTGCACTGCCTTCACTTCTGCTTTCCCCTTGTTCTCCTTTTCTATTCACCTGAGAGGATTTAAATAAACCCATAAAGCATGAAATATCAGAAATTGACAAGCAATGCTTGGAATACATTTTATAGGGTCCTCACCTCCCACACACAAACGTGCATACAGTTTCCCATTTTTGCTTATTTTTGCTGTAAATGTGTTTTCTTGTTAAATACTTATACCGTTTATTATCATATACCCCCTTTTTTGTATTCACTGTTAATGTACAACATCTGATCTGTGTCCTACTGGAGACTTGATAATTCTGCAAACAAGATATTAAAGGGTAGAAAAGTGTGTAACTTTCATATGTGACATGATATTTGATTCTATTTGGGACTTGTTTTATTTTATCTTTTATTTATATCAGATTAAAAAAAGAATTAAAAAAAATAAAATGAAATATTTTTTATCCTTTTATCTATAATGCTAATTTTAACCAGAAGTTAAAGTGGAAGTAATTTTTATGATCATATATACGTTATTATATATACTTTATACTAACCCTAACCCTAATGGAACATACCTTAAATGGAATTTTTAAAAATCCAATGAACTCTAAATCA
This sequence comes from Hirundichthys speculiger, assembly GCA_018398805.1. Taxonomy (NCBI): domain Eukaryota; kingdom Metazoa; phylum Chordata; class Actinopteri; order Beloniformes; family Exocoetidae; genus Hirundichthys; species Hirundichthys speculiger. The sequence continues at coordinate 908,664 of JAGFBZ010001548.1, read as the reverse complement.
AGGATTAATCTTTCAAGTTTTAGTGATATTTTGTTACCAATTCTAACTTGCTTTCTTCTCTTGTTTTTTATGATTCTTTTTTCAATGATTCTGTCTCTATGTTTAAATGTTAGTCAGGTAATCGTGGCACTCACCTCTTGTTATTTTGCCAGGTCAGTGTTTGATTTTAATTTCTCTCTGTGTTCCTTCTTTGTCAGATAAAGATGAGCCCAGCAGCTACACCTGCACCACATGCAAACAGCCCTTCACTAGTGCCTGGTTCCTGCTCCAGCATGCCCAGAACACCCATGGCTTCCGTATCTATCTGGAGAGTGAGCCTGGAAGCCCCCTCACCCCCCGCGTGGCTGCAGCTCCTGGAATGGGTGGTAATTGTGCCTCCTCACAGCCTCCCCTCCATGCTGTCCACTTGGCTGATGGCAGTCCCTACACTCTCCTAAGGATGCCAGGCTCTGTGTCTGGCCGGGATTCAGCGTCCACACCTCGTGAGGGCCGCTACCCCCGAACACCCCCACTGTTCAGTCCACCACCACGCCACCATCTCAGCCCCGATGACTTGGCCTTGGCAACCCACCATCCTAGCGCCTTTGACAGGGTGATGAGATTGAATTCAGTGCCACTAGAACCCCCTCAGAGCATGGACTTCTCTAGACGTCTACGTGAGTTGGCGGGCAATGCTACTGGCGGTTCCCCACCTCTGTCCCCTAACAGACCCAACCCTATGCAACGACTGCTCCAGCCATTCCAGCCAGGTTCCAAGCCTCCATTTTCAGCAACCCCTCCCCTCTCCACCTCTCAATCTCCTTCTGGCTCACGTTCCACCCCTAATCTTGCAACCAATTTAGTCCAACCAGGGACTCCTTTAAAGGCAAAATCGTGTGAGTTCTGTGGGAAGACCTTCAAATTCCAGAGCAACCTTATTGTGCACCGACGAAGCCACACAGGGGAAAAGCCATTCAAGTGTCACCTCTGTAACCATGCCTGCACACAGGCCAGCAAACTAAAACGCCACATGAAGACTCACTGTCAGAACAAGTTGTCCACACTTAATGTCAAGTCAGATGATGGTCTCTCAACTGCTAGCTCCCCTGAACCTGGTACGAGTGATCTGATGAGCAGCGCCACAGATGCTCTCAAGTCAGTGGTGTCCAAGTTTAAGAGTGAGAACAATGGTCTTATGCCTGAAAATGGAGAAGAAGATGAAGAAGAAGATGATGAGGAAGAAGAGGAGGAAGAAGAAGATGAAGAGGAAGAAGAAGAAGAAGAGGATGAGGGAGAAGAGGAAGAAACAGAAAATAAGCTAGGAGTCGAAGAAGAAAAAATGAATGACTATCGTTTCAGCATGCGGCTAGAAGGGGCCCGACACCATCAGAACAATGACGCTATAAATCCACACCACCAGAACTTGCCCCGGGAGTCTGGCAACGAGGACTCGGCTGCAGAGTTAGAACGGACAGATGATGGAACCACCACTACTATCAATGGCCTCGGACCTTTGTCTAATGACAGCGTATCTAAGAAGCTTTTAGGTGGTAGGGTTAGTCCTGGCTCCCTCAGCCCCCTGTCAAAGCGCATCAAGGTAGAAAAGGATCTTGACCCCCCAGTGCCCACCATCCCAAACACAGAAAACGTTTACTCTCAGTGGCTAGCTGGTTATGCTGCCTCCCGGCAACTCAAGGACCCCTTTATCAACTTTGCAGGTGGGGACTCTAGACAATCGCCCTTCGCCTCCTCATCTGAGCACTCATCAGAAAATGGCAGCTTGCGCTTCTCCACTCCACCTTGTGAGCTTGATGGTGAACGGACTGCTTCAGGACGCAGTGGCACCGGCAGTGGGGCCAGCACTCCCCATGGTGGTAATGGGAATGGTAGGCCAAGCTCCAAGGATGGCCGTCGCAGTGACACCTGTGAGTTTTGTGGCAAGGTGTTCAAGAACTGCAGCAACTTGACAGTTCATCGCCGCAGTCACACTGGAGAGCGGCCGTACAAATGTGAGCTATGTAGCTATGCATGTGCCCAGAGCTCAAAACTCACCCGCCATATGAAGACCCATGGACAGATGGGCAAAGACGTGTACAAATGTGAAATCTGCCACATGCCTTTCAGTGTATACAGCACCCTAGAAAAACACATGAAGAAGTGGCACAGTGACCGCCCTCTGGCTAATGACATTAAAACTGAGTAGACAAAGAGCAGATCTCTCTCAGCTTCCCTGGCTAAAATGCAGCTAGCTGATACACGAGTGGTGAAGACAACAGGGTTAGATATTAGAACACAGTGCAGCCCTGCTCTTATTCCCCCCTGGAAAAAGCTGGATGCATGATCCATCATTAAGGCAATATTAATGCATCAAAACTTTTTGAGCCTTTCTATTGTGCAATAATTTACATGTTTTGTATTTTTTTTGTAACTGGACAGCATGCTCAGTGTGTTTTGGCTACTTAGAAAAAAAATTGTCCTTGGCTGGTGGATTTGGTTGTACATGTATTGCTGTTGATACTTTTAATTTCCTAGATATAAAGAAAAGATTAGTTTTGAAAACCCAAGCTGCATATAATACATACTGTTTTACATATCAGTGCAAATATTACATTGCCAAACATCAGCACGCACATAAATGCATATATATATATACAGTCATGGAAAAAATTATTAGACCACCATTTTTTCTTCACTTATTTGTTCATTTTAATACCTGGTACCACTAAACGTCATCATGTGACTAAAACAGACAGAAAAGAAAACACTGAATGCATAAAAGCAGTGTTTTTGGCAGTACGCCATAGCTATTGATGTAAAAACTTAAGTGATTTAGGTTATAATCAAGAAAAACCATGGAAAATGGTAAGATATCAGCTCTTAAATAAAACTCTTATGAGCAATCTTTGTGGTTATCGTTATGTTTGTCCAAACAAATGTACCTTTAGTTGTACCAGGCATTAAAATGAACAAGAAACTGAAGAAAACAAGGGTGGTCTAATAATTTTTTCCATGACTGTGTGTGTATGTATGTATATATATATATATATATATATATATATATATATATATATATATATATATATATATATATATATATATATATATACATATATATATATATATATATATATATATATACACACACACAACACCACACACACACACACACACGTGTCAACACTATTGCCATTAATTATTTCTTTTACAAACAGCAATTAAATTAACATTATGGTGTGAAATTACAACAAAGAGTGCCTTGGATATTCTACCTGCATTAGTTAATTAAGATTTTTGCTACAAGCTCGGAGTTTCAGCTATAAAGGACTACAGGACATTTTAGTTGCATGTGGAATAAGCAGGTCCTTGCATCAAGCACCTGTGTGACGCTGTCATTTTTTGGATTTAGCAAAACATAGAGAACCAGCTGAAACAAAGGTGGGAAAAAAAACGATCATGTGTATCTCTAGTAATCTGTCTGACTCATGTATATTGATATTTTCACAATTACGATTTTGTTTACCAGCATGTTACATGCTGAAAAGGGGTGGTTATTTTTGGTAAAACTAAGAGGGTACTCTGACAAGTTGTTTTAACCAACATAAAGCTCTTATTTTTTCAGAGTATTTTTTTTTCTTTGAAAATTAAATGTTGGCTGGTATTAATTTGCAAGTAGCAAAGATTTATGTTTCTTCTGTGTCAGCCAGGCGAGCAGTATATTCAGCAGTTACGTGGAGACTACAGAGTGGGATTTAGCTGTTTGAAGCCAGACAGATTTTGGTGTGGGTTTTGCTTGATGTGTGTGTCAGGGTAGGTTAGGGCCAAGGTGGTGTATGGGTTCAGCAGGTGTCTCTACAATTAAAAACTATATGCCCTGAGAGTGATAATTCTCTTTATCACATTAGATTTTTGAAACCCTGGAGTAATCTGAAACCTATTTTTTATTAACTAATAATGGAAGCTATCTAAAATGATTATCTCACTTTGAGCATTTGAATTCAGCAAACTACTTCTTACAGACAGGTTTAATGAATAGAAGTTTCTTTTTTTATTGATATGCTTTAGAGGTTGTTGTTGTAGCTGTATTTTTTTTTCAGTCTCCATCCCTTGTTATTGTTGATGATATAGCACTTGTCACTCTGCCTTGGAGTCTGTATCTGTCTCTCTAATCGGAGATACAGTTGGTTGAGTATAAAATGAGGACCAGATTTCAGATCTGGAACTACCTACGTGCACTGTTCAATTTTCCCAGTTTACAGTCGGGCGCTCAAGGGAAACTTGCTCTTATCTTGACAGATTAGTGTGGTGACATTGCTTTGCATTATTTAAAAAAAAAAGTAAGAAAGCAAAAAAAAAAAAAAAAGAAGAATTGAACTACAATACTGTTGCCAGCCATGTCTCCATCGGGGAACTAAACATTAGTTTGGCTCTTGGGAGCATATAAATGCAGGAACTGCCATAGAAATATCCTATTTCAAACTATAGAATTATACTGCTCCATTCAGAGAAATAAAACTTCTACAAATCTGGTTTTAAATAAGTAAAATGTCTGTTTTTTTTTTCTTTAAATTTTTTAAGTAACACTTCAGAATCTCTAGGGGAGAACCATATTTAAATTGTTGTTTTTTTTGGCATTTTTTTTATTGATGTTTCTCTTCTCTGTCATCGCGACATCCAAGACTTGATCACTATGTAATGAACTGTAATGAACATGTTTCTCGTCTTTTTGCCTTTACTATACACAAGTCTTCAGGTTGAATAAAATTTTGCATTGGGGAGAGATTTATGATATATAAATATATAGAAAGAACTTAAAACACATAGGAAAATGCACACTCTTGTAAGTTCCTATGTTCGAAACACATTTATGGTCTACTTTTTTCCTGTATTTAGAATGGTATTTGAAATTAATGTTCACTTAGCGTAGGCACTTATAGTATTTATGTTGGAGCCTGTATTTTTAACTGTTTTGCCTGTACTCTTTAAAGGTTTCAATGTACTCTTTTTTTCTGTAGTGAAAAAAAAAATCCCAACAAGCTGCCACCGTATATTTTCTTAATTTGGCAGGATAATATAGTGTGAATAATTTGTATGCTTGAAAATGCAAGCATGCTTTTGAAAAATAAAGTGCTGTGGTGATCCCCAAGGGTGAGAGGTCATATGATGGCCTTTTCAGGCAGTCCCGTTGGAGTGACCATGAGGTAAAAACAAGTGGTTGTACATATCTTTTTAGTTTGTTTTATATATTTTTCTCTCCTGCCATTTTATATGCAGTAATACAAGCTATTGTTGGGTTTTCTTGGTAGCCAACTTTTTACTGTCGTTGATCATGTACCACTCGATAACATTCCAGTTATTTTTATTTTTTTTAAAGAGAATTTGTCATATACAATCAACCCAACATCAACCTTTAAAAGCTTTTTGTTGTTGTTATTTTGAGTTATTTTGTTGTTTTCGCCAAAATAAAATTTGCCGCTTAATTTTAATTTGGTAGATCTCATATACCAGACATATTCTAAACAGAACAAAAATCATGAAAAAAAAATGTTTGGTGCATGTTATTATTCTGACAGTATTGAGGTACATTTAAGTTTTCAGCCTGATTTTACCCTTTGTTCTGTATTTACTCTCAAGCTATTTTGCTCTCAACTGAACTTGAAGTTGACCTACGGCATGGGTCAGCATTATTTATTATGACTCTACACACTCATACTCTGTTCAGAACAGAGTCACGTCAAACCAAATCACTTCAGTTTTCTCCCTCCTGATAAATTCTGATGGCTGAATTTCTCTGTTTGATGACCAAAGGTCATTGACCAACATTTATGAGGTTTCACTCAGCTTACAGGTTTGTTGTTATGTTTCTGTTATGGAGATACCACTCTATTTTCAGCTGTTGTCTGCATAATTCTCTTCACTCAGCCATTTTGTCTTGAAAAAAAAAAAATTAAAAAAAGTATTCCATACATAACTGAATTTGTGCCTTCTGTTGTCATTATCATCTGCGTACTTACACTCTATTTGAAAAAAAGTATATTCAAACATAATTATGCATAATTATACATAAATATACAATTATTGTATTGTATTCATAGCAGAAAAAAGAAATACCAAAACACATAAGATTTAAGCATATTCTACATCATAGTTACTTTTTTTTTTTTTTTAAACCAGTCATGGAGATGGAAGTTCACCATTCCATCTGTGCATTATGGCCTTCTCACCTATCACTCTGTCTTCCCCTTCATCTACTTTATCCTATTACACCTTTGTTTTCTACTTACAGTAATCCCCCTCACTTTGCGGTCTCAGCAATCGCGGTCTCAGTACATCGCGGGAGTTTCCAAAATATTCATAGAAAAAAAAATTGTGGGGGGATTACTGTATTCTTTTTTTTATAATGCTTTATCTAACTTAAGACATGCGTCTTATGTTACATCCCCCCATCCCCTCCTTATTTCCTCATATCTGCTGAAGCACTGAAGGGCAATGTGAGGGACCAATCACTCTTCTTGCCCGAGCCCAGCACTGTTTGCTTTGCAAGGCCAGATTAAAGTTCACAGATAGAGAGAGGTTCCTGCTAAGGCCAGGTGTTGACAGTTGAGATAAAGCAGGTTTGCAAGGAAATGTATCTGGTTGGGCGGGTGCTGGGAGAAAGGAATTGTAAGCCTGTGTGTGTTCCTGCACATGGATACTCTGGTAGCTCCTCTTTGACAGAATTGTTGCCTCTGCTTACTTGTTGAAGATCACTCAGGTTCAATGTCAGGAGAACAACATTTTGACCCACAAATCCTGCTTCCAATCAACCAGTGCATATCAGGCATACTTTTCCCATAATAGACATTCAGCCCTTGCCTGCCATGCCCAGCCTCACTCCTCTTCCTTGTGCAGATATAGGTTTTACTTTGAATGAAAGAGTGGTTCTCAGATTTTAAAGTAACATCTTTATGCTTCTTTCAAAGATTTAGTTCAAGAAACTTGCATTTTATTTACACAATGACATGTTGATGGAATTAAAAGGTTTTATATTTGCCATGCTTATTTCTGACCACTTTTCTTGGATATGGCAGTTGGAGGGCAGAGGTGGCAGAGCCAGTCATCATGCTAATTAAAAGTAGTTCACAAACTCTTGAAAAGATCTAGATTCTCCTCCTGCCCTCCCCCTCCCCCATCTTAATTTTCCCTCTGTCATGATGTGTGCTTAAAGCAGGAGAAGCTAGGGAATCCTGTTCAGAGGAGAGTAGCTGTGTTGAATCGACTCTCAAATCTTTCAAATGCACCACTTTTCCCTGTCTGCTGGTAGGACCTTTCTTCTGCTGCTTTGCTCCTTTCTTCCTGATGCTTCTATGTCTCTTTTTTATTAAACACAGTGCTTCCATAGCCAATCATTTTTTGCACTCTTTTGTGCTTCATTGTGTCTATTTCTGCCCTTTTACTTTTGGCCTTAGTTTCAGGCAATCTTTTTTTTTTTTTTTGTCTCAAGCGCCTCTCAGAAGTGACTGTGCACAGGGAAAGGCTGAAGCACAGAGATGGAGAGGCCGACTGCAGCTGTGCTGTGATGCAGTTAAGAGGGGGGCCTCGTCCAGGCTCTTTGGAACAATATAAAAGCACTAATCATCTAGGACAGCTGACACCCTGCGCCTCACACATATACTCACTGTATTTCACTGACACACATACACAAAGATCTTAGGATAGCTATTATAGGTTGGAAGGAGAAGAGCTCTGCCCAGACAAGACTTGCAGGTCTGGCCTGGCTGGAAAACATAGTCTGTGTTTTGTCTATGGGCTTCGACGCTTCAGGGCTGAGAGTGCTCTCACAAACATGCACATATGTGCGTAGATACTTTACTGTATAACAGTACTGTATAATAGAGCACACACAGCAGAACTTAAGCAGCCATTAAGCACAATAAAGTGGGCAGGAAAATTTCCCTTTTTGCATGTTTGTACGCATACACAGAATCAAATACACATGCTTATCCTTGAACCCAAACCACATAATGGTTTGGGTGCATGCACACTCACATACATGCATAGACTCACACACGTACATACACAAAAGTGTCTTCGGGAATTTGACCTTTTCCCAAAAGCCTCCCTTTCCTGTCTCGGCTTCCCTCCCCCTCTGGCTGTGTGAAGACTGAAGGGGTCAAGGGTCATTTTTTGGGGGGGCTGAAGATTAGGTTTCACATGACTGAGCACCTTTGTTGGGGAAGGCCAGCAGAGAGGAAACATCCAGGAGGGTAGCTGTGTCTGTCTGAAAGAAAGAGAGATGGGGGAAGGGAGGAACGAGAGATGGAACGATGGATGGAGGGGTGACGCTTTAGAGTTTGGCCAGGCAAAGACCGCCAAAGCTAAAGTGCAAGATAAAGGGGGAAATGATTGAGAAGCATGAAGGAGAGGAAGAGAAGTCAGGGACATAGAGTAAGAAAAGGTGAACACACACAAAACACCCAAATTCCTCAACCCATAGCCATGCTTCCCTCTCTCAGTTCATCTCTTCTTCCCTTTCTGACCATGTGGCTTCTGCGCTGAGCTGCAGCCAGCAAGTGTGTTTGGTTCCTGCTGATGTCCCCCATGACCACACACTGAGAAGAAAGTCTCGGCCAAAATACCAAAATGGATCATCGACGAATCAACTCTGTCTACCTCCTGCTTGTCTACTTCACAACATTAAAGCTGTAGTCTATCCAGTAGACAATATGTTCTATAACTGGCAGGGAAAATCTTGGCAGAGACCTGGATGACTTTGCTTTTGCAACATTACTTTAAATATCTATGTTTGTCATTTTTATACCCTTCATCTCAGACCTACTGAGAAGGATTTTAACGATGTGCAACAGTTTCAACTAAATGACTCACAGAGGTAGGACTGGTACTGCTGATGGCTTCCAGATAAGGTGAAAACTTTGACCTCGGAGTGAAAAAGAAGAACAGGGGGCGAGAGGTGAGGGAAGAAGGAATGTGTTGAATACATCGAGGAAGTCCATAATTGAGAGGGCTCTTTTGGTTTTGTGCTACACAATCCCCCATGACAGCGTTTATAACTGATTTGCATGCCTACAATTCCTATTTTTGCCAATTTATCTGTGTAGAGTAAATACATAATAAAATATAATATATAATACATAAAATAAAACAATAGACAAATAATCTCCTAATAGACAGGGGCCAACTTTCCAGCAATCATTACTATGGCAGTGAGAGCTACAATCTATGGCATTAATATGTGGTTGGTCTATCACTGACATGGTTTTCTGTGGCACACTGTAGGGAAGAGCATGGATAGATGGAGGAGAAGGGAGGTGCCTGTACAGGGAAGAAAGAAGATTCCAGAAAGCAACTGATCTGACCTCGAACCTCTGGGTGTGGATCTCAGTGCAACACAATTTTTTAACCATTGCTTTACAGCAGAGGCAGATGTATTTCTGCATGGGGTGGTATGTACTCATATCCATGCATATGTTGGGGCCACTCTATATTCATTTATCGAAAGGTGTGTGCAAGGTCTCCAGGTGATGAGCTGGCTGAGATTATATGGCTAGTAAAACCGAGACATATTATGTCTACATGCTGTGTGTGCAATGGGAGAGGCCAGGGCTCCTGTTTACTGTCCTGTGAATGCAGAAGTAAAGTTTATACTCTTTATAGCACATCCCACTGTCAGTAAAGCAGGACAGTAACTCAGCAAATGTAATTTTTCATTTTACCTATGAAAGAGATTAATTGACGACCTGAATTATTGAATTTGTCTGATATCTATTCCTGATATTTGACTTGATTTTTGCTGTGGATTAGTGTGTAGAACAGACTGTCTTCAAACTGAACAGATAATGGTTCCATTCCCACCTCCTCACACATTATAAGTTTCCTTGGGAAGGACAGAGAACCCCCACATTACTCCCAACAAGTTTATTGTTGTGTGCATTTTCCAAAAACAAGGGGCCACATTTTGTGTGAGTATATATATGTGAACACAACACTGCATACTGTCCCTACCAAGACCATCACCGAGAACAGTCGTGATATATGCAGCAGCAATAGTGATCCTAGAGATGCTTGGCTACCAGGTGAACAGCAGTAGTTGTCAGAAGAAGTGAGAAAACCCTCCAGGAGGAGAGGGCTAGAGGCAAAAATGATGGCAACATGGAGATAAGTTAGACTTCTAACAGAACTACAGAGCGGAACATTAAGAACAGAGATGCCTTAGCAATACAGAAAGCTGTTCATTGCCGAGGCACTTAAAACTGCCAAAGAAAGGTTTAAAGCCCTGCCTAAAGAGGTACAGGAGAAATGTTGAGACCAGGAGAATACGCAGGATGTTCTCCAACAACTCAATTCAGATCTTCTCTTCAGTGGCAGGGTAGTAAGATGGCAGCAGACCCACTTAGGGCTGAGACTGAGCAATACCAGAAGAGTATCTGTTAGAAGGAGGCGTCACATAACAACGATGCCCAGTGGCTGGTGGATCAACAAGCAGAAGACAGCATCCTCCCAGAACAAGACCCAGTAATCATCACAACAGGCATCCATGAAAGAGTGTCAAAAATATAGAGCTGGACAGCACCAGCACCAAAATGATTCACGCCTACTGGCTGAAGAAGCAAACTGCGCCTCGTAAATGCCAAGCAGCACAAATGAACAAGATGCTAAGGTCAAAGTAACGGAGGCTGGACAGTCTTTATCATGTAGGACTCTCAGATGTGAACAAAATCATCCAACTACTGGTCTATAACCTGGATGAGCTCCACATGGAAGCTCCTATCAGGAATCACAGCAGCCGAGGTGAGTAGGCACATGGAACAATACATAAACAGAGCACAACAGAGGGCCCGAGCACCAGCTACTGGTTAACAAGGCAGAAGCCCAGGACTGTAAGACCAGGAGCACTAACCTGTGCACTGCGTTGATTGACTACAGGAAAGCCTATGACTCAGTACCACACACATGGATACTGAAGTGCCTAAAGCTGCATAAGATCAACAGGATACTTACTAACTGCCTTCACCCAGAACTCAAAGAGCCTGTGAAAGACAACTCTGGAAGTCAATTCAAAGCCCATTGCTCAGATGAGCATCAAATGTGGTAAATACCAGAGGCGATTCTAGGAGTCAGAGCTTTAGGGGTGCTGAGCACCCCTAAAAAAGAGCTAGCCTCGCCCATGCTTGGTTCACAACAAATAAGCAGAATCTCAGTGTGTGTGTATTATGTTGGACGACGGGCTGTGGTCCTACAGAGCGGTGCAGGTAACTTTGAAGAGGAGAAGTAACATTAGTGAGAAGAGGACGATACCATTAGGCATTGTAGTTTTCATTTTCATTCTTAAAATATAAACTTAAACCACATATTATGGATTAAGTTTTGGACATTATCTAAGCCTGTCAAATCCGAACTAAAATTTTTGAATAATTGTAAGGAACATGCATTTGTGGGATCAGAAATTGAGCTGAGTATGTGGGTTGTGCCAATGAAAGATTTGCCGAATCTTTTCTGCCAATGCCAAACAGCTTTTTTTTTTTTTTTTTTTTTTTTTTTTGCCATTGATTCTCATTTGGTTTTGTTTGGCATTTGAATGACTGAAGTCTGAAGAAACAAGACAAACTGGCATGGCTGAAGCTTGCTGCACCAGCTTTGCCAATATTTACTAGCTTTGTGCATATATTTGAGTTCTTTTAACCTTGTTTTCTTCATTGATAACATTGGTTTTTGAATTATTTTTATTGCGGTTTGGATGCTGGGCTGCTTGAGGGATTTTCTTGATTACTTTTAATTTTTTTTTTTTACCATCTTTTATGGCGATTGTAAGGTCAGAATTTTCTTAACTTTTTAGGTCCAGAATTAGTGCAGCTAGTGGTTCTCGTTTTTGTACAGATACACATTAGTTACACATTGGTATTAATATTGTTATCAATATCATTATTGATTTTCTGTTGTTGGAAACATAAATAACATTATCTCTTAGTTAATATCACACTGCTTTATTGTTGCTCATTGTTTTTAATCATTATTTTTGTTTAATAAACCATATGTCCATATTATAGTGTCTTAGATCATCCTGAGTGTATGTTTTGGCTTCACTTTATATCAGAAATGTAACAAACTAGCCCACCTGTAGCTGGTTAGAACCAGGTGTTTGGAAACAAAGACCTGGCCAGGTAAATAGAATAGCGTTGTAGGATATGTAGTCCATATCCTACCCTGTGGACTAAAAGACGACGACGTGGCGACAATTCTATTATTATTACTATTCTTCTTGTCTGTAGCCTAGGTATCAAATGATATGTTTATCCAAAGCATTAGAATTTTGGAGGTATAAGTACAGGTTTAATGGCCGTCATTCCAAGTAATGCTAATAAACAAATGTTAATCAAGCATATGTGATGTAGATATATATAGGTTTTTTTCTGTTTAAAATGCAAGCATATGAGTAACTGTAAAATAGCAGTATAAAAGACAATGTTTATGTTCATTTTTGTCTAGGAGAAGCAAGTGATGTTTAGTCGTTCTTTAATATTAGTGTTCTTGAGTTCTTGAATAAACAATTATAAATAGTTCGTATGTGTGGGTGTTGTTATGACAATGACAATATATCACTATAGCACCCCCCTTTCCAGGTTAATGGTGGGCCTTCTTAGGGGGGAAAAGTCCAGGGCCATTTTTTTAGTCCCAGTCTGTCCCTGTTCTTCCCTGTTCTATGTGGTGCTTGGTAGCACAGCTGTTGTCAAAAGACCCAAGGCTACTCTTCCCTTGGCTGAAAGAAACAAACAAACAAAGCTGTAAAACAAGAAAATAAAAGATAAAAAAGGGTCACAGATAATGAGTATACAAAAACCATCTTGTCAAATTGCACCTTGGGAGTCGGTCTTCAGGATGAGTGAGGGGTAAGAAGGCTCTGAGTAGACTGGGGGCACAAAGGGACATGGCCCCTCCTGTGCTACTGTTAGCAAGGCCCTTTGGATGAACTTGTCTCCTTTCAGCTGGCGCTCTTATGCCCAGGTGTGTTTGTGTGTGTGTGTGTGTGTGTCCATAGCACTGACATCTCTTTGGCCCCAAGTGCTCCATTGAAAATAAGATGGAGGCTGAAGCAAATGAAAAGAGATAAAGTGCAAAACTAGGATGAGAAGAGGACTAAAAGAAAAGTGGCTTCCTTGCTTTTCAGGACAAGGACAATGTTCAGGCCTTTCTCCCACGCTCTGTACAACACTTTCTCTTCCCCCGTGGTCTACTCAGTGTCAAAGACTATCAGTTCATGTAAAAATTTATTGAAAGGCCTCCAGTAGTTTCATGTTCAATGAACAGCTCACAAATAAACACTTCAAGGAGAATTTTAGCAAGTGTGATGAGAAAATAAAAAAAAATTAAACCATTCCTTTATTCCTTTTCATGTTATAAGTCTCCAAAATGATTAAGCTATCTTGAAAACTTAAGTTCGATTTAATTACTAAATGGATAAAACTCGCTGATATATTTGGTTTGATTGATTTAGAAAACATGGTAAGCACGCTAAGAATCTTTTTTTTTAATGTTTATTTGAATATGACTAACAGTCTGTCCATACTTTTCCAATATTGCAGTCACCTTGTAGATCTCATGGGCTGGATAGTCAGCCAGCCGATCGAGCAGCCATCCAGACAGGCCAGTGAATGGCTCGATGCCAAGGCCAATTGAGAGGTGCTACTGTAGTGGAGAGCCAGAGGGGAGATGGTCATCCATTATTCATCACTAAGCTAAATAATCCCCAACAGAATTGGACTCGTCTTGTCTGGCCCAACGGTTGGGGAATGGATGAAATGGTCTGGGGGGCAAGAGAAGAGGGTTTTCAGGGTTGGGGGATGGCAGGTTTTTTTTTCCCCCCCTCTCTCTCTCTCTGGGTAGTTTAGTAAGATCTTTTTGTGGGGGCTGAAAGGGGGTAGCGGACTCTGTAAGGGGGGGGGGGGTTCTTTGAGGATTAGATCCAAATATGTCTTTGATAGCTTTCACAGTCTGGGAGTCCCATTCTGTTTGTGGATATTCATATTAAGCGTAGTCTTGCAAACAATCCCTGGCATAGATAAGTAAGAGGCTGCTGAGAAGAGAGTAGAGCACTGAAGCAGCAGGAGGTTCTGAGGGATGGAATGGGGTGAATGAATGGGCTGTCCCCTGACCCATATTAGGAGCAGGACCAACAGAAATCGTCATGGTGTAGGGGACATCGAACCAAATGGGTGATGACTACACTCCCACCCCACACCTTCAGTTCCTTCCAGACCTAACCAGCGTCGCACTCTGATGTGTCAAAAAATGTAAACATAAGGACATTTAAGCACAGACAAACATACACATTTTTGCAGAAATAGACAGTGCAGTGGGACTCATCATCAGCATCAGGGACAAACACAATTTAGACTCAACATAACCTTCACTCTCTTTTCCATTATTTGTGACTTATCTGTGTAGTTGTCCTTGCTGTGGGTGCGCATCACTGTTTTGGCTGTACCTTTGCTTCAGCTGCTCTTGATGAAAAAGACCTCTGTGGCACAGGTCAACAGCCAGAGGATTTACATGTGTGGAAATGCTGCTCGCTCTTTTCATCACCATTGTCCCATTAGTTGTTTTTTTTTTTTTTTTTTTTGAAGACAAATGTATTGTGTTATTTTCTAATTTTAAAGTAATAAAAAAGTCATATTCTAAAAAGCATAATGAAAATGAAACAGGGCATGTCCTCTGCTCTTACATTTAAAAAGATATCATATACGGAGAATTTTGAAGTGGAAAGTGACATAATGATGAACCTACAGTATTGTACAACTTAAAACATGTTTTCAGGAAGAGTGGGACAAAATAATGAGAGATTTGTGTAATTCCTTGGTATCTCAATGCCAGAATGCCTTTTAAGTGTTTTGATAAGGAATTGTTACATTACAAAGTGGCAAAGACTTTATGTCCCAGATTTTTTTTTGGAATGTGTTGCAGGCCTGAAATATATATGTATATATATATATATATATATATATATATATATATATATATATATATATATATATATATATATATATCTATATATAATATATAATGCAAAAAATATAATATAATATAATATTAATATATAAAATAAAAATAAAATAATATATAATATTATTTGCATTTTCATATCTTCCCCACATTTTTTTGTTTGAGGTAACAAAATTACATGACTGTCCCAAGTTAAGGAGGTCCCAAATCAAGGTATAAATCAACTTGATGGTGAAAATAAAACTGCCTGTAGTGTCATATTCATCTGCACAAAAATTCTTAATCACCAGATAAAGAGATAATGAAAGTATGAGCTACATAAAATGGAAAAATGAGCAAAATGGTCATAGAAAAAGTGTTGTGTGTGACCTGCCATAGAATTTGTCCACCACCATGCAGTAAACCAGACATGGGTAGCACTCAGCCTTTCAGCAGGTCAGAGAACACAGACTGAGGTGATGGAGAATGGGGAAGGAGTGGGGATGGGTAGGTTATACTCCTCCTCCACCCCAGCTGGGACCACAGTCTCTCGCTCTCCTCACAAAGTTCCTTCCCCCATCACCCAGTCCCCCTATACAGCCTACCCCATGTCCTATCTGTATAGGGATGCAGGTCATGAGGTTCATGAAGGATAGAAAAGATTTCCCTCTTGATCTGTGTGCCTGTAATCCTATGTGTGCTCGACTGTGTGGGGCAGTGTCATAAGGGCACTGGGGGAAAGAGCTAGATAGTATGTTATTATATTAAACATACAGGCATGTAGATATATGTGCATGTAGCACTTGGTTCTGTGTTACTCCTGTGTTTATTTTAATTTCTATGTACAGTAAAGATGACAGAAAACCCAGTGAAATGCACATCATATCCTGAAACGTTACATGGCCACAGCTAACTGCAACACTCTAAGTCCCATGACAACCCATATAATGACTGACAGAGACAGTGTTGTCATCTAAGATTGCTACAACTGCACATTTTTCACTGCTGGCCAGTGTAGCTATTAACATTGTGAGGAGACAAAACATTGGTCACAATGGACTATGTTTTCCATTTGAATGAGTTCAGTCACTTCTTTCACTGAAGGTTGGTGGGGAAACAGTGGGCTGTGGTAATAGGGGGTGCACTGTCTGCATATGTGGCGGGTTTGCAGGTCAGCTGATGCTGACCAGTACACATAAATTTATTTCAGTCCGTCTCCACCATCTAAAGCAAAGGGGCCTGAGAATATGTGTTTCTGCTTACCTTATTTAATTGTTCTTTATTTCAAATGTGGGCAGTGTATAGTACAGAATGTATTTAAACTTGTGTGTAAAAATTTACATAAAAGTAAACAGAGTGAACTTTTATGTATTTAAGTGTATAAGTGCGTGTGTGCGTGTGTGTGTGTGTGTGTGTAAACGAGGGGTTTGGGGATTCTGGGACCCCCTTTCCCAGACATGTGTTGACCTTTCCACCCAGACAGGGATAAAGGGACAAGGAGGGAGGGCATGAGGGTGATGCAGTGTGTGTGCTTATTTACTTGTCCATACATGGCTGCAACTGTGTGTGTCTCTGTGTGTGTTAGATGATTTTCTAAACATATAAACCAGCAAGTTTGCCTCAAACTGTTGAGTTTGTCCTTGTGCAACCAAGACTTGCCAATATTAACCAACTACATCTCCCACCTAGCTTTTAATTTTCCTCCATTTTTATCTGTTTCTCCTCATCTGTCTTTCCTCTCATCTTTTGTGGGACCGAGTCATTGTGCTGTAACCTTGGCACTCTGTATGCAGAAAAGGTGGTGTTCTAAGAGCTGGACCCTTTGAAATTAATTTTTCTTACGAAAAAGTGAGGGCAAGGGGGTTGTGTGGAAGATTAATCAGCACCAAGGCTTACTGGTGGATAAGCCTGACCTATGCATCTCTCTCTCTCTCTAATGAAACATAGTCTCTTATTCTCTGCGTTATTTCATTGAGGATGCTCTCAATAAAGCCAATCAGAGCAAACACAATTTTGTGTCGTCACATCTCATGTTTCAGTATCATGAAAATGAGAATATGTAGTATTAATTTTGAGCTGCTTTTCAGAGTTCAATGCATTTTTTCAAATCCTCCTTTTCAATTACATTTTCTTTTTTACAGAAGAAATTAGGGAACAATATGAATAAAATATGTGTACTGTTCTCTCTATGTGTTGTGCTCTTGTGTGAACATAGATAAACAGCCAGCCAAACTCCTTATTCAAGAGTCAGGAAGTGAGCGCCTTGCTCCTTTAATTTATTTTCTGACATCATTGAACACGGTGTAAAACTAGAAAAGAAAGACACAAAATTGTGGATGCAACGCACGTTTTTCTCTCGTTTATGTTCTTCTTCGCTACTTCTGGTTTCTCAGGAGATTTTCAAAATAAAGGCGCTAATGCGTATTATGTCAGAAAAACAGTAAATAAACAATCTGATGTAATTTCAAGTATCTTTAACATATTAAACATTTCTAACACAGAGCAGAACACATATATTTAACATATTGAGGGCAGAACAATATGTTTTGGTTATTTCACCATTATTTTACTGACATATCCCATTTTATCACTGTCAGTTAAAAGCAAAAAAATAAATTAATGAATAAAAAAATGGAGAGATAGATTCAAACTGACCCTGCTGCTCTCTGAGGAGAATCAAACATTGATTTCAGTTGTCTTTCTCTCCCTCCTTCTCTCTGGAAGTTCTCTTTAAAACACAGAGGCTTTAGGGGGTCTTTGCTTGACTGGAACAACAATGATCAATAACTGTCACTTCTGTCTCTTCTGACCAGAGCCCTTCTTCTCCAACCCCCACTGATGTGACAGATGCAAGCATGCATGCATATGTGAAAACAGTTTAATGTGTTGCTCCACATGCATACATGTTTACATGCAAACATGTACAGAAAAAGTTATATGCAAAAACATACAAAACATATAGGTGCACACAGATCATGTGGTCAGATGGACAGTCCTTTCTCTTGCGCTCTCTCCCTCTTGCATTCTTTCTTGCTTACTCACACACACACACGCATGCACGCGCGCACACACACACAAGCAGATAGAGGTCAGACAGGGCGTTCAGATCCAGACACCAGTTTCTTCTCCGGGGTCAAACCAAGAGGCCAAGGTCTCTTCTCTGACCCCAGTGGCCCTTCTGATGAGCACACACAGGTTCACACATGAACCCACTGACCAGTTGAGACAACAGAGAGAGGGGTGGTGAGTGAGGTAAAAGAAAGGTACAATGGGGGCTGGGGATGGCAGTTATTTATATATATATATATATATATATATATATATATATATATATATATATATATATATATATATATATATATATAATGAATTCAAAAGTAGTGTAAAGGTCACTTTTATTTAAATTTTAAATGTTCTGCTGCCATATGAACTAAAGTGCCATAACATTTGTTGTTCAAACACTTTTAACATCAGCACTCTGTCAGTAACACATACTTTGTGTAAATCTCATCTTAAAAAAATGTAAAATAAAATAAAGCTTATTGCCATTGCCAGGGCATTAATGTCATCCTGTTTTTTTAAAATGAAAAATAAAAAAAAACACTCTAGAGGCCACAATCATAACATTAAAACAGGTAATTTCTGAAGCAACAGCAGAAACTTTTAACGGGGAGTTCAACTTGTCAGTTGTTACAAATAACCTTGTTTCTGTTGAATCCTCCGTCTGGGAGAACTTTAAAATGAAAATGTCCATGTTAAAGTTATGTAACTTTACCAATCCGTAATTATCTGTGTATCAATTGTTTTTTTCCATTTTTGATTGTCAATCAAAAAATTAAAAACATTAAAAAGTGACTTTTTATTTTTTTCCCGTTTTTTTAATCTAACACAAAAAAACACAAAAAAATTGGAAGTGGAAATTATGAAATATATATCTCATGAAAATAATGATAAATAATACTGTGCAGACATTTGGGACTACATTGCATTAATAGAAGTTAAAAGAAAGTTGATCACACCCCCTCCTTTTTATCCTTTTTTCCTCAGGCTTCCCCCCTCGGCCCCTCCCTTTCTCTCATGCTGTTTCTTCCTCCTCTCCTCTCCCTCTAAAACTCCTTAAGACCATGCTGCTTTTTTATTTTTTTTTTTGTTTTTTGGTAACATTTTGCTGGTGTGTGTGTGTGTAGGTGTGTGTGTGTGTGTGTGTTGGACTACAAAGACAAAAATGAGAATACTGGATATGACCCATGTTGTATTCCAGTTGCTGACAATGACTGAACGTAAACTGACTTGAGGTCCGAGACTGACTAAAAATGGACCTCTTTACCTGACAAAAGGACAAAAATATGAATATACCCAACGACTTAATTTATGTCTGCAGGGCCTGATGGTTCCTCAGACCAGGAATTTGATAAGGGATATTATTGATTTGCTTTAACTTTATAATATAATAATATTAAATGATATAGCATATAGAACATGATATAATGATAAGGTATACCAGAAGGTTGGTGTACTAAAATGAATATGTGGAAGGATTTCATTGTATATATGTGTTTGATACAAGATTTGATTTTTATTGATGCTGTGGTCAGAACTAACATTTTGCCCTCTGATTGTGGTGAAGTTTCTACTCTGTTTGACATATCTTTGCATGCTAATCCTGTGTTTCTCTCATCTGTGGGATTAGATGTAATGTGTTTAATATTATGCAGAGTCTCTCACTCGCATTGATTTTATAGGAATATTTAAAGGGTCTCTGATTAATAAATTGGCTGGTCAGGAGGCCCAATCTATTTTATCTATATATTTTTACTCGATACGGTGAATATAAAGGTGGATCGTATTGATTATATTTTAATTCATAAATGATACTTGAATAATATGATAAGGGAAGTTATAGTTATTTTTTATAAACAACTAGCAGCAGTTGTTTTTCTGGGTTACCTAAATGATGTTGGTACTTTTTGCTTGTGGAGTTGGACAAGTTAGTGATTTTTTGTTTCTGGAACTCATTTCCTGTGAAGGATAGAGTTCTATTTTTATCATTTTAGGATATTTAGTTTGTGAGGTTTATTTGTGCTTTTTTTTTTACTTTTTATTTTTTACGGATGTGTGCAGTAGGTTATTACATGTATTCTGGTTTAGTGCTTACATTTAGTTTACTTTTAGTGCCGTTAAGTGGTGGAGAGATTTACGACCCAGAGGGGCTGTTAGATGGGGGGGATGTGTGGATGTTTGCGAGCTCTATGTTGCAGCCTCCTTTTTGATGGCTGGATTGGTTTCTGTGATTTTCTGGATTTCATGGCGATCCCTGATCCGTCAACTTTCCTCTAAAGACAATATCATTAACTTTTAGAACAAGAACAAAGAGTTTTCACAAGACTTCATCTTTACTGCTGCTTGATGTCCAGAAGACATTTGAAAGTGAGGTGGGCTCTCGCATGGACAAAAGAAAGACTGTTCAAAGAACTTTTATGGCTGGAAACACTGATATCTGCTCTGGACAAGACACTGATGTTTGAGGAAAGAAAATAAAGGGGGGAGCTGTGACGTCTGGCTTTTCATGGCTGACTGATGCTGCTGATAGAAGGGGGTGGAGCTGGGCTCTGTGGCGTTTACCTGTTCTCCTGATAATGGTCCTGCTGGATTGTGTCTCTCTCTCGTCCTTGATCTGATGATTCAATTGTTTTTTTTTTTTAATAATTAGGACGATCTGAGGTATCACTTCCTGATGAAGGTGTTTGGCATTTTTTTCTTTTCTTTCATTTTTTTTAAAAGAGAAGAGAAAGAGAGATAAGAAAAATATGAATGCATTAAAGAAGGACAGAGAAAGTATATGAAGACATTATATATTTGAAGGACATGAGTGGAAGAGACTGGGATGGAGGTGATGAAAAGTGAAATATAATAAAGGAAAGATATTTGTAGGTGAGTGAAAAAGGCTTTTGTAGGTGATAAAAGAGGGAAGAAGTGAATTATTATTCAAAATTTATAATCACCGTAATGAATTTATAACGAGGTTACCACTTTATTGATTCGTTTATTTTCAACATGTTTTCTATCTTTTTCTAACGCACATACAACATGTTTCTGCACAAAGTTTTGTGAAGTTAACATTATAACAGCATGCACAGTTTTCTAAGGGTTGTGGATTACAGATATTGGAAGGCGAGCCGATCTTTGTATCCACTTATCGATTATTGCAGGGTATTTTTCTAATCCATAACATCTCTCCTGAGTCTGTTGTAACCTCTTTCAACTAATATATGGTGCTAAATAGGTGTTATTGTGCGAACTCTGTGTTGTGCTTTCTGAGACAGGCTGTGGAGTTTCCAGAGTGACCTTTTATGGTGCCATTAAAGGAGCCTGTGCCAGATACGATGACGTTTTATGATCAGAGTGGATGATCTGAGTGGAAGTTTCAAAACTGCTGGCTGATGGAGCAAGATTACCTTTCGTTCATGCTCATGTCAACTTTAGTCAAACAATTTCTTCAAATTTCTTCACATCATTTTTAATCCATTGGAGGTCAACTTCTCACTTCATCTGAATTGGCACACTGGCCTGTCCTCTGTGGATGTCTGGATTTCCTTCTCTGCAACTGGGATAAACTCGAAATATTATTAATTACCATCATGATTGTTCACATTATTCATACATTACAATTTACATTTTTTAAGTGTTTGATTATTATATGACACATTTCAAAATGATGTTACATGTTTTTTAGGTTGATGGGAGGTCCTAGCACACTGTTTTATTTGTTGTCACATAAAAGGTTTCTATATGAAAAGGGGGATAGAGAGGTTTTGAGTGGAGACTGTTAGGATTAAGATTAATTTAGAGAACTGTTTAATTGTTAAAACTAAACTTTATGGCATGTAAGAATGCAGTTTCTTTTATGATGGTGAGTCCTCAGTTTTGCTGCTTTATAACCTAACGACTGGAACATCCTCCCTGACCCCCAACAGTTTGCGACCAACAGTTTGCGACTTCCAGATAAACAGTTATCCTGGACTGTAAGACTGAAGAGTTTTTTACCATCTAGACTCAGAGACAAAGAGCAATAAAACTTTGGAGAA
This sequence comes from Hirundichthys speculiger, assembly GCA_018398805.1. NCBI lineage: Eukaryota > Metazoa > Chordata > Actinopteri > Beloniformes > Exocoetidae > Hirundichthys > Hirundichthys speculiger. The sequence continues at coordinate 886,630 of JAGFBZ010001548.1, read as the reverse complement.
CAAGAGGATACGCCTTTTCTGGACTATAAGAACAGATACCTCCTGATACCCGGTGTGCATTTCCTGGCATCTCTCTGTGGTGTTAAGGCAATGCATCATCCAGCCAATTAGAATATTCTGCATTGGCATATTGAATCTTTGTTTCATGATTGTGTATTAAAACTCTTTAATTGACCTTTGTTTCTAGTCTTGTCAATGGCACCAGATAAAAGAACACAGAGAATTACTTTCAGAACGAAGGGGTTTGGAAGTTTTTTTTCCCAGAATTGTTAATATTGCTACCTGAGTTGCTACCCGAACTGTAAAGTACACTGATTTTTACCGCTCATCATGTCTATTTTAGTTTTGCCTGCCAATTATTTTCCGGATCCGCAGCAGCCAGTAACCAGACTTTTCAAAACAAAAGCACGTGAGCAACATACATTAACATGCGTTAAAATAAATGTCGGCGTTAATAAATTAATGCCTTAACGCGATAATAACCCGTTAACTTGCCCAGCCCTAAGCCCTAGACTGCTGTGCACCCGTGATGCACCCGTGATCACGTGACCAGAGACCGTCAGTGCAGGAATCCAAGATGGCAGGTCGCTGCTAGAAAATACACGCAAGGCAAAATAATCTCAACTATTCTGTGGGGAAAAAAACATCCAGATTCTCAACACATCATTAACCAACAACTAAATACACCACCCTGGAAGATTTTGAGGATTACATCGAATCTTACTTGAACCGATTCTGGGTGACAGCCCATATTGATACAGTAAGTGAAATGGAAAAAGCCAAGCCCACCCCATCCAAGAGAAGCAGAGAATCCGATTCTGCTCACAGCTCCCCGGAAAAACCTACCAGCTCTGAGATTAGTGACATTTTGATTTCAATTCATGAGAAGCTCTCTGGCTTGGACACCAGGATCCCTCTGATAGAAATTTTGCATAAAGAGTTCCAGCAATTACGAGAGTTTGGAGTTTAGCCAAGAACAGATAGCTCCGTTAACGAGAGAGAATAATTTGCTTCGAGATTCTGTTTCAGTCCTGACAGAAAAACCTGAAACCGTGAATAGAGAAAATAAGGAATTGAAAGAATCAATCTTAGACCTACAGTCATGTAGCATGAGTGACAACCTCGTTTTTTTCCGGCTTACCAGAAGAAACAAAAGATGAAAATCCCAAACAGCTGATCAAGGACTTTATGGTTACGCAGCTTAAAATCCCTGCTGAAACTGTTCAGGGAATCAGCTTCCACCATATTCACCGGATCGGGTATAAAAATCCAGCAAATAAACGTCCGCGTCCCATTGTGGCAAAGTTTGAACACTTTAAGCAGAAGTTACATGTGCAGCGCCACGAGAAAAACTTAGAAGGAACAGACTTTGGACTGAATGACTAGTTTCCACGTGAAATCCTCAACAGATGGAAAGTTCTCTTCCAGATCAGAAAACAATCCATGAAGGAAGGGAAACGGACCGTTGTCACGGTTGACAGACTGTACATCGATGGACAACTGTACCGTGATAAGAACACCACCCCCTGGCTCTTCTAACTTCCCATAAATCATTTAGAAAAGCTATTGTTAATAGTGAAATACACCTATATATTTCAATGATTTAATAATTCACACACAGGTCACTGGAAACACTCACCCTCCCTTTTTTCTCTTCTTTTCTTAGTTTTATTCATGTCTTTTTTTTCTTTTGTCCATGTATGTGTTTTAGTGTTTTCTATTTTTCCTTATGTTTCTTCCCACCTTGTCTCTCACTTCTCTTTCCTTTCTAAGACACTCTTTAAGGCAAACAACACATCACAGACTAATTTACATACACCCCTTACACCTTTACTGAGCACCTCTTTATATTTTCTCAGGATTCTCAGGCTTTTATAAATGTTCCCATTTTTCATACAGCAACATGAATCAGGCTACAAAATTCTAACATTATGAATTCATTAAAATTAGTAAGTTGGAACATCCAAGGAATAAATTCACAAGCAAAAAAAAAACTAAAATATTTGATCATATAAATAAATTACAAGTTGATATTGGTCTATTACAAGAAATGCATATCTATAAATCAGATCATCAAACATTAAAAACTTCCCAATTTTGTCATGTCTTTATGGCTAATTTCAACTCAAGACAAAGGGGAGCAGCAATCTTAATTCAATCAATCAATCAATCAGTCAATGTTTATTTATAGAGCCCTTTACAACACAGGGTGACCAAAGTGCTTTCCATTAAAATCCACATTAAAACAAAACAATTTAAAATCGACATAACAATACCATTAAAATTAAATTAAGAATATTTCATATCAATACTGTGTATTAAAAGCCAGTCTAAATAAATAGGTTTTAAGTCTGGATTTAAAAACCCCAAAGTCAGTGATGATGGGCATTTATGGGAGCAGCTTATTCCAGAGTCTCGGTCCAGCAACTGAGAAGGCCCGATCACCCCAGAGTTTAGTCCTGGTTCTGGGGACTTCCAGCAAGAGCTGGTTTGAGGACCGTAGGCCTCTAGTGGAGTTTTGAACACGCACTTGTTCACATAAATAAAGAGGGGCAAGCCCATTGAGGGCTTTAAAAACATAGATTACCATTTTTAAATCAATTCTAAAAGAAACAGGAAGCCAGTGAAGAGCAAATAAAACAGGGGTGATGCGTTCGCGACATTAAGTATTAGTTAAAAAGCGTGCAGCGGCATTCTGAACAAGCTGAAGATTGCTAAGTGAAGACTTGGAGACACCAACATACAAAGCATTACAATAATCAATTCTAGAGCTTATAAAAGCATGAATGGTTTTTTCCAAGTTTGCACGATTTAAAAATTGCTTTACTTTTGTTAAAACCCATAACTGATAAAAACTGGCCCTGACCACAATGTCAATTTGCTTGTCAAACTTTAAGCTGCCATCAAAAATAACTCCAAGATTCCTAACAGAAGTTTTCACTTTAAAAGATAGATCACCAGAGTGTGCTGAATCACCAAAGAAGACATACTCTGTTTTATCGTCATTTAAGTGCAGAAAATTTTGCCCTAACCACATTTTAATTTCTGCAATGCAGTCAGAAAAGGTTTGAAGAGCACCACTTTCGTCTGAGAGCACAGGAAGATAAATTGCAGGTCATCTGCATAGCAGTGAAAGGCTAGGTTGTGCTTGGCTATGATAGAGCCCAGAGGCAACATGTAAAGCGAAAACAATAAAGGGCCCAGTATGGAGCCTTGGGGCACAACACAGAACAAAAGAGTAGCAGAGGAGGACAAGTCGCCAATCATTACAGAAAAACTTCTGTTTGTCAGGTACGATTTAAACCATTTCAGCGCTGTGCCACGAATACCAGCACACTGATTAAGGCGAGACAAGAGGATTGAATGATCCACTGTATCAAATGGCGCTGTTAGGTCTAACAAAACTAAAACAACAGGACATTTGGCATCAACGGAAAGGGCAATGTCATTATGCACTTTCAACAGTGCAGACTCAGTGCTGTGCCTGGTCCTGAACCCAGACTGAAATTTTTCAAGAACACAGTTATTTTCTAAAAACAATTGCAGTTGAGTAAAAACAATTCTCTCAATTACCTTTGAAATAAAAGGCAAATTAGAAACAGGTCTGAATTTGGACAGAACACTGGCATCAAGATGTGCTTTTTTAAGAAGTGGTCTCACTATGGCATGTTTAAAAGAATCAGGGACACATCTTGAGCTAAGACAAGTGTTCATTAAAACCAAGAGGAAAGGCCCAACAGTGGAAAGCACCTCTTTTAGCAGTTTAGTTGGAAGAATGTCCAGAGGACAACTTGTAGTTTTCATATGTATACAATATCAGTGAGGGACGAAAGAGAAACAGGATCAAAATGGTCGAACACATTTTCACAGTGTGAGGCAGTAACAGGCTGGTCCGAGCCTATACTGCAGCTGCTCAGTGCTCTAACAGACTTCACTTTATCAATGAAAAAGTGTAAAAAGTCCTCACAGGTGGAAACAGTGGCGTCACTCAGAGGAGAGGTGTGGGGGTTCACAACAGAGTTTATAGTACTAAACAACACACGAGGACAATGTCCATTAGTAGCAATATTATTGGATAAATACTTGGACTTCACTTCTTTCACAGCCCTCTGATACTGAGCGAGACTGTCACTCAGTATTTCAAGCGATACATGGAATTTATCCTTCTTCCAGCGTCGCTCTGCCTGTCTGCAGCGCTGTCTGAGGGTCCGGATAGAGCCATTCAAAGATGATTCGGCTTTCTTTCATACCTTCCTTACTGCTATTTCCAATTTATCAAGCTCACCAATAATTATAGGCGGAGACTTTAATACAGTTCTCAACCCTACACTTGATAAATCTAATAACACCAATCGAACCTATAATTACCAATCTTCAGAAACAGTTAAACAGTTCATGGTTGATCTGGGTCTTGGAGATGGGTGGAGACTAAAACACCCAAAAGATTATTATTATTATAATAGATTATTATAAAAATTATTAGACCACCCTTGTTTTCTTCAGTTTCTTGTTCATTTTAATGCCTGGTACAACTAAAGGTATGTGGTACCAGCTATTAAAATGAACAAGAAAGTGAAAAAAAAAATGGTGGTCCAATAATTTTTTCCATGACTGTATATTAAAAGAAAATGGGCATCCTTTCTTAAAATTAATGACTCACCAGAAATTGCTCCTTCACTTCTTTGGGAAACAGGCAAAGCAATGCTAAGAGGACAAATTATTTCATACTCAACTTATAGAAAAAAGAAAGAACAAGAAGAAGAACAAAGTTTGTAAAAAAAGATTAAAGAATTAGAATTAACAAATGCTAATAACCCCACATCTGAAACTCAATCAAAACTACAAAGCTGTAAATTACAAATGAATGAATATTTAAATAAAAATACTAAATTTCTCATCCAGAGACCCAGGCATGAGCAGTTTGAATACAGCAATAAATGCAGTAAATATTTGGCTAATCAGATTAAGAGGAATAAAGAAAAATCAACAATATCTACAATTGTGGATATTGGTGATATGTGGATATTTGGTTCATCGGTGTTTCCTCCTCTGACCTGGAAATATCTCACTTGATTCACCATTGTGGAGATATACTGGTTTTAACGGCTGTTAACAAGTTTTAACGGCTGTTAACTGGAGTTAGCACTCAGACCACAGGACCGGGGCATGAAAAAGGAGCACTGAACGCCGGCAGCTCCTCAAGTACACCAGACTGCAGCATCTGGTGTACTTGAAACTTGAATTTCCCCCTTGGGGGATCAATAAGGTATATTGGAATTTGAATTTGATTTGAATTGTAAACCCAGAAGGCAAAATTGTACAGACACCAGAAGAAATAAATGAAACATTCAGGAACTTATAAGAGCCTTTATTCCTCTCCAAATAAATCAAATCTACAAGATATTAATACATTCCTAAATGAAATTAACCTGCCTCGCCTGACAGAAGATCAAGTTAAAGAACTGGAGGAGCCAATTACCATAACAGAACTCCATAAAGCTCTTAAACTTATGTCTAATAATAAATCACTAGGTCCAGACGGCTTCCCTGCTGAATTTTATAAACACTTTTGGAACATCCTAGCACCAGTATTTATACGACTGACAGATGACCTCAAGCAAAAATCTCAGCTTCCTGCAGAAATGAACACTGCTACTATCTGTTTAATATTAAAACCTGGTAAAGACCCCACATCTTTATCAAGTTATCGTCCACTGTCTTTAATTAATTCGGACACAAAAATCATAAGTAAAGCATTGGCACTCCGAATAGAAAAAATAACTCCACTTATTATCCACTCAGATCAAACAGATCTCATCAAAGGGAGACAGTCCTGTAATAATCTACGTAGACTATTTAATTTAATTCATCATACGTCACAAACAAACACACCAACAGCAATATTTTCACTGGATGCAGAAAAAGCATTCGACAAGGTTAGCTGGGACTTTTTATTTCAAACATTTAAAAAATTTGGTTTTGGCAATTCATTCATCCATTGAATAAGTATTCTCTACAACTCACCTATGGCAACAGTTACCACAAATGGCATAATGTCACAGCGTTTCACTTTACACCGGGGTACAAGGCAGGGATGCCCACTTTCTCCATCCCTATTTGCTATTTTTATAGATCCTCTCGCAGCAGCTGTACGTAAGCATAGTAAAATTTCAGGAATACAGACAGGAAATGCAACACATAAGATTAGCTTATATGCAGATGACATTCTTTTATACCTACAAAACCCATCAACATCTCTCCCCCAAACTATCACTCTAATAAATTCCTTCTCCAAGATCTCAGATTACACTATTAACTGGTCTAAATCCACCATCCTACCACTAAACCTCAGTAGTTGGCTGCCAAAACAGTACTTCTATCATTTAAAACAGACAATATTAGATATCTAGGATTAAATATTCCCCCTAAATTGTCAGAATTAATTGGCCTTAACTATAATCCTCTATTAAAAACAGTAGGAGGAGGGCCGCCCTGGTGGCACAGTGGTTAGGGCAGAAGGCATATGTACAAAGGCCACAGTCCTTGTGCGGCTGGTCGCGAGTTTAACTCCCGGCTTGTCGACCCTTTGCTGCGTGTCCTCCCCATTCTCTCTGCCCCTCTTCCTGTCTCTCTCCACTGTGAGTAAAGGCCACTAGTGCCAAAAAAATCTTAAAAAAAAAAAAAAAACAAACAGTAGAAGGAAACCTTAAAAGTTGGATGAACCTACCAATAAACCTAATAAGCAGAATTGCCACAGTTAAAATGACCATCCTTCCTATGATTAACTATCGTTTCCTAATGATCCCAATTAAACCTCCAGGCTCTTGGTTTCCACAAATGGCATAATGTCACAGCGTTTCACTTTACACCGGGATACAATGCAGGGATGCCCACTTTCTCCATCCCTATTTGTTATTTTTATAGAACCTCTCGCTGCAGCTGTAGGTAAGCATAGTAAAATTTCAGGAATAGAGACAGGAAATGCAACACATAAAATTAGTTTACATGCAGATGACATTCTTTTATACCTACAAAACCCGTCAGTCGTGGGGCTGCCTGGATCTGCTGTCCTGGTGGTGCGGTCTACCTGTGCTGCCGGATGGCGGTGGGGCGCAGCAAGCCCCTGTTGACCGCTGGTGGTGGGGTGCGGTGGGGAGGGGGCCTTGGATGGCGGGTTCTCCCTGGTGGGGCGGGGGCGATCGCTGCCTCCTGTGTGCTGCCTCCCTGCGGGGTGGCAGTGGCGGTGGGTGGCTGGCCGGTGCCTGGGGGTGGTACGGGGGCGGCGGGGGGGCATCGCCCCTCCCCGTGGTGCATCCGATCTGTGGGTGTCCGGTTCCCCGGCTGGGGCGTGCTTGGACCCCAGGTGGGCGTTGGGGGGCCTCGGTGGTGGTGGGCTCCTTGGGGGCTGGGGTGCGCCCCGTGGCAGGGCCCCGATGGCTGTCTCGGTTCCCTGGGGGTGGGGGGTGACACCTTTGCCCAAGGCCGTGGTTGCCCTCCACCCCCCCCCACAAATACATAACATACAAAGCGAATTAGAAGCCGGGATGTGGGGGGACCATCCACCCTCTGCACCCCGGCTCAATTTTAATGCACCTATTACACGTAGGGAAAGGGAAGCTTGGGTGCAGGCGGACCATCCACCCTCTGCAGCCTTGTCGCGGTTCTGGGTGCCCTGCCTGGCCCTCCTTTCAGTGGACGTATGTCTCTGGGATGTTTGCCCCCTGACCTCTTGGGTCGGGGGCAAAGGGCCCTCTTGGGCCAGTCTGGCCCTGGGGTGATGGGAGTTAGCTGGCGTTTTCTCACCCGTGGGAGGACTTGAGATGGACTAAGATAAGGAGAGTGGTGATGGTAATAGTGGTAACAGTTTCCTTGGTACTTGGGTAACTCACGTGAGTGTACGGACCTTTTGCACTGCAGCCGCAACAGCTCGCCGCCGTGTTGGAGTGAAGACAAGGCCCTTCAGCTGAGCAGTATACCTGTCGCGTGTGTAATCTGTCGCGTTCAGGTGGATAGCAAACAGTCCGAAAGCATGGTTTTGAGCTGTGTTGCTGTTGGCTGCACAGGCTGCAGAGGAAAGGGATCAGGATTATTGTTCCACAGATTTCCAGCTGATGTAGAACGCAGAGCGAAGTGGATCGCTGTGCTCCGGCGCACTCGTGGGGGTGGCGTTGGGGGGAGTGGCGGCCGGCAGGGGCGGGTTGCGTGTGTGGCGGGCGTTTTGTTGGGGGGGGTTCATCTGTCTCGGCTGATTGGCTGGCTGTTTGTGGCATTTGGATGCTCTTTGGTTGGAGGACTTGTGTTGTGGGTGGTGATCATTTTTGATCACCCGGTCGGCCGGGGGCTGGGTGGGTGGGAATATGTGAGACAACAACCAGCACATGCATGCCTATAGCAGGGTGCCCTGTTGCCGCTCGCTTGGTCCCCCCGGCTGATCGTGCGGAGTTACTTGCAGGATGGCATGGGTCTTTTGATTGAGGATCGTCCGGGTGTTGTGGATGGTTGTTTGGTCGGTTTGGGCGGATGGGGGCGTGCACCTCCGGCTTGTTCTTGCCGGTCGCCGCTCTTTCTTCGTGACTTCCCCCCACGGGCGCGTCGTAGCACAACCACATAACCTGCACAAAGACTATGTGATCGCTTAAGACCTAGCTTGTTTATTTGACTCCAATATGGCGACTGCGCTTTGTCATCAAGGTGTGTGTCGCATGGCTGCGGGAGGTCTAAATGGGCACTGACACATTTATTCTTTACACCCCTCCCCCCCAACCCCCCCCCCACCCCCCCCCCCCCCCCCCCCCCCCCGCCCGCACTGTTAACACAATCAATCAATAATGTTTACGTCAATTCTCCATATACAGGTCTATAGCTTGGTAGAAGGTGTTTATCCAGTTTTCTTGTTAGTAGTTTCTGCTTCTTACATATTATACTCTGAATTTGTTTGCTGTCACAACACAATCCACTACACAACACCCCTCACATTTCACAACCCAGCACACACCACACCCTCACTGTCCTGCCTCTTTGACTGTCCTGTCTTTAAATGTTTCACTGCTGGTGTTTTTTAGTCCTCTCTGACAAAATCAGGATTTAAGATATTAAAAAAGACGTTAGAAATTACTGCCAGAGAGGACTGGTGAAGGACACATTCACCCTTCAGACTCCCACAAAAAAAAGTCTGCTATAAGATTAAATTGTATATACATATTAGATGGTTTTGCTAGACAATGGCACTAATCTGAATGTAAATGCAGACAAAAAAAAAAAAAAAAAAAAAAAAATATATATATATATAGAGAGAGAGAGATATAGATAGATAGATAGATAGATAGATAGATAGATAGATAGATAGATAGATAGATAGGGGAAGCCTTTCTCCTTTCAGCAATGCACACATTAGTTTGCTTGTGGTCTACTTAGCCCATTTTGCTTATACTTGGCTTCTGTCTCTTCTTCCTCTTCTGTCCTTCTGTCTTCTTACTCAAAAGACCCTTGCTCCGCCAAGCCGGAAAGATAAGGAAGCGGAGAGGCTAAGTTTACCACTGTTGATAAGCTGTAATTGCAGGGCAGTAAAAAGGGTAAAAAAGGGAAGCAAATGTAGGTAGAAAGGAAGAATGTGTAGACACAAACAGATACACTGAACACCCTGAGAAATGATTGATGTAAGCTGTGACATTCCCTTTGCTGACAGTTATCAGCGAGGGAAACATTCTGCACATTGCAGCCATCTAGTTGCAGCCCAGGACAAGTGACTGCACTCACACAGCACCCACTAGTCTTAACCCCTTCTGATAAACAGCAACTGCAAACTAACTAGCTGAACAACTGCTTCTCTGTTATGTGACATAATTTAGTCTGTGCTTCTGTAAATGCTGGTTATTTACTAGGACATAGTGTTCTTGCACATAAACCAGCTGTTCCATTTTTGATCATTTTCACTGGTCTTATAAAACTAGGAAATCATTAAAATGTTTTTTTGTTAGTTGTCATGCAACAGAATCATATTTACCATATTTCACCCTGCTGCTGTGTGTTTTCCAGCTCTAACCAACTAGGGAAAGTTGAAGAATGCGCTGCAAAAATACAGACTGCACTTGAGTCATGAAAACAAAGTTAGTATATGTAACCCTTTGTGTGTGTGTGAAACCTGTTTTAAGGAAAGGTAGAGTGAAAAGGTTCTCTGTCATTCATAATTTATGATTAAAAGACATGAGAAACTTCAGAAACATGAGAAAACATTTGTTTTTGCTCCTCCAACTGCCTGAAACCTGCTTCCCCTGATATTAGGAAGCCTGTTCCTTCCGAATGAATGAGCATGAAATATATGAATGGAATTGTCTTTGCATAAATTTGTGCATACAGAAAGCATACAAACTAAAACACATTGGATTAAAAATAACCCAACTTTAACCAAACCCTTGGGTCACTGTTGGTCACGCCCAACCCTGGGTTGTTTTAACCCAGTGGATTGGGTTGAACCAACAACGCAACTAGTTGGGTTATTGATTCAAACCAAACAGTGGGTTGATTGTACCCAACCTGTTGGGTTAATTCTACCCAATTATTCGGTTTATTTTTTAACCCAGCATTGATGTTAATTTCACCCTCATTGCTGGGTTATATTAACCCAATCTATGTGTTGTTTTATATATTGTCTTTTCTACTGTTAAATAATGATTATTATAATAAATGTTTGGAAATTTTGAAGTGCATTTTAAAATCCATTTTACAACTATACATCTATTCTGGACAAAATATCCTAATCAATAAAGAAGTTAACAGCTGCACAGATTTTAAGTCATTTAATAGTCATCTAACAATAGATTTTCTTCACATTATAAATAAAGAAAAAATATAACAAAACTCAAAACATGAACATTCAACATTTGAATTGTCTTGAATGCATGACAAATCTTTTTTTTTTTTTGTAGATGTGCTTTATCTAGAGTGCATGGACACAAACATTTTCAGAACAAGTTACACTTCTACAGTCACTTTGAATGTTTTTACAAGTGAGTGAGCGAGCGTGCAGACATGTTGGCTTTAAGCTTTATGCAAGTACACAAATACAAATTCGCGTATTACTATCTGAGAGGTCTCCTGGTGCCTGGACCGTCTTCTCTGCGACAACCATTCAAATTATTTTGTCCAAATACTGAAGCCACTTGAGAAAATGTCACCGTTGCCAAGGTACAAGTCACTGAAGTCCTGTGCAATCTGTGAATAATAATAAAAGAAGAATCATAAGTGTTGTGCCAGTGTTGTGGCAAAACTTTGTGCAAATTTCAACTGTGAGGTGGACGTACCATTCCTGGTGTGATCAGGTGTGGAAACTCCTTTAAAACACCTGTTTTTCCTTGAGTTTTCCCTGATCCATTCCTGTATTGGGCTACAACTCTCATGTATTTATCTACCTGGCTGGCAGGCTGCGAATTGTATTTTAACTAGGGCTGGGCAAGCATTAATTTACTAACGCCAACATTTATTTTGTCGCGCGTTAACGTATGTTGCTCACATGCTTTTGTTTTGAAAAGTCTGTTACTGGCTGCTGCGGATAGGGTTGCCACCTTCCAGACATGAAAATAAAGTACAATTCCGTATTTTACGGAACGGGTGGCAACCCTATGGTGTAGACATTTTTAAAATGCGCGGGTAGCAGCGCAGCACCGGTGTCTGTGGTAACTAGGCAACCGTGACAGCGTGGGGAGGGGCAGGCACTGAGAGTGACAAGATGATTGGCACACACATACAAAGATATGGGCACAGAGCGCAGCAGGTCCTGTTGTCCCGCCACAAAGATTTTGCTGGCCTTAATGTTTCCTGTATTTTATTTTGTTCATTATTGTTAAATTTAGTGTTGATGTGTGTGTGTGACAGACGTGTGTATGGGGCGTTAATGAAAATACGGGACAAATCGCGTCCCGTATTAGTTCAATACGGGACGCAACATTTTTTTCTCAAATAAAGGACAATTCCGTATTTTACGGGACGGGTGGCAACCCTAGCTGCGGAACCAGAAAACGGTAAACATAAGGAAAAGCTGAAAACAGACATGGAGAGTGGTAAAAATCCGTGTACTTTACAGTTCGGGTAGAAACTCAGGTAGCAATATTAACAATTCTGTCTAAAAAAAGAAATTCTGGACTGCAAAAAAACTTTCATGTCATTCCTCCATGTACATCAGTTCTGCTCCATGTGTTCACTATCGTGCTGTTCTCTTACTGGTTACTTCAGTGCGGCTCCATCTAGTGGCACAGATGTGTAATGACAACAGAAAGTCCAGTCCTCAATTATAAAACAAATTCAGTCCTGTGGCCCATTTTTTCATTTCGTATTTTTGATCCAAGTCTAAAATTGAAATATATATAAAAAAAAAAAAAACAGGCATTTTTTTCATTTTTTTAATGTTAGATTGAAAAACAAAAAACCTAATAAAATGTCACTTTTTAATTTTTTTTTCAATTTTTGATTGACAATTGAAAATGGAAAGAATGAATGATACACAGATTTATAAAGTTACTGAACTTTAACATGGACATTTTCATTTTAAAGTTCCCAGACAGAGGATTTAACAGAAACAAGGTTATTTGTAACAACTGCCAAGTTGAACTCCCCGTTAAAAGTTTCTGCTGTTACCTCAGAAATTGCCTGTTTTAATGTTCTAATTTATGAAGCCCCATTTGGGTCATAATTAAATGAATAAATGAGTCTATTATTATGAAATACAGGCAGGCAGGTCAACAGTAATCCAGTGTCAATTACTTCCTGGTTGACACTCCAGCATACGAGAAGAGGTATTGCACCCTAAACCTCCTTGCTACCTTTCCCACAATTCTGGGGAACAGAGAATAAGAAGTAAATGGCTACCTAGCTTTATTTGGCTGTCTTTTCTAGCCACTACTGGTGTACGTGGCTACTATTGCATAAAATTATGTCAGAAAAAATACCAGACAAGAAGGAGATTCTGCATTTGCACCAACAGTAAGGACTATTTTGGACTCAGTTGGTAGTCTGCAAGGAGAACTGATCCACACTTACCATTAAGAAGTGATGTCACCACTAACTCTGTTATGTACATTTTTAGTGCACATCCTATATATTTTATAGTAAGCAATTTGCAACTGGTTTACTATAGCCCAAAACATTAAATAAATTAATCAAGCTAATTTATTTTAGCTCTGGATTTGTCATTATATTTTTTTCTGTGGGTACTATTTGGACATGACAAAGAAAATAAATGGAACCATGGATTAGTGTCTGTTAATGCTGTTTGAAACAATGATCAGCAAGATGAAAGCATCACTAAATAATTTGTCTATGGATATGAAGACTTTCAAAACAGCAGACAGAGACTAGAGTTTAAAAAACTGTTACAGGAACTGTAATGACACAGTAAACGACGGTCACAGCCACTGAGACCAAATCCTACTGCACTACTTTTGTCGGTGAAGCTTCTATTCACTGAAAAGGATGGTCAAAGTCCAGTTTTTTGTTTGTTTGTTTGTTTTTTTGTGCTTTTGCTGATATCTAACTACTTGGCCAGCTTGTTCCGAAGAGTCTTCATTCATTCATTTTCTGTTTGACCTGTGGGTTTTGCTCAACTTTTATTTGTTTTGTTCAACTAGAATAAAAAATGAAATAAAGTGAAATAAAACAAAATACATTTAAGATATAACCTTTTTTTCTCTAGTGTGTCCAATAAGCTTGTTCTATTCTAGTCCCTTGAAAATGGGACTAGATATTGTCAAATAATATATTTTAAAAGATGTTTTAAGTTTTCACAATATGAGTCAAAGTTTTAAAACTTGTTTAAAATGCAATGTGGATGTGAATGCTTTTGAGGTTAATGAATATAATTATGTCATCCTTAAATTAAGCAGGACATGTAAACAACTCCAAATATTTCTGATATATATATATATATTTTTTGAGTTTTTCTGTTGACAGGAGGTAGCAACTTGAAGTGTGTGACAAGCAAGTTTGCCGTTAGCGTGCCGTGTGACCACCAGCCCTTACTTCCTTCCTCTCTGCTGGCCTGGGGAAGAGTGTGTCCTGTTGCTCTGTTCCTCCAGGGCTTCTGCACATGTATGCATGTATGTGTATAAAAGTGTATGCAGGCACGTTTTTGGTCACACTCCACAGCTTGCGAGAGGTCAGGTGAGACTAGGCCTGGTTCCTGATTCCTGGAAGAGTGGGCAGCTGCAGCATCTCACGCTAATGCTGCTGACACAAGAAACACACACACATAGTAAAATCCACAAACAGAGCACACACTCATCCAGTTTTTGTGTTTTTTTTCTCTTTCTTCTGTTTTCTGAGTGATCTTTTGTATCACACCTATTTTTTCCTCTGTGCACTTAATTTATTGTTTATCAGTTGCAAAGCTAAAGGCTTTGATTAGAATTTGCTAACAATTGACTTTTTTTTATGTTTATCAAAGCAGGAACCAAATAAAAGTCTTGAGATTTAAAATTGTTTATGAGAGTGTGTCCTAGTCAAGAAAGGCTGAAGTTAGATCGGAGCTTACGTTACAGCGAGCATATTTGTTATTGTGTATTTATTTCCAAGACTACATTTTAGAATATACTAATTAAAAATGCTACTAAAGCCTCCTCAGCATCTACTTTTACTGCTGACTGACTGTAATGTAAAATTCATTATACTCTGTCTGGTCAACTTCTGAATCTAATTATATGTTAGCTACCCACCTCCTTCTCTTGACAATAAACTTTTCTATGTGGCCATTATAGCAGCTTGATAAGATATCAATGAGGGAGGTAGACCAAAGAAGGCAGAGTATTTCTCTCTTTCTCTCTTTCACACACACACACACACACACACACACACACACACACATGTGGAAGGCCATAAACAGGTTGCCTGCATAGTATCAGAGACATCGCTTTGCCGTGATGCACTGGAGGACCCGCAGTCTCCTGCTCTCTTGGCTCTGTGTAAATACACTGCTCATTGTTTATACAGCACAGTGCAGCTTCAGGTTCCAGGGACCATCACTCTGGGCCCAAGTCAAATCGCCAAAAAACACACGCACACACAAAGGCGTAGAGGCATGGGCGCACATGTGGCTATACACACAAATTCATGCTAATGCAAACCAGATTCACTCTGTCCCTCTTTTCTTAGAGAGAGAGGGAGACCGCACAGTGCTGGAGCTTGGCCAAATGGACCAGAGGAGCTTGTTTGGAAAGCTTTCAGTCAGAAAGCCACTTTTTGGCAGGGGCCCTGTGAGTGCTGCTGAGCCCTCTGAAGCAGGATGGAGCTGCTAAAATAAATAATGTTAGAGTTGCGGGGGTAAGAGTAGTGTTGGTGGGTAGGGGGCACAGGGGTAGCAGGAAGAAGAAGGAGGGTGGGTGGGGGTGGGGGGATTTGACACCACTCCTGTAACTATATCTGTCAGTCGACACCAAGGCACTTGGACCGCCAGCATTCATGTTTCCCCTCAATTGCTTGCTGCCACCAGATAGAGAAGGAGAGAACCTCTGTACATTTGCGTGTGTGCATTTCTTCCACTGCATACACATTTTTATGTCAGCATCAACATGTGCGCGTGAACAGTCCTGTTTGCTCCCTGGGTGCTGTGTGAATGTGCCTCCATTGATGTGTTTGTTAGTGGAGCTGCAGGGAAAGAAACCTGGTCATTCTGGGAGAGGCAGATAAGGAGGTTTTTCACGCCACCATGTTTTGGTTTTTCACCAGGAAGCAACGCAGTAGCCCTTTGTACACTGGCTTGCAACAAAACAGCCAAGAACAGCTTTTTGCACTTTAGCTGAGTTTGGTCCACTAAGTGTCTGGAAGTGTTTATGTTGCACGTTTAGATCAAATGCAGATAATCTCATAATTTCATTCAACCACGGATGCTGCATCCATGCTGTGTAGTGTCTAATCAGACATATTTCGTCTGAGGTGGAAGGGGTATTAAGATGACTGAGCAAAGTAAAACAACAACAAAAAAAAAAACAACCCCAAAACATAACAATATAGAGAATGTGAAGATAATTAATTACAAGTGAAAGTAATTTATCTAAACAAATGTAAACAAGCAAAAGCACCACAATCAATCTAAAGTAATGAGTTTACATTTGACATCATAAAATTATTGGTTGTGAGACATAAGCAGCTTGTTACTCTTGTGGTCGCCTTCAGGTGGGGCTGGAATTAACATTTTTATAGATATATGATCATTGATGGTAGATTGAAAGATTAAAAATACAGTCCTTATAAACAAATATTTTTACATTCTTTTGCACCTTTTTGAAATTTTTGATATCTGGAGAAATATTAGATCATTTTAACATTTGCTGAAATTTCCAAAAATAAACTATTTCCTATTGTCAAAACACACAATTAATCTTTTTTTTCATAGTTTTGTCCATCCTGTCAAAGCAACCTGATATGTGCTCTAATGCACTGTGATAAAGGAAAAAAGAAGAAAACGCTTTTTTACAAGAAAGTTTTATTTTTTTGACCATAATAAAATGAAAAATAATGATTACTTCAAGTTAGCCTCATCAGCAAAAATGAAACGAAAGTATACAAGACAGAGGTGAGACCCACAATGTTGTATGGTTTAGAGATCGTGGCACTGAGGAAACGGCAGGAGGCAAAGTTGGAGGTTTGAGAGGTTCTCTTTAGGAATGGCGAGGACAGATAGGATACATCAGAGGGACAGCACATATTAGATGTTCTAGAGAAAAAGTCAGGTAGGCCAGACTGAGATAGTTTGGACATGTAGAGAGGAGGAATAGTGAAAATAATGGTAGAAGGATGATGAGGTTGGAACTGCCAGGCAGGAGGCCTAGAGGAAGAGAAGATTTATGGATGCAGTGAAAGAGGACATGTTGGTTGGTGTGAGAGATGAGGATGCAGAGGATAGGGTTAAATGGAGGCAGGTGATTTGCTTTGGTAATCCCTGAAGGGAACAGCCTTAAGGAAAAGAAGAGAATAATGCTACAGTGTATATACAAGTGAGAGCTGGATAATGGAGTCAGGCTCTAAACACAGTGGCTAGTTACATTCTGGATGATAATTCTCTTATAAATCTGACTAATGACTAAACTGTGGTTTTGAAATAATCTGTCTAACAGCTTGCTTGTGACCTTTTGGTTTTTATTGACTCCTTAGCACTGTTGATACATTCACATATCTCAGTAATGAACTCCACAGTATAGTGATATCAGAACTACATCTAATTAAATGAATAAAACAATTAATAAAATCAGAACTACTGTGACATATTGCTGACTCGCCTTTTATTCATTGAAACATTTTTGACTTACACGAAAAGGAAACATACAGTTCCTTATACATTTCAAGAAACTATGACAATGTGACAGATCCTCTTCATAATAGTTGACCAGTCCTCTGTAAAACAGAAAAAAAATGTTCTAAACGTGCACATAAATATTCACTCTAAAAATTACATGAACCAACAAATGATCATGGGCATATACAATTTGATGGTCCAAATTCTGTCTAATTCTCTCAATTTCTCTGTCTGCTTTGCAGTGATGTGTGTCACTCTGAGCTCAGCCAGGATGAGGTCCAAGGATCTCACCCCAGAGACACAATTACCACACTGGGCTAAACATGCCGCCCACAAGCTACAGTACCCATCAAAGGCCTTATCCAACTCTCTTTTCCACTGATGCTTTTAGTCTTTCTCTCTCCATTATTACTGTATCTCACTCACACTGGGCCTGCCAGCCTTCTCATTCCTCACTTATCTCACAAACTCTTCTCTCCAGCCATAATGGTCGAGATGATGTGATATAAGAGCTCCATTTCTAGACATGGTAGACTATAAAAGTGATACATTATTTTCAGTAAAGGCACTAAATCTGAAAGAGACGTGGGTTTTTTAGACCAGTGGTTCTCAACTGGTGGGTCGCGACCCAAAAGTGGGTCGCAGACCCGTTTTCAGTGGGTCGTGGGCCTTTGCCTGGGGAAGGAAATGCTAAAAAAAAAAAAAAAAAAAAAAAAGCGTGACATTCATACTCCTTAACAGTAGATGGCGATAATGCCCTGTAATGTGAGTTGACACCCGTCAGTTCACACCATAGAAAAAGACCTGCAAAGTTTGTTTACATATGTTGAGCGTGGTGGAACACAGATACAACGAAGAATATATGAGATATGGATTTTCTTATCTTGAAGACAAAGGTCAGTGAGTGGTTATTCAGCTTAAAACTATATATTTTGAGTTCTTTTTGAAACTACTGCTCAGTGGTTGCAGTGGTTTTATTTCATATTTGTGCATAAAAGCACTGTTGAGTCTTAAAAATGGCTGACTGAATTGTTCTGATTGTTATGTCAGCTTTATGATTAATGCTTAAATAAGTGACTAGATAGTTTTAATAGGAAATTGTTATATATTCAGGAAGTCGGTACTCAGCAAATGCTACATATTTGAGTTCTTTTTAAATGTTAAAAATTTTAAAACTTAAAAAAAAAATTAAAATTTAAACTACTACTCAGTGGTTGTACAGTTTTATTTTATGTTTGTGCATGTTGAGTCTGTTAAAAAAGGCTGAAGTTACTGAAGTGAAGTGTTTTGAATTTAATTAAAATGCAGTTAAATGAGCATCAAAGGGAATATTTCCCACTTGAAGTCATTTTGGTTTTTGCCATTTTGGTTCACCAATAAATTTTATTGTTTTGTGTTGGCATTCTGTGATATTCTATTTTACTATCTCCAATTCAAACTACATGATCTTTTCATTAAAAAAATTTGAGAAGTTGGAAATTTTCCTTGACTTGGGTCGTGGCTTGTCATTAAGGGGGATGGTGGGTCCTGAAGCCAGACCAGGTGAGAACCACTGCTTTAGACATTACTGGGTCTAAATACAAGCATAAGTATTTAGACAGAATATAAGAACAAGTTGCAGACAGCTGAAATCTAAATGGTCAGATAGCTGCAGACAGTGAGCAATGGTGGTCTGGAGCAGCTTCGACTGTGTGAGAGGTGTTGATATAGCTGTAGGAAGAAGGATTAAATGGCTCATTGATGGGGCTAGGAGGGAAGAAGGTGTGAAGTGATCAGCCCTCCCTCGCTTCTGGTTTTTCTTATTCCCCCTCCCTCCCTGTCCCTGCTCTCAGCCAGGAGAAAAGGCCATTGGTGCTGAACAAACAAATCACATGGCCATCAAACGCTACTCACCACTGCTACACTGGGACTTCATTCAGACTGAATTTTACTGGTCTCTGCAGTGTGCTCATGCACACATTCAAAGACGGTTACACACATGCATGCGAGCACACACACACACTTTTGACTCCAAATCAACATGACAGTGGTTTTACAAGTCTCCAAAGTGTGAGGTCTCTTATTCCCCAAGTGGCACTAGAACAACATCAACAGTATGAGCACAGGGAACAGAGAAGAGGGGCAGTTCAACTGAACTGAACTGCTGTTGTTCAGCATTTCAGGGCAAGTTGTCAATAAAGCTCATAAAAAAGGTTGTGAAAGTTGTAACAGTTTTTTTGGAAAGGGAAGCTGGTGTCAACTACTTTTGAAGTTATGGGCCTTTTAAAGAGAAGTGCGCTTAAAAGTCGAGGATGCACCTTGCAGGACATTTAAGATTGATGGGAAAAACTGAAAACGGTCGTTATGTTTGAAGATGAAGTCACATGTGGTGGATGTGCATGATTGTGTGGTTTTGGGAGGTGTGTGCCTGGTATTACAGCCTGCCTGTACCAGAAACCATAGGCTGGTGTTTTCTTTTTAAAAATGAAACTTTCACTTTCAAGTTTCCTCCCTTGCCCTTTGGTTAGCCACTAAATGTCACTCTTCTCTGTTTAAAACAAACAAAGCTGTTTGAGTTCAGCAATAACTGGTATTTGAAATGGCTCAACCTTCAGAAGGAGTCGTTATAAGTATTTGAAAAGTGTATCATAACAAGAAACACACCAACACTCCATAGTTAAAAAAAAAAAAAATTGCTGGAAAATATCAGAGAAAATCTTCACTGGACTTCACTGGATAATCACAGCCATTAGATCTTAAAGACTGTAGTTGTATGGAGGGATGTAGGAAAGGCTGAGGAAGACACAGACAGAGCAAGAAAGAAACAAAGAAGGGAGACAAAAAGCAAAGGGGAGTAGAGTTAGATTTTGAGCTTTGTTAAATATTGGCTATCTCCAAACCGCATTTGACACTGAGCTATTATGGAACCAGAAATCTATGGATTTATAAAACAGAACATATCATATTTAGTTTAGTCCTCAAATCATTGCAGATTTACAAATTTTACAATAACTACATTTTTCTCACTCATTTCACTTTTTAAATATGGAGATGCAGCATCCACTGCATGACTATGTTGCAGATTTGACTGTACTTTGCAAACTGATGACATTTACATTCAGTTCAATGACATCTGCCTTCAAAGTTTCAGAAGGAGGCTGATGGGATTAATCAAGAGAAAAAAGATCCAAGAGACTGGCTCAAGACCCATCTGCTCTTACAATTCCTCATTTTTCCAGTTTGGTGTTATGTAGGGGTAGGAGGTAAAAACACACGGTCGGAGTAAGAATGAATATACATACATGGCTGGTGTTGGGTATTCCAGTATACATGGTATTACAGTATACACCGCCAGGGGTGACACCAACAACCTGGTCCGCATGTTGAACCGGGCTCTGGGGCGGTCGGCTCCATCGCTCGCCGGACTGAGGGAGCTCGGTCTTCCCAGAAGAGACAGTTTGGTTCATTGGAGTTTGGTTCATCTGTGTTTCCTCCTCTGACCTGTGATATCTCACTTAATTCACCATTGTGGAGATATACTGGTTTTAACGGCTGTTAACAGGTTTTAACGGCTGTTATCTGGAGTTAGCACTCGGACCACAGGACCGGGACAAGAAGAAGGAGCGCTGGACGCCGGCAGCTCCTCAAGTACACCAGACTGCAGCGTCTCCTCCTTGAATTTCCTCCTTGGGGGATCCATAAAGTATATTTGATTTGATTAGGTTTGATTTGGTTTAATATTCATGACATTCTGACAGTGGATCTGTCTCTGTGCTTGTTCTCTTGGATTTCAGAGCAGCTTATGACACTGTTGACCACAAGATTCTTATTAATAGAAGGAAGCAGGTTGCTGAAATTTGAAGAATGGCATTAAAATGCTTCAAGTTATATTTGTTGCACCAATTTCAATATGTCCATGTAAATAATGATTGTTCCAGGCATAGAAGGGTCAGTTGTGAAGTACCACAGGGTTCTGAGAGACTCACGTGACTCACCCCACACCAGACCTTTGTGTTTTCTGTTGTTGATTTTATGTCCAAAACTATGAC
This sequence comes from Hirundichthys speculiger, assembly GCA_018398805.1. Taxonomy (NCBI): domain Eukaryota; kingdom Metazoa; phylum Chordata; class Actinopteri; order Beloniformes; family Exocoetidae; genus Hirundichthys; species Hirundichthys speculiger. Next base: position 865,324 of record JAGFBZ010001548.1, on the reverse strand, counting down.
CTAAACATACTCAGTTTGTTTAAAAAGAAGAAGAAGAAGAAGAAAATCAGTATCACAGTGGATCAAACATGAAATACTAAAAATATATCCACAAGTAGTGATTAGATATAGGATAAAAAGCCCAGCTTGATGGATTAAAGTCCTTTGACATTTTCTTATTGGTCTGTCTTAAAGGTGAAAACCCTAGGAAAAAAGTGTTCTTAGAAAATATATTGCCTGTAGGAAGAAATCAGGCTGTAGACTAACTCTAAAACAATCCTTACCAGAAGCAATAGGGAAACCCAGCTTGCAGGAAGTAAAGTAGTTAACAGATCTCCATATTTCCAGAATAGAGTTGCTCATGGTTGCAGCTTGCTGCAGTAGCTACATTGATTTTTGGTACCTTTGTGCATATTTTGGGGTTTTTCAACCTTGTCATCTTCATTGATAGCACTGCTTTTTGAATTATTTTTCTTTGGAGTTTGGACACTCTGCTTGAGAGATTTTCTTGGTTACTTTTTTGTACTTCTTTACCATCTCATGATGAGTAACCATAGCAACGAGACCATAGTTTACAAGTGGGAGCAACTGATCAACATTTCAAGAAACCAAATTTGCGGACTGAAACCTCAAATTTCTCACGAGTTGAAGAGGAGATGCCATGGATGTAGAGCAGAAGCAAAGCAGAGAGAGAGAGAGAAAGAGGAAGTTTATGAGTAAGGAACTACAGATCCTGGTCATCCTCCAACTACTTGGTTCTCCCTGCATAAGGTGAGCTCTTCCATTGCTTCTCATTGTGCTTCTCAGTACAATGCCATGGAGGAACAGATGCATCCTGGACCTGCCAGCCTTGATTGGCACATTGACTGGAAATCTAATTCATTTGTGAGTTGGAGCTCAGGTTTAGGAGTCCAATTCCAAAGTTTCATTATGATATATGATACTGATTCTCTGGACAACGATTCAATATTTGGCGATATCCAAAAATCTATCACGATCCGATTTTGATACAATTGAAATCAGGAGCCAGCGATCGATATCAGATATCACATGCTGCTACCAATCACTTAATTCAGCCCATAAAATCGAATTTCTATTTCTGAGGTCATTATTTAAAAGGTTTTTTTTTTCAAAACTCAATGACATACCACTGTCAGATATGGGGGGATTTAAAACTTTCACAATACGGTGATCCCTTATTTTTCGAGGTTAAGGGACCCCCCCCCCCTGCGCGAAATTCAAAATCCGCAAATTGGAGCCTGACCCCCCCCCCAAGCCTAAATAATGTGTTTAAAATATGTTTAAATACCATAAAAAAAGTAGTGAGGCACTGCAGCAAACAAGCAAAGACTAAACTGTGGTCTTTCTGTTACTTAGCCTTGGTCTTTGAACCATATAAAGAACCGCTGGTAGCTATTTTTGGCGCACAACATCTGTGACGCTTGGGTGATGCGTCTCGACCAATCAGTGCACAGATTCTACAGTGCTGGGCCGTCTGCATTTCTCGTGTTGCTTACAGGAGGCTGTGAGTCATCATTTGAGGTTTCGCTGGCAGCTGCGGCCTCTCGTCTGCTGTGGGGTGGATTTTCACGGAATACCCGCGTTTTTTTCTTGATTTTTTATTATATTATATATTTCTGAAAAATCTGCGAATAACTAAAACCGCGGAACTTAAAGCGCAAATTGGCAAGGGATCACTGTATATAAAAGTAAAGTGAAAAACCTTTAACACAATGTCTATTTATTTAATTATTTTATTACATATGATAATATGTAATATATCATCATATATTATAATTTTTATTAAATATATTATAAATAATATATATTAATTGATAATATATAATTTATGTAATTCTTCATTTCCTATGCGTGTTGATAAAATGACACATAACAGTCACATATGCTTCCATTGTACACAATGTCCACCAATCTGTTGTCATAGTGACGCGCTCTGCTTTTGCTAATTCGCTTTTAACTTCATCTTTAACTTTCCTGTACAAATGTGGTATACAAGTCTCACTTAAGTGTGGCCTGGAATGGGACTGAATATCTCGGCTCTAAAGTTTGTAGCAGCTCAAGAAAACCTTTGTTCTCTACAACGCTGTAAGACCTCATGTCTATATGAAATATGAAATTGCAGCAGTAGTGTCTGTTGCCCTTTTTGATGTGTGGTTTCGTTTTTGTGGGAATACTGCTGATAATGTATCTATGTTTTTTTTGTAAATGCCGCTAGCATGAGGAGTCAATGCCATGTTTTTTCTTGAGGTGCACGGCAAAGTTTGTGCTGTTACCTGAATATTTTAGCTCTCGGTGACTTTGTTTACACACAGCTTGTGACTTTTCGGTTGACCTGTCTTTTCTCCAAAATATTTCCAGACAGATGATTTATTTCCTCTGGGAGAGATTATCTCTTTTCTGGTACTTTCATGGCAACTTTCCATAGCACCGCTTGCACTTTGCTTGAAGGTGTACTCACCCTGGCGGAAAGAGGATTGCCAGGAGGAATTTCAAAGTAAAGGCTTGTTTTACAAATTACAACCCATTTTGATATGACATTGATGTTTGCATTTCTGATCGATGGCATTGGATCATTCATTATTGAATCGTTGTAACGATGTATTTCGATTAATTTTTACACCCCTACTCAGGTTGTTGCTTAACTTGTTTGCAATCTGCCATATCCCCAGCAGATAGAGCCAGATCCTCAGCACCAGATTTCTCTCCCGAACTTACCAGCATTCCCTCCATTTACCACGAATTGTATTAAGTGTTTAGCAAGCAAAAGGCCCTGCCCCTTACTCCTCATCGCCCTTACAACTGTGCCATAAATTGGTTACCGAAGGCCAGACTTTCTTCCAGTTGGATGTTTGAATATCTTTTCATAGAAAAATACATTCAAGACTCTCTCAATGCTGGTATCATTAAACCGTCTTCTTCCCCAGTAGGGGCAAGTTCCTTCTTTTAGAGAAAAAAGACCATTTCACTGTTGTGAACTGAATAACATAACTGTTAAAAACAAGTATCCTTTACCTCTCATTACATCAATTTTCAAACCTGTTCAAGGAACCACCATCTTCACCAAGCTGGATTTAAGGAACACCTACCAGGAAGTCTGAATCAGGGAAGGGGATGAATAGAAGACTGCAAGTAATTCACCACTTGGATACTTTGAATATCTAGTCATATCCTTTGGCCTCACCAATGCTGCAGTCTTCCAAGCGCTGGTTAATGATAAACTCAGTGACTTTCTGAACAGGTTCGTCTTTGTCTATTTGGATGACTGTGGTGGAAACATTATATATACTTATTTTCTACAAGACTTTTGAGCAATATCAGAAACATGTAAGGCAAGTACTACAACTTTGTAGGTGGAAAATAAACATTTCGTTAAGACAGAGAAATGTGAGTTTCATGTTAATTCAGTCACTTTTTTTATGTTTTTGAGAATGGCCAAGTGAAGAGGGACCCTGGCAAGGTGAAGGTGGTTATTGGAATGACCTCGGCCCAGAACCAGGAGGCAGTACCAATGCTTCCTTGGATTTGTCAACTTCTTTGGGAGGTTCATCAGAGATTTCAGTCAGATGGCTGCTCCACTCATCAGCCTTTCTTCACCAACTAAACTGTTTCAGTGGACTCCTAAAGCCAAGTCAGCCTTCCTCATCCTTAAAGATAAGTTTACTTCCTGTTTTGATTCACCCTGACCCTTTCAAACAATTCATTGTTGAAGTCGATGCCTCTGAAGTCGATGTGGGTGCTGTTCTGTCACAGTGTTATGACGATCCATCCCTGTGCTTTTCTGAAAAAAAGAGATTTTCTCACACAGAGAGGAACTATGATATTGGAGATGGAGAACTGTTGGCAATTAAGCATGCCCTGGAGGAGTAGAGACTCTGGTTAGAAGGGGCTGTCCATCCTGTCTTAGTATGGACAGACCACAATAATCTTTTGATACCTCAGAACTAGGGGTGCAACGGTACAGGTGGCTCATGGTACGGTCCGTACCGCGGTTTTTGTGTCCCAGTTTTTTTTCACTCCCTCGCTGGTGTATTCAAAAGCAAAACCAAAATGTTCCCACACCGGTGATTAAAAAAGTTTTTCCCAATTTCTCTGCTACCGCTGGCCGTGCCTGCTTGTTTTTTTTTTTCATTTCCTGCGTCTATGAGCTGCAACCAACCAACCAAAGTGTGATAGGTTGGTCACTGTGAGTGAGTGGAGGCGAGTGGACATTGACATGCAGTGGCGGGCCTGTTGCCTAGAAGGCACGCACGCTCATGTGCAAGTCCAATGCAAAGTTATTGGAACATAAATACCACGGGACATAAGAGTCCATGTTGTCCCGTGTCCCATGCAGGTCGTACCAAACCGTACCGTATTTTACCTAGTACCGTTGCACCCCTACTCAGAACAACTAAACGCAGGAACTATCGTCAAGACTGCTGGCCTTTGTTTCTTTGCACTTTTTAACTTTACAATCTCTTCTCTTACAGGCCTGGGTCCCATAACACTGGGTCTCATAACACTAAGCCTGATGTCCTCTCACATCATCAAGGGACAAGGACCCTCTTGTTTGCTCTGAGACCATCCTGTCTCCTTGCATTGTTGAAAACCTCTCTTGAAAGGTCGAAGAGGCCATTCAACAGGCTTTACCCAATGAACCTGATCTGGGAGGAGGTCCCTCTGACTGTCAATATGTTTCCTCAGTTGTCTGATCCCAAGTCCTCCAGTGGGTACACTCATGTATTATCTTGTTCCACCCAGGTATGAACAGAAAATTACAACTACTCAGACAACATTTGTCTGAATACGACTTCAGATACCCAGGAATTTGTTGCAGCCTGCACTACCTGTGCCACCAACTAAGCCTCTCACAGACTGTCCTCTGGTTGTTTTCAGCCACTTCCAGTGCCACAACATCCCTAATCCCACATTGCTGTGGACTTTGTAACAGGTCTGCCCCCTTCTAATGGCAATACAGTCATTTAAGCTATTGTGGACAGATTTTCCAAAGCAATTCATTTTGTGACCTTGCCTGAGCTAACCACAGCTCAAGAAACTGCTAACCCCCTGGTCCAGCATGTTTTCCATCTCCATGGCATCCCTGTAAGCATAGTTTCTAACCAAGGACCTCAATTCACTTCCCAGACTTGGAAAAGCTTTTGCCAAGCCTTAGGTGCTACTGCCAGTTTAACATCAAGCTTCCATCTACAATCCAATGGTCAGACTGAAAGGGCAAATCAAGATTTGGTGTCTACTCTCCTTTGTATCTGTTCTTCCAACCCATTCGCCTGGCATGACCAATTACCCTGGACTGAATATGCTCATAACTCATTACCTTGCTCAGCCACAGGAATGTCACTGTCCCAAACATCATTAGGTTGCCAGCCTCCACTCTTCCCTGCAGATGACAAAGATCTCGCCCTGGGGAGCCCGGAGTTCTTTATTCCACACCTCAGACTGCAGCAGACAGACTACCTACACACATTGCCTCCCAGCTAACAAAAATACTCTGTAGGGCAGAAAGGCTACCAAAGATATACTGTTGAAGACTGATACTAAAAGGGTTGTGGGCTTCAGTATCTAGTTGACTGGGAGGGGCACAGTCTTGTGGAATGGTCTTGGATCCCTCTTGTTTTCATCGTGGATGGTTCTGTGGTTTGCAACTTCCACCGTTATCACCCTGATAAGCCTTGTGGGTTGCCTGGGGGTGCCCCTTTCCGGGGGTGGCGGGTGCTGTTGGTATGTGGGCCTCCTACCCTCCTGGTTTGCTTGTGTGTCTGTGCTCCCTCAGGTTGGCTCCTCCCTCTGCTGCAGCAGCTCTGACACACCTGGCTCTCATCTGCTCTCGGCTCAGTGTTAAATACCCCGGTCTTCACTCCATTCATTGCCAGATGGTTCAGCGTTCTTGTCGGAACAAGTTCTCTGGCTGTTCTTATATTTGTTACTTGTTCTTAACCCTTTAAGTTTGCAAAAATTGCAACAAGCAGCATTGCTGAATAAAACGGGCTGTATCTATAAATGTGATGCTGAATCTTGTTACTACTTTTCACTAGGTGATGGCAGACATGAGTCCCTGTAATCTGAGAACCATTTTTGGAGGTGGCACTATTCAAAGTTTTAGTGTAAAAAGAGTTTGTAAAACACCCTCCGGCACAGAGATGCGCAGCGAATCAGTGGTAGTAGTGCTGAGCGTAGCGAGAGCAGCGCAGAGCGAAAGAGTTTTTTCATTTACTCACGATGCCGAGGGGTTGGTTTTACCGTCCACAAAGTACTTTGTCAGGTACTGGCTAATTCTGATTCCGAGGAGGAAGACATGCAGTTGTCCAGTGAAGCAGAAACTGACATTAGTAGTGATGGTGAGTCCACACGCCATAGTCCACAATCAACACATCGATGCTTCACCTCAGAGTGGCTGGGGTGGAAGCATTCTGTGATCGCCAAGCAGGTTGAGATCTCTGGGCTCATAAAACTGCAAATTTGATATGAAAGCATCTGACATCAATTTTTTCTCCTTAGATTATGACGAGCACACAATCTCCTGAGGCTCATTTCCGAGCATTGCCCATCCGTTGCTTAATAAGTCTTTGATCAAACTACCGCATTGACCCAAATACAGGACAATATTTTAATCTAGAAGTCATATTCTCAAAAATAGGGGCTGTTTTATAATCAAGGAATAGACTTTCTGCTGTCATTACACATCTGTGCCACTAGATGGAGCTGCACTGAAGTAAACAGCTAGAGAACAGCACGGCAGTGAACACATGGAGCAGATCTGATGTAAAATGGAGGAATGACGTAATCGTTTTGAACAAAGGGGGTTAAAAAGTTTTGTGTCAGTCCAGAATTTTTTTTCAGACAGAATTGTTAATAGTGCTACCTGAGTTGCTACCCGAACTGTAAAGTACACTGATTTTTACTGCTCTCCGTGTCTGTTTTAGGTTTTCCAAATGCCAATTATTTTCCGGTTCCGCAGCAGCTAGTAACAGACTTTTCAAAACAAAAGCATGTGAGCAACATGCAGTAATGGCAATAAAATAAATGTCGGCGTTAATAAATTAATGCGTTAACGCGATAATAACACGTTAACTTGCCCAGCCCTAATAAATACATAAACAGTAAAATAAATAAACAGTAAAAATGTGCTAAAAACTTAACAACAAATCTAAAATATAAAATCTAAATCAGGATAAAATGGGGCATGAGTTTAAGGACCAAATTAAATAGGTGGGTCTAAAAAATATCAATATTCTCTGCTACCCTCAGGTTCTCTGGGAGGCTGTTCTCAGAGAACCTGTACATAGTGCTTCATATTAACATATAAAATATAGCTGTATGCATATAAACATAAAATACAACACAGCAGCTATGACTAAATTATGAATATTCCTTTGTTCATGCTAATGTACAAAATATTGAGGAAGGACCTCATATTGTGGTAGCAGCAGGTTTTACCTTAATGCAACAAAAAAGAATGTTCTGCTGTTCTCCCTGGGTTTAAGGTGTTTGTCAAATCTTGACATATGTAATACATTTTTTCTGTTCTTTTTGCATGATTAAGCAAACTTGCAAACCTGCAGGCATGCAGGTGCTGCCCAATGGACTAGACCAGTACAATAATATTCCCACAACAAATTAAAATAGTTGTCATGTGGATCAGTCTCTCTTTTTCTCTTTCACTTTCTTTCATTCCTTGCACAACAGGCAACACACAAAGACACATGCATGCACCTTCTCATACACATACAAAAGAACACCAAATCCACCCAAAAACGAACTAATGGGACAACCAATCTTATATCACAGGAAAATGAAAGAAATCATAAAGAGCTTTGTGAAACAATAAATCTCTAAATTTGAGTGACGGCCTAACATTTGCTGAATGTCTCTTCTGTTGCTAAAATAGTGTTGTGGATCCATTTACTAAAATGACAAAACAGTCAGCCAGTGCAGGCAGTAACAACTCCTCTAACCCAAATCCACAACCTCATGCTTTGAGAGTGAATGTGCTAACTAGTTTCAGTCTTCTGCAGTCTCATCACTTATTCAGATGGATCCAGAGAGAGAGAGGTGACAACCATTTCACACTCTCAATTACATAGAGGAGCTCATCATTTGCCAATCTGTCCCAATCGCTTTAATTGGCTTGTAATATTGCCTCTGATCTTGTTTCCCAATTAGCAAACCTGCCTGACAGAAAGACTGGGAAGCCAGTGAGCATGTGATGCCTCCAGATCTGTGCCATATGGAACAAAACTACTTGCTGGCCTCTGATAAGGCCCTGTTTTGCCCTTCCACACTAAGTCATTGTAACACAATGGTGAGTGCATGTCTCTGCATGTGGACGTGATGGGGAAAGTTATGGCATCAATTTAATGTGGTGAAGATGACTCAGTTTAGTGAGGAGGGGACTTGCCAGAAGCATTATGAGTAAGCTGATCTACAGGGACAGCTTCACAGTTACAAACATTGTACATTCAGTCAAACAGACAATCACAACAAAATTTAAAGATTTATAAAAACAACATTTCTTCAGCTTGTAAAGATTTTAGAACTGTTCTGAGATCATGAATATACCATACCATGATACTATGGTCATAGGTGAAGTTTAAAGTCTTTCATGCATTTTGTACCTTTTCGGTAATGCTTTATATAAAAAGGTGGACACCAAAGGGGAAAAAAAAAGAAATTCCTTATCTTTTCATCTTTTACCTCAAAAAGAAATGGCTGTATTTTCTTGCCAAATATTTCCACTTTGGTCTTGTCTATCCAAAATACATTGCCCCAATAGTCTTGTGGTTTGCACTGTGTTCTTATAAGAGTAATGATACTTTCTCCTGGTAACCCTTCCATACATGCCATATGTGTTTAGTATTTTTGTCTAATTTTACTGTAATGAACCTTAACATTTAACAGGCAAACTTAGGCAAAAGTGTGCCAAAGTTCCTCTGATAAAATCAGGCAGAAAACACATTTTTCAACTTACTGTCGTTAAAAAATGTTCTACAAGCTTTTGTATCAAAAGGCATACTTAATTTTTTTACACATTGATTTTACATTTTAACATAGTTTTTAAGTGACAGGCTTCAAGAATAAGTATAGTGCTCTTGAGTGACAAACATGGAATTTAATCATAACCTTTTTAGGCTATTTTTAACAAGATAGGATTTGGATCATTATTTCACATGAGATTTGAACACAGCAATCTGGATTTGTACAACCCTTTCTGCAGTATCAGATTCTTCCAGGGTCAGACTTTTCTGACTCAGAAAGAAAGAGGAATCTGGTGCTGGCTGTCCTTAAGCATGGCAATCGCAAAAGGCTGTTAAATGGGAAGCAGATCCTTTTAAACTCTGACCCACTTCTGGCTGACAGCCTCAAAAATGTCAGAGGGATGTACAGAAGGATAGAGGTTGAGAATTTTGAGTATTTTGACAGAAATATTGGCATTTAATGTTATGTAAGCTCTAATATAGTTATAATATAACTACTCAGTTACACATTTAGTTATGTAGCAAATTTGTTCAGGATATTATGCCATTACTGAGTTCTCACTTTTGTCAGGTCACCATTGAAAAGCCTTAAGTTTTTACTCTCCTGAAATCTTCTCTGCTTCATAAATGCACAGCAGCTGTAGCAGGACAAATATCTCCCACATCACATTTGCAATCCATTTCATCCGTCTTTTCTACGGTCTTGTTAGCATAATAATTTGCTAAGCTCTTACAAGTCAAATTACTGCAATGCCTTTGATTTCACAGTCCAAAGTGTTTAACTTTTAACTGAGCTGCCAGCTGACCAGACCACAATCTACAGAGGCTTGGCCCTGGCCAGTGCACCAGTACCATGCGAGTATCTCACTTGGCATGAAACCTAGCCCAGCTCACAAAGCTGCTCATGAAAAGTATACATGGGAGAAAAGGCAAAAGAGAGGAAGAGGAAGTGACAGGGGAAAAAAAGGGAAAAAGAACTGAAAAAGAACAGGAAGAGCACCAGAGTGGAAGAAGATTGGTGTGTGAATGAGCCTGCCTGGCCTTGTCTTCTTGTCTACTGCTGCTATTTCACCATTAAGAGGGCCTCACATCTGTTTCTCTCATTCCAGTCGCTCTTTAAAGTCCCTGAAGGTGCAGTTAAATTAGAGCCAGCACAGGTTTATAAATGTAAAATCCCCAAATAATCTGGAGCTGACATGACCCCTAATCTTTTTGCTCTGGTTAGAACAATGAAGTGTTCTAACTAAGGATCTGGCAACGTCAACATGTGTTTTGACCACAAGACTTTTAAAAGGAAGGAGCAGATGCTGAGGATTTTATGGGGGGCAAGAGCTAAAAAGTACACCTTTAGCACAGTTGAAACAAGAATGGAGTCAGATCAGGTTTTTTGTGTTATATTGCCATTTTGATACAAAAAAAAATCCTTAATTTATAGAAAGAGCATGTTAAGGACAGGTAGAAGAAAAGAAGCAAGAAAATCCAAACCTCAGTTCCAGAGGAAGGGGTGTGCTAAACTAGCCTGTCTAATGCAATTAATCTAATTGAAGCTGTCGTAAAGTGACAAATTACTACCTTTCACTCTAGGGACTCAAAGGGAACATGTCTTGAGATGAATAAAGGAAATACCTAGGTTCTAAATGTGATATCTTTTAATTCCATCTTAAAGCCTAGTGTGACTGGTAGAAAAACAGTCTATTAGATTAAAAACCATTTGCTATTACCATGATGAGTTGTTCAGAGCATGTAATTACACATGCATTAATTTTGATGACAATGTATTCCTGTAGGTTAGAGCAGGACGAGCACTTAAGGCTAAAAACACTATCAGATTTGGTTCTCAAAAATTGTAATTAATGGCTAAAAATACTAAAGACAACAACAAATTCTTGAGAGGTGCAAAATATTGGTTGTATTTGCATTCACTGAATGATTAATGAATGATACATAGATTCCATCCTAGTGTTAAAATTGTCATGTTTAAGAGATTGTTTTGACATGTCTGGAATGAATCAATAAAATGAAATGAAATGAATTAATCATATGTTTGTATCGCCTCACTGGCTTTTACAGTTATGGTATTAATATCAGAAGCTGTGCCCAATTTGTTTGTATCTGCATGCATTTACACTTGGCATTTGAGTTTTGGATTTAATCTCTGAACATATGGATATGAACTCTGCATATTTCAGCGGAACTGTGTTAATCCTTGCCCTTTTCGCTAACCTTGATTACTTGCTGTTTTATCAGAAAACCTCATTGTGGACATTGATTTTTGCCAGGGGCCATACTACTGAACCTGGAGTAGCATATTTCAGTGGATATAATGAACTAAAAGAGCACAAGTGAGCAGTAGAACCCCTGACATTTTGACATTATCAAATGCCTTGCTTAAAACTCACGTATGGAACAAAAATACATATTATTTGCATTGTATTTTCTAATGTAAAGTAAAATTGCATTTAATCTTTTTGGTTTTAAGATATTAATCATTAGGCTGTGTAAGGTGTTTACAGGCTTTATAACCAATTTGTGTCAAGTCCTGTTAAAGTAAAGAGGAAACTACCCACAATATGTAGGTCTTCCTTGAAACATATATTGTTGGCTATGAAATTCCACATTTGTGTGATTCCACTTACCTGTGATAACCATGAACTCTAACCCAAATAATTGTTCTAAATTGTGACCTGTGAACCTATGAGCTTGTGAGAAAGCAGAGACTAAAGTGTCTTGATGTGGAATGCTGTGCCATTTTTCTCCCAGGGCCAGGACATGTCCCGTGTGAGAATAGAGATGAACCAAAAATGTATCTTATTATTGTCACCTTAATCTTCCCTCTTATTTATTTATTTATTGTTATTCTGAAATGCATTTTCTTTTTCTCTTTATCTGTGTTCCACTCTTCACCACTTTCCGCTTTTTCTGTCAAAGTCCATTCCTCCTCTGCCACCTTCAACCTAATGTCCGTGCCCCTCCCTCTCTTTCTCTCTCTGTCTGGAGAGGAAACGTTGGCCATTAAAGACGTCTACTGGGGTCTGAGGGTCTGGAGAACAACCAACACATTGTGTGACCCTGCCTTGGACCCCAAACTGACTAATGAATAAGACTAACCCCCACATACACCCCCAACTCTTTCTCAATTCTCACACCCCCCCCCCAAACCCCACCTCCGTTCATGCCAGACCCCTAGTAGGTAATTCCCCCACTTCTTTCAGAGGGTCCCAGACATCTCCCGCGGCCTTTGACTGAGAGCTTATCTTTTCAGAGGGAAATGTGTGTCATTTGGGGTTTAAGGAAAAAGCAAAACAAAAACATTGTCACTACCATGGAGTTCAAACCCCTCCCAAACTCTTAGTGCTACACTTCTTTTTCTTCTCTAGAAATCTTCCAGGGTCTGGATGCAGGCTTAAGGAAATAGTGTGAAGAAACTACAGTGTCTCCAATTATCTTCAGGAATATGTAAATAGATGAGAAGACAATAGGGGGATTATATGCAACTGGCAGCGGCTCATGACATGAGGTGGACAAAAGGCCTACTGGCAAACAGGATTATTCTAACACTGAGACGCCACTAAATTACTGCTATTATGATCTTGAAATCCAATTTTAAAGCAAAACTACTGTATGAACCAAGAAAATACATCTGAAATAAAATACCACAAGTTGAATGTACCAGGAATATTTGTTCGTAAAATACATATTTGATCAAAAAGCCATGCAGCTACCCCTTTCAATAATCACATGAATAACACCAAACACTGTGTCTCCTCTGAAAGGCAACCATGTATCCCTGGGAGATTTAACAATAGTGACATGTTTAAACTCAATGCACACAAAATATATCTCCTCTGCTCCGCCTCTTGCTCCCTGTCTTATTTCTTTTCTGTCATGTTTGTCTTCCATGGTGCCTGCCCAAAGTATGTCTAAGCATCATTTCACAACTCTCAGCAATTCAGAGTGATCTAATTATTAAGTATTTCTTCCGTAGTGTTTGTAGCTAAAGAACTTGCACTTATGGCTAATGTACTCTGCACACACCAAGACTGACTGCTGCTATCAAAGGACTTGCCTGAATGGCTGTAATAACTGGAAAATTATTTCTGATGGCCTGAAACAATCTTCCAAATCATCACAGAACTTTATTAAAATAATATCAAATCAAATTAGCCAGCGTCCCCCTGTAATGAATTAAGTAAAGGGTTATGCCAACATTAATCCCATCATGCTCGAAGGCATGGGGGCGTTGGGAGCGTTTAATAAATCACTCAGTCCCTTCAAGTAGTGGGGCCAGCTTTGGATCCAGCATCCTCCCTGATGCCTTCTCTGAAGATAGAAACAGATCAAAAGACTTCCTCACTTTCTCTCTATCCTTCATCCCTTCATCCCCTCCTCCTTCCTCCATTATTCTCTCATCCCGTCTCTCTTTCTCAGTCTCTCTCTCTTTCTCTTTCTTGGTCTGCCCCCTTTCTTCTCTCTCACTTTCCCTCAAACTATCCTCAACCCTTCCTGTGTCTTTCTAAATAATCTGTCGCTTTCCCCGCCCTTCTAAAGCTTCATTGTGCCAGTGGGTGAGATTATTCATAAAGGGGTGATCTTGGTGGAATCTCAGAAGACTGGTGATAAGTGGTGGAGCCCACTGGGACGGCTTCGGCCTGTCCTCCCAGTACAGTTTTTTCTTCCAAGCTGAAACTAAGAGAGGAGTGAGATGAAATCAAATAGGTCACTCTTCAGGCGTGCAAAGACAGAGGTATTTTGGCCAAATATCACTGCAATTCACAGGAAAATACTGTCGTCATTTTAATTCAAGTTGATATTTTATTTTTGATTTTATTTTTTGCTTAAGTGTAGGAGAAAAATAAAGACTGCAATCATCTACTGGAATTAATAGAATGTAAGTGCATAAACATCAAACAATATGCCTTGTACCAACCCAGTTGCCAGAATGTAACCTGTTATAGGCTGGGTGGTGATGGTGAAATCAACAGGCTACTTGGCACTTGAATCTCTGAGTTTGAATACAGTGTTTGGTCATTGTTTACACTTTTTGTCTCTTGTGAGAAAAAATTGTTTAATGTTTAATGTTTGGTTGAAGTTTTAAAAAGCTCTGTGTTTGGTATTCAAAACCCTGCTTGTTCCACAAAAACTGTCACATGACGAAAAGAAATAGAAAAAATGTAAGAATTTGTTGGAAATAGAAATAGAACATAGTTTTAGTTACCAAACCATCTTTACCAACCACCTTTTATTTATTTATTTATTTTTTTTTTGAAATAAATAATCGTGTTACTTTAACTTGTGGACATAAGTGTTTTCAGACTGATGGAATCTGGACAGACTAGAAAATGAAAGTGATCTACTGTGATCATCAAATCATCCAAACCAAAGTGGAAGATAAAATAAATGTTAACTTTCCAAATCAAACCTGCCCTTAATAAGCACTAATCTCATTTGATATGTCCTAAAATTCCCCGGGGCACCAGCTTTGATGCTTTCTACTTGCCATTATTGCATGCCTATGATTTTTAACTGTTTCATAGCCTACACAAATATGACATGTGCCATGGTGGTGCTTTGATTAATATGGCCAGGACCAGCAGCTGTGCGTCAGCTCTTTAATTTCACCCACATTCATTCCTGAGCTTCCTATCTCCTCTATCTTCTTGTCTGTCTCCCTGTCTCTGAATCACTCACCCATAACCCCCACAGCTCCTTCTAAAAAGTTTTTGGACAGGACTCACTGGTCCTTTTCCGCACCATGGCAAAGGTTTGGGGAGAGGTCAATATACATCATGCAGGCAGAAGAGAGATAGCATCTCTTGGAGCAGGACATGGATGGCAGACAAAGTGAATGTTTGATGTAGGGTACTGTCCTTGGGGCTGTGGAGCAAGCCCACAGGCTAGCCAAATTTTTGAAGGACTATTCAAATTCCTTCCTGCCTCTGAATATGTCAAGGCATGCCTTGCTATCGCTGCTTCTTTGGAGTTACTCAGGGCATGTTGTGTATGTATTTGATGGGTATCATTGATAAACTCAAACTCCACCACTCGTTCTCACCTAACCCATGTTTCCACGCATATTCAATGTGTGAGAAAGTATGGGTTAGAGCAGGAGGGGCCACCCGGCAGTTTTTCCTCAGGAGCGTTTATCCTGTGCCATCTGGCACATGGGCATAGGAGGAGGAGAGAGCCTGTGTGTGTGTGTGTGTGTACTTGTGCATGAAGTTTGATCTCTTAATATTATAACATCATGTGCCTTATATGGTCCATATGCCATATCCTTCATAAGACCAATATCAACAACTCTTTTCTTTATTTTAGGATCAATTTACCTCCTTTTCCCCTGTCCTTCTTCTCCTCATTCCTTACTATGAACTGCAATGGTTAATGGGCTAGAACATTTTTCTGTGAATGGATATCCCCTCCCTCCTTTTCAGTCACTTTTTCACGCTCCCTTTTTTATTTTAATATTTTTCCACAATGTTCTTCTTGCCTATTTGTTGTCATCCTCATTTCCCCACCTTGTTCTTCTTTCTGTCTCACCCCTTCCTTTAACACAACAAATCTTTTTTTTTTTCTCCTCTGCATGTGTTTCATGGCCACAGCTCTGTTAGTTGATGAGGGCAAGTTAGAGATTGTACCCAACCTTGACACCCACAGCTGCAATCCATATACACACTCATATACAAGGGGTGAAAAGGATTGGGGCCATAGCGCAAGGTAAAATAATCACAATGCATTTACTTTCATTGTGGTGTGGATTTGTTGCTGTAAGAAGGCTGAAGAAATCATGAATATTCACACACCCTTTAAGCAATTATGATAATTGGCATTATTCCTAGCCTCAACGTTATCTGTCAGAGTAGGCAGCAGCAGATGCAAGAAAAGTAGGTTGAGACAGTTTTTCACCCTTTAAATTGTATTACTCTTCTGTTTCCTCTTCTTTTTGGCTCATCTGTATCCCTCTTCCCTCGTTGTCCTTTGTGTCTTTGTCCTTCTGTTCTTCTCTGCTTCTCATATTTTATTCTTTTCCCTTTCTTGGCTTGTTCTCTGTTTAAGTCCATTGTGCTGTATAAAGAGGAGGGGTAAGGATCCCGGAGTGAGGATGGCCCTTGGGTGCAACAGAGCTGGCAGCAGTGTTGGTCTAATCTTCCGGGTCAGGCCTGGTGCTTTCATCTTCTCTCACTTGGAGCCCCTTGTGTTTGATGTGAACTTAGCCCTGGAATAACTGTTCCTTTCTTCTCTGCTTACCTGGCTTAGAGTAGGGGAAAGCATATTGTTGTTATCCTAAGAGCCAAACAATGCTGGAAGGAGTACGGAAAACCTTAATGAAAGGCTTTTGATCCATACTGATATTAAAGCAAGAAACCTTGAGTCAGAAAGTGTGTGTGTCTGTGTAAGAAAGGCAAAATCAAATGTAAATTGCATCAAAATGGCTAGATGGAATTTTCCTTCAATTCACATGTTTTAAAATTGAGAATTTTCAGATTTGCTTGCATTTGTTTTTCACGTTTGAGTGAAAAAGAATAAAGGATCAAGCTAATTTATTGCTGAAGCGGATTTTGAATTAGCTCGTGAAGCCTTGATTAACTTTCTCAGGTCTGCAGAATACAAAATAATGTCTATGCCTGAATCCATATATTAATGGCACATCCGGGAAGGCCAAAAGAATTTTCCTTTTATATTTTACCGTGTGTGTGTGCATTCCTGTTCACCACCAAACCGTACAAGTGACCAGTATATATATTATATATATATATATATATATAGATATATATATATATATATATATATATATATATATATATATATATATATATATATATATATATATTCCCTTGAACCCATCTGGTTATCCTGGACCCTTGACTCTGACCTTTTGTTTAAGAGCTACATGCCAAGTGTGACTGCAGAGCTTGTTCTGATACAAAACTCAGTAATGCTAGTAAACTTTGATAGAAGATAAACCATTACCAGCTGGACAAAAGTTGCGTGTTGTACTTCACTTTTATTCCTTGGTTGTCAGCAATTGTGTGTAGCTGCGAAGCATATGCTGTCAAACTGCTGTGGAATATATTTTTAATGTGATGCAATATTGTCTTTTTGTATGTCCTTTCTTAAAGTGCAGTGTCTTGAGTCTCTTGACCGCTGTAATTTCCACTATTTGGGGCACTGACACAAGAAAGGGAAAGAAAAGAAAAGAAAAGAAAAGAATCAGAGCAGACTCACAACAAAACCATTATTTTCAGGTAATTTAGTGTGTGACCTTCTGTTGGCAATAAGTCACAAAAGGTAAACAGCAAAATGAGTGAATGAAAAAGACTCTTAATTACATGGTAGCAAGTTGTGCAGTCTGAAATGAAAGTGTACAGCAATATCCCAATGCTGAAAGTAGCGTAGTCTGAAAACACGAAACAGTAGCAATGTTTGCTCAGAATGTCCTGTCCGATGGCAGGCAGGGGAAGTAAATGAACCTGGTTGAGTCTCATCAGCTTCTTTACTGTGCAGCTGTTTCAAAGAAATATCCAAACACACTTGAATTTGTGCCTGTATCATATGATAATATTAGATTGCCTGGTTAACTAGATCTTGAGGCCTAAGACTGGTGAATCATTTGGTATCCTAAGTGAATTAGATGGACCCAAACTCATTGTTGTACTTATGTATGCACTTGTTTATGGACTTAATTGTTTTATTCGTTTCAGGAAATGTGCTACCAAATCCAGGATTTTAAAGTGAGGACTTCTCTCTAACCTAATGTTAAAAAACCTTAGTTTGTATTCAATTCACTTTGTTGGGCCACAGGGCCATGAGTTACATAGACCGCATGGTTTTCTGAGACAAAGGACCACTGGAGCGACTGCAACTCCCAACATGCTTGGCGGTTTCAGTTTCACTGAAACTGACGCAACGGCTCCACGCGTGCCTTCTAGGACCCGGTTCTGCTGAGACGCCACAACCTGTACCTCCACGGAAGCCGAGAGAGCCAGGACGAACAGAGCCACTCTTGTGACCACCCGCGGAGTGTAACCCAACAGTGGTTCTGCCGTACCAAGATTAATCATCCTCCCTGGACTCCACAACGCCACCAATTGATTCCGGAGCAATCCACGTAAGAGGCGTTTGTGTCTCGCCAGAGATATTTAGCTTAGTTAATGTTTGTGATTGCCATGTTTCTTCACCACAGGCTGATCCCGCCTTGATTTCAGATAACAATCAGAAGGAGAGTGCGGAAGTCTGCTCCACACTCTCCAACCTGTGTGGAAGTCTCGGAGCGATCACAGCATCGGTGGTTAGGAATCAACTTCGTTTTGCTATATATCTTTAGTACTGTTGAACCCACCGGTGACCCACCGGTGCGTATCCTCCTAAGTGACGATTGTGCTTTCTCACCACTGGCTGATTGCCCCTTGATTTCAGATAAACAATCAGGAAGAGAGTGCGGAAGTCTGCTCCACACTCTCCAACCTGTGTGGAAGTTCAGGAGCGATCACAACCTCGGTGGTTAGAAATCACCTCGTTTAGCCTTTCCTTTCTATCTTCCCCACGCAACCACTGGTGCATGGTTGCGTGAGTCAGCAGCCATCTTGATGAGGAGCGGGACCACCACGTGACTTTGTCTGCCATCTTGGTCAGGGCAGGAGTACCGCGTGGCCCCGTCCGCCATCTTGTGACCCGAGTCGGCGGCCATCTTGGTGCGGGACGAAAATACCCCGTGATCTCGTCCACCATCTTGGTGAGGGACGAGAACGCGTGATCGTGTCCACCATCTTGGACATCCTTCTCACATTACCACACACACACACACACACACACACACACACATACATATACCTATAGTTATAGGTTTACATGCAGACATATAGACACTCTTTTCCCCTTTTAATGTTTGATTATGTTAGTTTAGTTATCCTTTAGTAGTAGATATCGTGGTCTTGATTCACATGTTTGTTCATTTTAATACTTGTGTTAATAAATCCTGATATATTCTAATGAGAGAAGTTGTTTGTGGTTATTTTGCACAGTTTTGTAACATTTGCTGGTTGAAGAGGTCTGTGCTCGGACTCACACCTTCTCTGTTTCTCTATAGCGCCACACCTGGTCACAGGTTGGCACGCATAGAACAACAGTCATTTTGAGACTGGTTGTGCCGTTTAGTCCCTTTTTCCTGATTTATCAGGTGGTGCCCTGTTTCATTTTATTAACTTTATTGATACTCTTCTGGTTATTAGCAGCTGTCCCTCAAGACAGTTGGTAATAACCCTTTTATGACTAAACGAGCACGTTATACGCCTTATTGCACAACAACTTAAATTCAACTTTATTTGTATAGCATCTATTACAATGTCAATTGTCTCTAGGCGCTTTACAGAGACCCAGAGCATGACCCCCGAGCAAATATCATTAACTAAAATTTGATATTATATCCTAAACAAGGACAATGGCAAATAAAAAACTCCCACAGTGGGAGAAAAAAACCTTTAAGCCAAACAGTGGCAAGGAAAAAAACACTTTAAGATGAAGAAACCTTGAGCAGGACCTGGCTCATATGGGGGGGCCTTCCTGCCGAAGTCCAGCTGGGCAAAGAAAAAAAAAAGGGGAGACAGGACAGAGAGAGGAGAGCACACAAATGAATGAGTAAAATGACAACATTAACATAAACAGATGCAGGTAGCAGCACTGAGGTGAGATGGTCAGAGGCAGGGGCGTAGCACCAAATTCTGGGCCCTGTACACTCTCAATGTCAGTGGGCCCCTATCCATGCCAGTACACGATGTGCATGAGCAAAAAAAAAAAAAAAAAAAAAAAGGGGTATTTATTTAAAATAAAAAAGCATGAATGTGGTTTTAAGCTACAATCAGATCAGATTATATTGATGAGTAGTTCTTTCATTCACCACCTGAATTGATGCATTTGGCCTACTTGTGCTCAAATACCTAAAACATTTGGCTACATGTTAGGCTACTGGTTTGTGTACTAATGTTTTGATCCATGACACTTGTGCAAATTTTGATTTAAAAACATTTATTCTTGAACAGGAGACAACTGCACACTCAAATAAATCAAATCAAATAAGCGACATTACTTTTGTAATGAGAAGGTACAGTAGAAATGAACAGAAAAATATTGAGTGACCCAAATGATCACTAAGTTCGGTGTAAACTTTACTCTTTAAGTGTAAAATATACACTTTCCAATTTGCTGCGTATACTTGTATGTTTGATCATTGAGAGAGAATGCCATGGGGGAAAGTATTGGAGCAATAGCAATTATAGAACACAAGAACTCAGTGTCGATGATGCCAAACAATACACTTTATAGAATTGCTATTTTAAAGGTCATGTGCATGAAACACTGCAGAAATTCAAAGATCTCGTACACTGTCTTGTATGTTAAACAGAATTGGCTTCATTTAGGTCGTTTCTGTCTTGCAGGACCTTCATTAGCTTTTTACTTTTTATCCTGATAATGATCCCGTGAGACAGATCGTTCATCTACGTAAATAAAGCCAATTCTGTTTGCAATACAAGGCGGTGCAGGATCTTTCTATCTGTGCGTTTGGTTTTTTTTTTTTTTGCAAAAGTTTGACATAGAAACAAGTCAAAATAACATCAATATAATTATTTGGGAGAAATTTCAAATGAGTTTGGCATTGAAGTAATGTCAAAATAACATCGATATAATTATTTGGGAGAAATTTCAAATAAGTGGTATTGAAGTAATGTCAAAATAACATCAATACAATCATTATTTGTCATATATCAAATTGATGTCAAAGGATTGATGTCACGTTGATTTACGTTTTTGACCAAATTATGACAATTTCATATCAGTGTTTGATGTCATATTGATGTTGAATTGACATCAGATGCCCACTGGGTAGTTAATCCAGTTGAAGCATAGACTATTACGTGAAAATAGGTGAAAAAAATGATTGGCAGTTATTTTTTAGTGTCAGTTAAACAGACATTACTTTTATTTTTTATTTTTAACAATGTAACATTACAGAAAATTAGACTTAAATTAGGGTTATGTATATAATTTTGTACTCAATATATCCATCCTTGATCTTGATGTGATTATTCCTATTTAGGGTCATGTGGCTCTGCTGGAGCTTATCCCAGCTCCCAGTATATTACTTGTATTAGCTGTTTTTGAACAAGCCATCAGTCATTGCCCAGTGGCGTGTGCCTAGAAATAATTGGATGGGTGTGGATGAGACCTTGACTCCATGGGTCCTGCCCCTATTTGTAACAGAGCAAACTCTTGCTCCAAAAATGCATGACTGTGATCCTTTTGGGTAGACAATTTTTCTTTTATTTTTGCACATTGGGAGAAAGTAGATACATCTGTCATTTAAATAGTTTATGGCTCTCACTAGATGACTGCTGCACTGATAACCCACATAAGTATCTGACCATTGGGCTTTAGCCAAGTTGCAATATAGGAACAGCAATACAATGCTGCTGTATGAGGATGTATGCTGTGGAGGAAAAGCATAAGTTAAATTTGACCAGTGTTGAAATAATTTTGTTCTTACTGTAATAGACCGATGAGCCATCATTGTGTTTTACATGTCTAAAAAGGGCAAATGTTTTCCGAAAACATCCGAGTGTTAATTTTGTAAACGAAAACTTTTCATCAACGACCCTTTATTCCGTGACTAATTTATGATAAGAACGTAAATTACTAACGTATTGGCAACAAAAACTAAAACAAAATCTCTGTTCATTATAAACAAGTAAAAACGTGACGAAAAAACTGACACTCGTCAGCGGGACAATCTGGATTACAACCATCCTCAGTGTCTTGTTTTCCTTTTTATCCAATGAATTATTTTAACTTAAATTCAACTGTCAGTCTATCGTTGTGATTGGATAACCTCCCTCTGCCTTCTACCCGGTCGGAGCGTTGAGCTCATAGATGTGTCGTTAAGGCTAACGGAAGAATTATGTGCGGTTTATTTTCACCTGCGAATTCTCAAGTGGAAGAAAAAGGAGAGAAGATTTATGGACAAACTTCCATTACCTTCCAGCCAAAAGAAAGACTCAGTGTATCGTTCCAACAAGGATGGAGAGCCTTGTGGATCCAAGATAGGTGGAAAAAACACGACCAATTTAAAAAGACACCTGAAGACGCGCCATCCTGCAGTGTCCGACAAGGTAAATGTGCATGTGCAGTGAGTTTTAGGGTTGAATTGGATGTAGGCCTAAGTAATATTAACGTTAAGCCAACGTTCAAACAAACTTGATATGTATAGTTACCTTGCAAGCCAACGTTTACCTTTAGCTAACTTTAAGCATTACATCACGACAGGCCGTGATTTGTGCTCATATCACAGGTAAGGGGAGTTGCTTGGCCTGATAAGAAGCACCTTTCCATTTTATAATAATGTTTTTAGCCCTTAGATCTTCGTCAGAAAAAAAAAAAAACATTGGGGCAGTATAAATTGAACAATTATTATCTCCAGAAGTAGAAAAAGTGAATCATTTGACATTTACAAGAAAAATGAATTGTACTTTTTACCACACTACGATGAAATTTGATGGAGTAGAAGTATGAAGCTTGCAGTACATAGTGAAGAGTACATGGTAAGGAGTAAAGAGTAAACAACTTTTGATACTGAACTCGAGTACATTTTACCACCTGGTACTTTCAATACTTAAGCACATTTAATGTGAGGTACTTTTAATACCCAAGTAATTTTGGGGGGAAGACTTTTACTTGAGTAACTTTCAAGAAATGTATCTGTACTTTTACTCCAGTGTGGTTTTCCAGTAATTTTTACAACATTGATTTTTAGACATAGTCTAAAAACATGCCAGATGTGTTATACTTGTTATGTATCTTTTGGCCTGAGCTACTAAATTCTCATCTTCCACAGCGCCAGTGTTATGTGCAAAATCTTAAGGCACAGCCCCAATTTAGCCATTCTGTTAATGGTTGTAATCCTATTTGGGATGACTATGTTCTTTCTAATGTAGACTACTGTGCTAAACTCATCTCCCTTTTTCCTGTCTCTGTACTTTTTATAGTTTTCTATATTGTTTTTTATTGGTCTATTTTTGAAGAAAGTTTTGGTGAATTGTGAAAATGGGTTTGAAATGATTTTCTTTTGATGTCTTAAGAGGATTAGAGCTTTACGCTTGCAGGTAAATCATTTGTTGTACAAATATTCAGAAAATAAACGTGAAGTAATATGGTAAACGTATGCTACAATGCAGTTTTTACTACCATGACAGGCATCTTTTTGCAAAATTTATTATAGTATAACAACTGCCAAATTTTGTCAAAAGACTAAATTGAGACTTAAACTAAAACTAATATGTAGTGACTAAATCTTAACTAAAACAAAGCAAAACAAAAAGACTAAAATGTGACTAACTAAATCAAGCCTTTGGTGAGTGACTAAGACTTAATTAAAAAGAAAAAGCTTGTCAAAATTAACACTGCTCAACAGCAGTTTCACATTTGCTAAAACATCATCACTATAACCTCATATTTCTCAGAAATTAAAGCTTAACCCTATTAGCCTATAATTTGAAAGCTATGTTGACACCAGAGGTTTAAAAAAAAAAAAGTCACAAAACAAGCCTCTGTTACAGGCAAAAGAAAATACACCTTAGTATTCAACAGCCTCGCTGCCATGGTGATAGCCTAAACTTATGCAACAACAGCACATTAACCCCTCTTGACCCTTTATTCTCACCTGTGATAAAAGAGGAGGAAGAGAATAAGGAGGAGGTTCTCCCCTTTCTACTCAAGGCACTTTTGAGTACCCAGGCACCAGCAGGCCCTTGAGAACCCACAGTCATTAGGAGGGCTTTATCCTTGGAGAGGTAGAGAAAAAGACAGAATGGGTAAAAAGGAAAAGAGGAAGAGGAGCATTGAATCCGGAAGATAATGTATGATCGAGGTAGAAGACTTGTGGACACTGGATGAAGAGAGGGTTGGGAGAGAAGTGATGCTTTCACGCAGAAGTACCACGCAAGCCAGCTGCTTTGGGGTTTTTGTTTGTCCTTTATTCTAAGTAAAGGGGGGTAAGGGAAAGAGGTATGGGTAATTGGTCCAGGGCACTGACTTACACACAAGGCTGTGGACACAAAGATTTCTCCTCATCTCTCATCATTCTACTTTGCTCCTCATTTCACGTACTGGCTTTCCCCTGGAGTTAGAAAATTAAGATATAGATATATATATATATATATATATATATATATATATATCTATATATATATATATATATATATATATATATATATATATATATATATATATATATATATATATATATGTGTGTTATTAATTTAATTATAAATATTATATTATATATAAATAATTATATATAATTATATATGATTAAAAATTTTAATCAAGATTAATTGCATGATTTTCCTGTTTAATCATGATTAATCACATTGGTATACACAAAATCAAAAGATTTATTCAAAAGTAGTGTACAGTGATCCTTTAGTTTTCGCAGTATATATATATATATATATATATATATATATATATATATATATATATATATATATATATATATATATATATATATAGGGGTGTAAAGATAAACCGATTTGAATCGGTTATCGGTCTGTGACATATGAGATCCGAGTGCATCGGTCAATGGAGAACTGGGTCGGAAAAAATGCACTACGAACGGTCCGATGTCCCATATTTACGGCCGTGAATCGGTTTTCCTGAGGTCCAGCGACCCAGACCTGCCATTGTTGTGCCAACAGGCGCGTGAACTCTCACGAGACTCCGGTGTTGACGTTTTACCTGTAAGAGTTGTGACGTCAGCTATGTTGCTGGAGAGAGTGAGTAGCAACATGTCAGATAACGCAGATGAAATATACAGTGCTTCTCACCACTGGTAAATGTAGGTAGGAAATGTGAACGTACGCTCATCTGCCTTGTCCCCGGCGTGGACAGCACTCGGTCCTGCTTCTCGTCTCACTTAGCAATGTAACCTCCAAGTAAACTGGAATAATGGAACAGTTTGACTTGATTGGTTCTGGACAGGATTTACCGACCGTTCAAGAGTCATTTCAAGGGCCGATTTCTGAAGTGCTCAGTTTGCTTATTAGGCCAATTAAATGATAATTAAAATTAAAAAAATCTCTTGACTCCGACACCCCCCCCCCCCCCCCCCCCCCCCCCCCCCCCCCCCCCCCCCGAAATAGAAGACTCTGATCTACACCATTCACATAGGTCATCCTTTTTGATTTCAAAATGGCAAATTTCCCGGAAGCTGAGGGATTTTTAATGCCTGAAGTATTAGTTATTCAGGTTTAGAGCTTTTTGTGATTAAAAAAAAAAAAAGAAGAAGAAAAGCTAATGTTCAGAGTTACAGGCATCAAAAAGACATGTTGAATTTAACATGCTATTTTCTATAACTGCTTACTAAAGTTTTGGATCCATGTATCTTGTTGTCAGTGATATGTTTTACTGTTGAAGTTCACGAGTGACTGACTCACTAGTTATTCTGAATTTTTGCCTTTAATAGGCAAGTTAATTGTTTCATAACAACTACTTTTATTTTTGATATCTAACCTCAGCCTTATGCTCAGTGTATTCTCACATTAGCAGGAATAATTAAAATTTGTGCCATTTTTATCTTTTATTTTCTGTTGAGGGAAAGTAAGAATTGGATTTTAAGTATGAGCAGAGTTTTGCAAACCTGTGAAGTGAGGCACACCAGATTGCGAGTTTTGCGTTTCATTATGAAATATCAATTATCCCCCCAGGTATAGGGGAGAGTGGGGTAATGTGAGACGGGCTTTACTCCCCCCTGCCCTCTAAGCAAGCTAAATTGATGTGTCTATAAAATTATTATTTTTTTCTTTAATTTTGGATGTTTCCTAAGGACGGAGACAATCAGAATGTTTGCCGGACTAAAGATGGTGAAAATGGGATTGTTTTTATAAAAAGAGGTCAAGTGTCTCATTTTACCCCAGCTATGAGGTAAACTGAGACAAAGCCCAGATTTCAAGGGAGTAAAGCGAGCCACCCTGGGGTCAAGTGATCTCCTTATTTTTTCCACCACTCTGGAGGTGACTGAACAAACACAAATAATGCAAATTATCATTCAAAAAATGTTTTATTAGACTTAGAGGAAAATAACCACTTCCGCAGTAGGGTAAAAACTTAGATTACATCCACTCACGTCCTTGGGATTAGCTCCGACTTTTAGCCCTTCCTTTGCATTTTCTCATCAGTCTATCACGTGTCTTTTCAAAAGCTCTGGATCAGCTCACCCTTTTCTGTCCTCTTTTGCACTTCCTCTGCAGCCTGCTATGTCTTTCTTCAAAAGCCCTTTCAAGTGCCTGCATCTCAGGAGTGTCGTGAGGATCGTGGTCTTCACGCGCTTCCGTCTGGTTTGTTTTCTGGGGGTGAACTTTGGAAGGGCGATGATTTCCTGTGGAGGGACATATCCAGGCCGGGTAGTTATAGGTCTTGCATCCGTGTCAGCTGGCACGGGAGCGGGCAAATTCGTACGGGAGGCTGCGTTATCTGCAGCGGGAGGAGGGTCATCTTCAGGCGGATCATCTGCAGGGTGCAGGCCTTCAATACCTTCTCCCGGAGGTGGAGCATCCCCGGTGGCAGGCTGTAGCTCAGGGTTTGACCAGTCTGACGGAATGGATGGTGCAAACGCTTCATCCAGGAAAATGTTTTGACTTGTCAATATTTCGCTCCTTTGAAACACATCTTAAGGGCCTCTTTTTCTCCATGACCTCAGTGGCTGCACTTTCCATCTGTTCAATGGAGGTTCAGCCCCAGGTTGTCTTCCTGTTGGATTTCCTTGGCATGATGGATTTTTCATAATGTTTAAGGCACAAAAAACAAAGCTTACTTTTTGTCTTACTTTCCCTCTAGGGGAAAAGTGAAGCAGTGTCTTACTTTACCCCATGGCAATTGTCTCACTTTAACCCTCCACCACTTTTTTATTAAAACAACTTCTCTGCAGAATTCAAGCCAACCTTTAGCTAGCAGCACTGCATCATTTTAAAAGGCGATAGTTCGAGAATATACATGATATGAGTTTGTCCGCTTGAATCAATTACTTCTAGCACATCCCAAAAATGTATTTTTGTACAAAACACATGCTTACCACAGCACAGCGGAGTCATGCTCTTCCTGGCCATGGTGAAAAGGATGAGCCTTGGTAATCAGCTCCTCAAATGACCACAGCTGCATCCATTTTCTTAGATGCAGGGGGTGTCTCACATTACCCAGTGTCTCACAATACCCCATTCTACCCTATTGTAAAGGCCTAAGTTTATGTTGTCTGAATTTATGTTCAGTAGGCCTAGTGTACTGTCTCTTGGACAATAAATAAACAAAAGAATACTATTTTGAAATTCAATTTGTGTTTTTTTTTCCTTCTCAGTAATAAAGCAAAATAAGTAGTTGGGGTTAAATTGTCAATTTTTATTGAATTGAACTGAACCGAACCGTATCGAATCATACCGAATCAAATGTCCTTATTTTTGAAGGAAAAGCACTGTACTTTTCAATGAAGATAACTTTAAACTAGTCTTAACTTTAAAGAAATAAACTCTATACATTGCTAATGTGGTAAATGACTACAAATGTCTGGTTTTTGGTGCAATATCTACATAGGTGTATAGAGGCCCATTTCCAGCAACTATTACTCCAGTGTTCTAATGGTACAATGTGTTTGCTCATTGGCTCAGAAGGCTAATTGATGATTAGAAAACCCTTGTGCATCATGTTCACACATCTGAAAACAGTTTAGCTTGTTACAGAAGTCAAAACTGACCTTCCTTTGAGCAGATTGAGTTTCTGGAGCATCACATTTGTGGGGTCAATTTAAACACTCAAAATGGCCAAGAGAACTTTCATCTGAAACTCGACAGTCTATTCTTGTTCTTAGAAATGAAGGCTATTCCATGCGAGAAATTGCTAAGAAATTGAAGATTTCCTATACGGTGTGACTACTGCCTTCAGAGGACAGCACAAAAGGCTCTAACAGAGTAGAAAGAAGTGGGAGGCCGCATGCACAACTGAGCAAGAAGATAAGTACATAGAGTCTCTTTTGAGAAACAATTCACAGTCCCCAACTGCATCTTCATTTTAGTACCCGCAAAACACCAGTGTCAACATCTACATGAAGAATTCTGGGCTTCAGGGCAAGTGGCAAAGAAAAGCCATATCTGAGACTGGCAATAAAAGAAAAAGATTAAGATGGGCAAAAGAACACAGACATTGGACAGAGGAAGACTGGAAAAAAGTGTTTGACGGATGAATCCAAGTTTGAGGTGTTTGGATCACAAAGAAGAACGTTTGTGAGACGCAGAACAAATGAAAAATGGAAGAATGAATCTGTTAACATGGTGGAGGTAAATGGTCTGGGGTTGCTTTGGTGCTGGTAAGGTGGGAGATTTGTACTGGGTAAAACTGAATAAGGAAGGCTATCACTCCATTTTGCAACGCCATGCCATACCCATGGACACGCTTGATTGGAGCCAATTTCATACAACAGGACAATGACCCTAAACACACTCCAAATTGTGCAAGAACTATTTAGAGCGAAGCAGGCAGCTGGTATTTATCGGTAATGGATGGCCAGCGCAGTCACCAATCTGAACCCATTAGCTGTGTGGGAGCAGCTTGACCGTATGGTACGCAAGAAGTGCCCATCCAACCAATACAACTTGGGACCTGTCTGGAAGCGTGGGGTGCAATTTCTCCAGATTACCTCAACAAATTACAGCTAGATGAATCGAGATTTTGAATCGATGTGTCAATGTTTGTTCGATGGTGGTGAAAAGATATCACAACTTTTGACCTGAAAGATTATATACCCCTAATATATATATATATATATATATATATATATATATATACACAGTATATGTACAGCGGAGGTGTACAATATAATAAAAAAAATCAAGAAAAAAAACTGGAAATCCCAGTTGCAAAATGTCAAACGATGACTCACAGCCTCCTGTAAGCAACACGAGAAACACAGACGGCCCAGCACTGCGCTGATTGGCTGAGACGCATCACCCAAGAATCGCAGGATGTTGTGAGCCAAAAACAGCACAGTACCAGCAGTTTTTTTTACTACAGTTCAGAGACCAGAGGCTGTGAAGGTAACAGAAAGACCACAGTTGAGCCTTCGTCTTCTTTTGCTGCAGTGCCTCGCTACTTTTTTGCGGTTTTTAAACATACAGTCATGGAAAAAATTATTAGACCACCCTTGTTTTCTTCAGTTTCTTGTTCATTTTAATGCCTGGTACAACTAAAGGTACATTTGTTTGGACAAACATAACGATATTCACAAAGATTGCTCATAAGAGTTTTATTTAAGAGCTGATATCTTACCATTTTCCATGGTTTTCTTGATTATAACCTAAATCACTTAAGTTTTTACATCAATAGCTATGGCGTTGTACTGCCAAAAACACTGCTTTTATGCATTCAGTGTTTTCTTTTTTGTCTGTTTTAGTCACATGATGACGTTTAGTGGTACCAGGTATTAAAATGAACAAGAAAGTGAAGAAAAAATGGTGGTCTAATAATTTTTTCCATGACTGTATTTTAAACACATTATTTAACCTCAGGGGTCTCCGGCTCCAGTTCGCAGATTTTGAGAAGACTTGTATGATTTGAACATAACTTCTTCTGTCTACTTTCACATAAGAGGGTAATGTGCAGCAACAGTCTCCTTACAAAAGGACCAGCTACCTCCATTGATGAGCGGCTGGGGGAGGGGATGGGGTGGATTAGGTAACCTTAACGTCCACTTGGAGCTAATCCTTCAGTAATCAATAATAAACACTGGCTTTCATCTCAGCTGGGTTTTTAAAAAAGGTTGCAATGAATGATTGAATAATGTGAATATGTTTCATGAGATCTTGAGAAGTAATGGAAAAAAAAAAACAAAAACCTACACACAGACACACACAAATAATTGGATGAAGCTTATGCACATCTGATGATATAATTAATATAAATGAATAATGAATTGGCTATCAATGAGGTAGCAGAAAACGGATTGCTTCAGGCCATGGTTAAGCCTCTATTCTTATAGACGAGACAGACACAAAGGCCTTAGGACTGTGGGAGTCCAGCATTGGGAGAAGAGGAATGTGGATGAAGAGTTTATTAGGAAAAGTGTTTTTTCCTTTTTTTGTGTGCTGTCTCCTATTCCTACAGAGCTCCAGTAATTTGATGTATTGCTAAGATTGTTTATTTTAATATGGATTAGTTTTAATGAATCAGGATATAGGAGTGAAGACCGCAGGATTACAGTAGTAAACACATGTATACAGCACTGCTCTACTGTTGTTTTCATCCCTTATCTCCAATTTCCAAATGCTTGTTTCACCTTGGCTGGTTATTTTAATCAAAATAAAAGATCTATTTTAATGTATATATTTGTATATCCTGTAGGTGTCAAGATTCCTGATCAACTGATATGTAAAATATGCTGCATCTAAAGACCTGGAGAGCATGACAGATTAAGGAAGCAAGTAGAAATATTACTTGAAACATGCAGAGAAAGAAGAATAGGGGACTTTGTTCTATTCTCCCTTCCTGAGGATCATTTGTCTGCAAATAAAGATGTCTGGGTCTATTGGTCATTGATGAGTTTTGTGCGTACAAAGAGTTAATCCTTATGAATGCCCATGGTGAGTGTTATTAAAATTTTAAATGTCTTATTCTATCTGTTCTTCCTTTGCTTCTCCCAGCTCATTTTTGCCATATGTAACCCCAAAGGATAAATACCCTGTTTAAAGGACTATGCAACACAATACTGATCTGTAATTTACAAATTACATGACATTTAGATTGTCAAAATATTGCTGAAGTTGATTTGTGAGTAACCTAATGCTTTCATATTAGGTAGATAGGTTTTTAAGTAGAATTAAAAAAAAAAAATCAAAACAGAAAAACAGCTTGTGTTTACAGACCTATGCCACCTTTGACTACATGGATAAAATATGGCTTAAACTTTGTGTGGCGTTTTTGCGTTTTTTACTAAAAGAACACTGACAGAAGAAAAATGATATCATTCTGAAACTCCATGGCCTTAGCTTATTTTCCATGAAGAATTTGCAAATGAAAAAAGATTGCAAATGTTATATGATGTTTGGATCACTTTGACCCACATACAGACAAAGACACACAACACAGCAGGTGAGAAACCTTTTGAACCCTCTTCCCATATGGTAAAGCAGGGGTCTCAAACTGATCCATGAAAGGGCCGTGTGGCTGCAGATTTTTGTTCCAACCATGCAGAAACACAGTTGACTCTTTTTAGTCAATCAACTAGTTGTCTTCACTGAAGGTCTGAACCAGTTCAGTTGATTGACTAAAACAAGTCAGCTGTGTTTCTGCATGGTTGGAACAAAAACCTGCAGCCACACAGCCCTTTCATGGATCAGTTTGAGACCCCTGTGGTAGAGGAACCTGCACTGGAAAAAAAAAAATGTTGCTCTAGTGGCTTTTATTGACAGCATACAGACAAGAAAGTGGAGGAGAAAGTGCAGGAGTTAAACCAGGATGAGACAAAACAGGCCAGTAGTTGAACCTGCAACTGCTGCAGGACTGTAGTTTCTGTAGATGGGCCACTTGTTCAAACCACTGAGCTATACAGCAGCCCAGGTACAATTATTATTATTATTAATATTTTTTTTTTATCAATTTAGTATGGAAACCTGTGTAGGAGAGGCAAACCATAAATAACTCTTGATTGCAGTAAATAAGTAAGTGGATCTACAATCCTCTATCAGCAACATGAGCAAAAGGTACACTGTTCAAAGGGCCTTACAGTTAAAGAAAGTGAGACCAGTTCTTGAGAACATTCAGAGGATGTCTCAGAATCTGTGGATAATATAGAAACAAATTCTGAATACAATAATAAATTTGACTATTAACTCAAACATGCACTAGAAGAAACTCATCCCATCAACCCATTCTGGGCAACATGTGTTTTATAGAAAGGCTTGCCCATGCACGCACATGACCCACTGCTGTCACAGAGTTATTTGAGAGATCTACTATTCAGAAGTACTGTTTCTAAATTATAATGAATGAAACATTTTATGTTTTGGTACTGTTTAGGATTTGTTCTAAATATTACACATTTGCAGATGCACTATTGACGGCTGTGCAATCAGTGACTTTATTATTTCATTTCAGTTTATACTACCAACCTTTATTATGATATAAAAATGTGATATTAAAAATCTGTTTTCACAGTCTGAGTACCAATAGTGAGTGAATAAACTCGTGGGGTGTCCATTTAGCTGAACTAAAGTGTGATCAGGTGGATTTTATATTTTAAAATGATATAATGGCTTTAATAAGCAAAGTCTCCTGAAAAAATCCTGAAAAAAGTTTATGTTAGGTAAAATCATAGATTTTGGGAAGCCTATGATTAGTGCACAGTGTACTGCTATTGAATCTAACTTGCATGTGCAAAGTCCAAATGTTTTTTTTTTTCTTTTCTCTCTTTAATTTGACAATTTTAATTCAAGATGACTTCTTTTCAGTTATTGTAACTAATCTGTAGTGCCATACTGGAAAAATGTCAACATTTCCACACCACTTTACGTTTTATGGAGTGGTGAAGAATGCAGCATGGCCTGGAGGCCAAGGCATGAACCTGTGTCTGTTTCTTGTCAAGTCGTTTTGGTAGAGGGATCTGGGGTACCCTGGCATTTTCTCTTCTGAGGGGTTTTGTTTACATGGCTGAGAGACTCTGCTCCATCTCACCAGCCTACAGAAATCAAAGACATAAAGCTTCATAAAGCAGGGTCCAGAGGTGACAAGAATCTTTTCCTTTTTTTTTTTTGTCCTGGATTTGCCACCTTTTTAATTAACATTGCTTATTGTTTAAATAAAATAAAAAGTCATCAGTGACAGTGTTGCATGCTATTCCTCAAAATGTTTTGACATGTCATTGCAGGAGTCCTGATGGAAAGGTCATTGACATTCAGTGACCATTTCTCCACTGTTACAACACATTATCTCAGCCATGCTCCGCAAAAGTCATATGGACCAATGACCCAACTTCTGTTCAGGGTCACAATGTCACACATGTCCCAACCATTTTACTTCAAACGTATTCCTCTCTCTAGACCCCTCCTTGCCTACTCGTCCCTGTACTCCCCTCATTCCCTCCTTCCTTTTATGCATAGATCTCTGTCCCTTTTAACATCTATCTCACTCCACCACCTCCCAGACCTAGAATCGTTCTCTCACCCACATGCCTCTCTGTCCATCTGTTTCCCTCGTTTCTCATCATCTCTTTTGTGTGTCTGTGTACATCTTGCCTCCTCATTTTACTTCCTGCTTTGTCTCTGTGTAACATATGCTTGGTCTGACAAATCTGTCTATGAATTGCTGTGGGTCTTGTCCACTTCCTGTCGTGTGAGGATGGACGTTTGAGGAATCCTCCAGGCATCCCCCTTTGTCAACAGTGTTTAGTACCAACAGTGTCGCAGACCTACCACCAATACAATGACACTGGCCCCTACTGTACGTCTGTAGTGATACAAAGTAGATGAAAAGAGTGTAAAGAAGGATATTTGTACAGACACACACACACTAAAAAATTATTATTAATAAGACATTAGACAGATTTCTGAAATAAGACAAAATAACAGCACCTGATAATTTTAATTTCTATTAGTGATGCACGATAACTGTTTTTTTAAACCGATAACCGATAACTTTCAGCTCCTAAAGGCCGATACCGATAACCGATAACACAAACATATACCTAAGATCATTACATCAATACTATGAACAAAACCAAAAAGAGTTTTGACTCTTTAAATGAACAGATATTTATTTTTTACAATGAAAAACTATTGGCAAGCCTCTTAAACATTTTCATAAAGCTATCAAACAAACCTATTTGATATCTCACATCAACTTTAATAAGCTGCATTACTTACTGATATAAAAAAAACACAAAGCCTCCTTGAACTGATGGAAATACATGCATCAGAATTACAAACTGAAAAAATGCATTCCTCAATGACAATAAAAAATAATGCACAGGTCATAATGTATTGACACTAGTTAGACTTGTCTGTGTAAATAAACTAAAAAAAGTGCACTCCATAGTAACAAAGAAATTACGTTTAAAGGATTTTGGATTGTGGTTCCATTCAAATGAATGCCTTTAATTAAAGTAGATGAGGTTTAGTAGTTTGTTTGTTTTTTTGTTTTTTTTTTCATGGAAGCTTTAGATGAGAAGGTGGAGAGGGGAGGGGGGGCTGGGAGCGGAGGGGTTGACTTGGTGCTGGCTTGCTCACGTTAGCTCATGTTAGTTCATGTTAGTTCATGTTAGCTCCTGTGAGCTCCTGTGAGCTCCAGTTAGCGCGATTTCAAAACTCCATGGAAGCGGTGGTTATGTTTCAGGTGGTTGATCGGGTTTGACGTATTAAAGCTTGTGCTATTTTTCCATCCTTCGCTTGGAGCATTTGTCACAAATAACCAGCAAACTATCTTCCTCTGAAACTTTAACTTTAATGTTAGTTTTTATCAGCACACTGTTACACAATGCTGCATTCAAGGTGTAACGTAAGTTCCTCTGTTCCCTTGTTTGCTCGTCGTTCCTTCGGCCTTATCTATTTTTTCTATTCTGTATGTGTAACATGTGGGGAAATACTGCAAATATCAATTAAAGTCAGCAACTACCAAAATTATGACCGTGTTAACAAGTTGTTTTCTGGCATGAGGGGTTATTCTTGATTTTCCTTGCTGAGAAATCGTTTTTCTGATTATGCCGACGTCACTTGAACATAACATTCACTGCTGGTCATTCAAAGCTCAGAGGGAGCGAGGCACTGCCGTGTTGACAAAAATATGTATGTTATCGGGGCTATTCGTCATGATATCGGACCTATCGGGATAACGTCATAATGTCCTGTTATCGGCACGATAACTATCGGCCCGATAGTTATCGTGCATCCCTAATTTCTATACTTTAGCTCTTACCTATTCCCTATTCGTCTATCTGACTGGGGCATATAGGTTTCTTTCAAAAATAATAGTGTTTTTGTCTTGAGGTTGTGCTCTAACAGTTGTCACAGACGGATCAATTCTAATGTGTTAATTTAGTTGACAACCAATGAAGCTGTATTGGAAATTAAGAATCTCTTTTTCCTCTTTCACTTAACAGCCTTTCAGACCTGCTATCTGAGGCAAAGCTATCCCACAGATTAGGTGAAATTCTCCTTCAGACCACAATAAGATTTAAATATTTCCCACTTATGTTACACTATGAACTCAGCCTCACCAAGTCCACCAGTTTGAATGAACGAATGTCAAAGACATTTCTTTAAGGGTTTTTGGTACAAAAAGCAGTATGCTAATTGTAATTACCCATTAATTTGGTATAGTTTATTCATTATATTGTGCCAACAAAGTGTCCTCAAGGATTTTACTCTCTCTTCCACCAGTTGCTTTAATCGGTCAGTCTAATTATCTTTCAGTCCAAATCATCAACAACATTTGAGAAAATAAAGCTTCTCAGACTTTTCCAACATTCTTCTGACAAATTCTTGTGATATAAATCTGTCCTTCCAGTCCAGGATTTCTCATGTCCAAGCTGCTTCCTTGTCTTCCGCCTTGCTAACATCTCTTTCTCTAAAAACACATTTTAGCACAAATGGAATACAGTCAATTTTCTCTCTGTGTTCCATTTTCAGGAAAATTAGGGATTCAAAGTTTTGGGGGCAAATCAAGTTTCCTTTAGACCAAGCAAAACAGTTCATCATCAAAGGATCAGCTGGCATAAAGAGCAAGCCATTTTTGGTAAGCTGGTCATTGACCGCCAGGAAAAAGACAATAATAATATGAATAAGCCTCTTTGAGTCTGACTCAAATAGTGATTCTCGGTCTGCTTTTCATCTCAATAAAGAACCTTTTAAGGCAGCCAGGCAGTACATGAGTGGAGAAAAGAGTGTGTAGTAAAACAGAAATATTGCACTGCTCAGTGCTGAACTTTGTCCAGTTCTGTAATGCCTGCAAATGCATCTTTTAGGTAAGGGGATCACAGCCTTGACCAGAGAGGTGCAATAAAACACTTCAGCTCCTCTGTCAGAGAGGAACTACAGATGGGAGGATGGGAGTGCAGCCTGTTTCCCACTAACAAAATGCTTAAGAAAAACTTTGTGGCTGATTTTTTTTTACATCAACTGTCCACAGTATCTTCTCCAACTAAATTCATCAATTTCTGCTTCATGATCAAACACTGCAGCTAAGCTATCACCTAAACCACAACATGGCAACATCTACATCTAAACCAACACTGCCGGCAAAAGTAGCCACTCAAGCTACACAAAAAACTCCAATAAACAATAGAAGCTACTGTCACATAATCTCAATTTAATCTATAATAACACCTGCAACCAAAACTGAGAACTCCTGCATCTACACGACCCCCTGATGTTGAAGAAGAACCATCACATTAAAAACATAAACATCTGTCACTTAACCAAATACGTTTGCAGCAACAGATATAGTCAGTTAAATAAATATGAGCACCTCAGCCAAAACTTGCAGGGACACGATAACTAACACAATCACTCACACAGAAGCTCTTCATACATCTGCAACTACAGCAACGAGCCACCGTAAACACAGAAACCCTCAGACACAAGCAAGGCAACTAAAGCTGCCATAAACTGAAGCAACATTTGCAACTAAAATCAATTAATTAATACAATTGCAACAACGGTTTCAACAAGATAAGGTAGTGCAAATAAACAACAGCAACATTTAAAGCTAAAAATGGCAATTTACACAGCTAAACCAACTCTGAAACAGCAAATAGTTACAACTGAAACTAAACCAACCCTACAAAGAGAGCAACATCAACAACAACAACACCAATGAAACAAATTACTGCAACTTTACCAACATTTGGAAAAATGTTAATGTTAAGGATTTTGCTTGAGCAAAGTGTCAGCATATCATTGACAAAATGCAATAAAAACGTCCTAACATGTCCTAAAAATTTTTCTTTCCACTTTTTAATTCCTAAATTCTGAGAGAAGTATTTTCTACATTGAAGATAAGCTAAAATTAGATACCTTATGAGTAAATACACACAAGACTTTGCCCGTATCACTGAAAACTACTGTTAACAGGAGCAAATTACAGAAAATGTGAAACTGGGGGCAAGCAATAAAGAAAATGAAGCCATCTATAAAGAAGATAAAGATTCAACAATTTTAATCCAAAATAGGAACTTACAAGAATTTATCAAATACATTTTAAAATGTTTTTTTTCTTGTTTTGCAAAATAGTTTTTACAGAACTGTTGTGTTTGTTTTTAAACTTATATGCTTGTAAATGAGCTGTGAATAAAATATAATCATCTTCAATCAGAGCAACTCAATTAAATATACAAAATATACAGTATATCAAAAGAATGGAAATCACCAAACCTCAGCTCCTCTTTGACATTAATTTATATAACTTTTTCTTCCTCAAAGTGAAAAACAATTTTGAAAAGAAACTTATACATTAGAAAGCAAATGAGAGAAAAATAGAAGAAAAAACAGATTGTCCTACATTTCAAATAATTATTTAAATAATTATCTGTCGCTGTTAAATAAAATAAGCATCGTGATGGGAGAGCATCATCACCTGGCCCCATTCTGGCAAGTTCCTCCAAGAAGGACAATTGAACAAAGTGCATTTGAATTGAAATCAGGTCATTCCTGGGGGGCAGTGGTAATGAACTTGGCAACAAAAAAGAGGAGCAGGCAGGAGGAGGCCACAGAGTTGCAGCTGACCTTACCTATTAAGCTACAGCAGAAAAACATGTGTATGAACTTGGCTATGCTAACCCCCCTCAACAACAGGCTGCAAAGTGCTGTAAGTAATGACTTTAAGTGATGATCCTTACTGAAGACGGGGAGAGAGTTGAGCTTTAAGAGCCATGTTGAAAAAAGGGCAGTCACTCTGACATTTTCTGGGCCTCTGAATTACAGAGAAAACAAGTGGACTAACAAATGTCACTTCTTAAACATACAGAAATACACACATTTATGATCATTTGCTGTAAAGTTTCAACTCGATTCAAATAATTCAGTTTAGATTTAAATTATGAAATGTGTAATGAAGCTGAATGTTGAAATGACCTAATAAACAGTTACTACATTAAAATTTACAACTGCATTAGGTTGAAGACAGATCTTAAATTTGACCAATATCCCTCATATCAATCCCTTGTGTATACATAACTACCTCATCTGCTCTTCTCTCCCCTCTCTTCCGCCTGTCTGGGGGCCTAATTTAGCCTTACTAGGCTTTTCTGGTGCCTAAGAGAACTCTCCTTTATGCAAGGCAGGTAAAATAAGACTGCAGCACGGATGAGGCCCCTCTCCATCATGGTGGATGGGGGAGTCACGGGTGACACCTCCTGATCAGGTGTGCATGCGTAATGGTTGTCCAAAAATAATCACTGCTCTGAATAATTTCCCCACTCTGTCTCTCACCTCATGATTTTTGCTGCTTCAACTCATTTTGTGGCAGGCATCCCATAAATCCATGTGGTAAATTTAAATCAGTGGGCCGGGTGCATCTGACAGATGGGGGCTATGAGGAGTCCTGGGAGAACTCTCCTCTCACCTTTCCCTTCAGTTGGAATAGATGAATCTCTAGCCAGGCTGGCTAAATAGCAGTAGTGCGTTTCCCTCACTCAAGGAAAAAAAGTAAGATTGTGGGCTCAGATTTAAGTCAATATAAAATGAAAAAAAATGTGTGTGGCTCATTTAGATGAAGAGTGATATGTTGTACATGTCATGAGGACAGGGAGAGTAGCAGGAAACTGAAATCTCCCTACCTTTGTTGTTGTTATTGTTGTTATGACTGGGAAATGAGGTTGTGCAGGTGGGGGAGACACAGGCTTGTGGATCTTTGAGCTGTCAGCTCCTCGGAGGATTGGAGATCTGAGAGGTGGAGGGGAAGAATGAGGAGGGGGGGGGGGGGGGGGGTCTTTCCTTGGTTCCCTTGGCTGTCTATGGAGCAGAACCCATCTCTCATTAAGAGAGTGCTGAGGAGACACTTGAAAGTGACATTCACCCCCTCCCCATCCCCATTTTCGAAATGCTATGCATGACGTCCACTGCCACTCAGTCAGCAGGGTGACCTCTCCCTTCCT
Source organism: Hirundichthys speculiger (assembly GCA_018398805.1). NCBI lineage: Eukaryota > Metazoa > Chordata > Actinopteri > Beloniformes > Exocoetidae > Hirundichthys > Hirundichthys speculiger. Next base: position 826,189 of record JAGFBZ010001548.1, on the reverse strand, counting down.
TTGCCTGAGGGACAATAAAATGCCTTAGAGCTTTTGGTAGATGTACATACAACACCTATAACTTTCATTAAAATCCATCAACTATAGACCCCTTACAGGGAAGAAGACAACAATAGTTGTAAGAAAGAGAAGAGACAGAGAATGAAAAGACATTCCTTTTTAGAGATGGAGCGGGGGGTGGAGTTTAATATGCCAAAAGATGAAAGAATGCATGTTCTTGATGTGGAGATGAGAAAAGGAGGAGAGAAATCAAAGGCTCCAGCCCACTATGGGGTCCGGGGCTGTGAAGCTGGATCATCTTGGCTGTGCCACAATGTTGATTTTTGCCCTCATTTCTAACCTTGACTTCTCCACTTATATCTATGTCTTTAATCTTAGAAATCTCCACCTAATGAGCTACAAAGTTCATTGAGCCAGGGAACAATGGGTTCCCTTGTACTCCATTGTCCCTCCATGGCCATCAGGAGTTGTTCGGGTGGGTTATGATCAATGCTTTATCCCATTATCACCATGTGTTTTCATCCTTCTTTGGCTGTCTGTAATTACTTGACAAAACATGATTATAGTCTTTAAAAAACCATTTCCTGTTGACTTCCCAGGCCACTCAGTGTCTATCCAGTGGTCACGTTTGCCCTGTAATCGCCACTGGCTGCTTGAACCCTGCTCTCTCTCCAATGAGGTTCCTGTACCCTGCCAACGCAGCCCATAAATAAATTACAAAAATGGCCCTTGGTGCTGTCACAGTTTTTAAGTGAGCAAAACACTTTGTAATTAAATTCACACAGATATGCTGAAATAAACCCACCCTGTCTAAGGATTCAAAACACTTGGAAGGGTGTTACACTCTTTGCAATTTGGATCTAGCAATAAATCTTGACAAAACTATACACCCCTAAAGCCGTTTTAAATGGCTGCAGACACATATGTGCTCAAGAAGCCAGAGTCCTGTGAGTAATTTGCAGTGGAATCCTTTCATTTGCTAATTATCTGTTTGTCACTTTAACTATTTTGGATGAGCTTTAAACACAGTTGGGTTGGCGGTGAGACCTCACTATGGAGGCTGATGAGAAGGCAACAAGGAGCAAATGTCCAAATGTGCCTAAGTTTGGACACCAATGCCAGGAATCACATCTGTGAATTACGGTGATCCCTTATTTTTCACGGTTAATGGGGACTGCCCCCCCCTCGAAAATCAAAATCCGCGAACTGAAGCTGGAGCCCCTCCAAGCCTAAATAATGTGTTTAAAATATGTTTAAACACTGCAAAAAAGTAGCGAGACACTGCAGCGAAACAAGACAAAGGGTAAACTGTGGTCTTTCTGCACAACATCCTGTGATTCTTGGGTGATGCCTCTCGGCCAATCAGCGCACAGATTCTAGAGTGCTGGGCCGTCTGAGTTTCTCGTGTTGCTTACAGGAGGCTGTGAGTCATCATTTGATGTTTCGCTGCCAGCTGCGGCCTCTCGTCTGCTGTGGGGTGGATTTTTGCAGAATTTCCGTGATTTTTTTCCTGATTTTTTATTATATTATATATTTCTGAAAAATCCATGAATAACTAAAACTGCAGCACTTAAAGCGCGAATTGGCAAGGGATCATCGTATCTCACAATGGCTTTGAGGTTTATGGTATTCAGTTTAATCATGATTTTTATTTGAGATGGTTAAAAAAAATTAAACTATTTTTTTAAATTGAAATCCATTGCATGGAGATGCTTGTATCATAATTTTTCTTTTAATGAAAAATGCAGTGTAATAAGGAGTGGCCATTATTACTTCCATAGCTAGAAACTCTCTTAATGAAACACAAATTGCTTCTTTTTGATTACACTTAGAGCTGATGCAAAGTGCATGTTCTTGGCTATTTTCTCTTTAGTGCAATGCTCATAACACTAGCTAAGAGGGAGAATAGCCACTGCCCGTGTGAAGGATAATTTGTACCTTCTCAATGAATGAGGAGGACAGGCAAATTACTGGCTGAATAAGGACTGCCTGTGGATCCCACTGTCAGAAAGGGAGAGGAGGGCAGAGAGGCAGAGTGTAATTATCAGCTAGCAAAGTGCATTCATATCCTATCACAAAAGGATTGGGATGTGGGTGGAAGAGAGAAAGACAGCAAGAGAGAGTGAAGGAGGTTGAAAAATAGAGAGAAATATGAAGAGGGGGAGGAACAAGGGGTGAAGGACAGGGTTAAAAACAGCCTTCTATGGTGTGGTTCCATAAATACAGACACATTAAGATCTTTTAGTCCAGCGCAAAAGCCCCTCTTTGGAGTTAAAGATGACAAGAGCTAGGCAAGGAGTTGGAAGAACGTGAGGAGAGGTAAACAAACAGGAGAAAGGTAGAGAATGGTGGTGGGCTGTAGGTTTACAATCAAAAGCATCCATTTCTCATTTGAATAGACACAGATACGTTATAAGGATGGTGAGGATTTTATATTGTTTTGTATTTTTTACCTCTTCCAACTAGTCTATTCCTTTTTGGTAACTGACATTGCAGAACAAAGCTCGTCTATTTGTGACCCTGGACTTTATTGACAAGCCTGCCATTATCCATACTTCCCGGGGTCTGTAGGATCAAGGTTCACAAACAGGCAGCTTGAAGGAGGCTGGTAAAGGGTCTGCAGAACACATTTAGAGAGTGAGGACACCTGTAGGGTCGCATCCAGTTCAGAACGTGACTACGATTAACAACAAACCTTTTGAGAAGGAGTAGACAATGTAGTCCTTTCCTTCTTCTTCTTCACATGTGGCTCCATAATAATGTGCTGACAATGGCTTATTAGCCAAAGTGGTTGAAACTTTGAATACAGTTTTTCTGTTTTTGTATTTCTGTGTGTGCTTACGTGTTTTGCAACTTACTTGAGTAAATTCAGTATATATTTCTATTAATTGGCAGGAAATAAAATCCAAAAAACATCAGTTCGTTTTGAGGCAGAGTGGAGTGAATGTGTGGTCACAGATAATACCAGGAACTCTTCGCTCTGATTTTCACACACTCAATAATGGCATCGTTAATCGAACTCATTGGAATACACAGCAGAAGATGAAACTAGGTGCTAAGCACAAACTTATGCATGTTGGCACAGCGAGGCAGTGAGCCAGGCAGGGTTCGAACTGAGGGCTAAGTGATGGCAGCATGTATTTAATATAGGTGGCACTGCAAACAAAGAACATCAATGTTGTTTGGTGGCACAGCATGGTAGCATGTGGTGTACCATGAGTGACTGCCACCATGCTTGGCATACACACTTTCTCTAAAGAAAGAAGTTAATGTAAGTCACTGTGTGCTTGTGTAGCTTTAGTGATATTATGTTGAAATTAATGTTCATCTTCATAATCCTTACATTAAAATTATTTTGCAGAATTCTCTATCCAAAGCAACTTACAAGTAAGAAACACATCGCAGGCAACTTGGAATTCAGTATCTTGCCAAAGGAAACTTCAGCATGTGCACTGGAGTAGTAGTGGATTGAATCAATAACCTTTCAAATGAAAGAAAACCGCTCTATCTCATTAGCAACAGGAGGATTAGCCACAGCTGAGAAATTCACTAAGTATTCACTGTATAATTCATGCCGGACAGAAAGTATGAATATTTTATTGTAATGCCTCTGACAGTATCTTCCAACATTATGTTTCTGTTGAATCTACATGTGTTTATGCTCTATGGCAACCAGGTCCATGATGGTAGCTCAGCAATCAGGTGTTGCTGCATATGTTTCTTGTGACAGCTCCCCAGCGGGCAGGCTAACTTATTGCCAGCATCATAAAAGGAGGGCTGGGTACAGGCCATGACTACCACTTGGCACACAACACTGCCAATATGGCTGGCTTTTTGTTCTGCCTCCCTCTGAAACTTAATCCCTTCTGTTCTAACACTGACTACTACAAATTTGTATTACATCGCATGTGCTACTCTAGTTGTCAGAAATGTGCAATCTTTGTTGGAGTAATTAATCACCAGGCCACCAGTTATATCAATTTACATTGATATAACTTGTAGAGCAGTTTTAAGGACCAACAATTAGTGGTATAGAGCAGAACATATCAGGATTAAAAATAACTCACCTATGCATGTATGTACAACATCTTTTTTGTCTATCTTTAGTGTGGTTACAATTATAGTTAGGTTACAAAAACAAAACCAAAATGCGGTAGCAAGGTATGAAAAATGAAGTGTACATATATTGCTGCCATTGGACTTAAGAGGTTAAATAGTGGTTAAGTGCCACTGACACACTTGATTAATTGATTATCAATGAGTTTGAGAAAAATATATATATATTTGTTCTGTTTTGAACATTAACATTTAATATGCTTATAAAGTCATGTAAAGTTGAGATTTAGCTTTTGGAGTTCATGGTATTTGGCAGTTTGCTAATTTTCAGCATTCAGGTGTGTTAATGAAATGCCACTAAGTAAGGACATCAGCAGTAATAGCCGAGAAGCATTAACATGGGAAGGGTTCAAGTTGTTATTCCAAACAACTTGAATTCCATCATTGCTATGAGTGAATGAATATGTACAAGTGCCAAAGTACCAGTCTGGTGATGATTTGGTATTGTTTTGCTGCCACAAGACCCAAGCACTTTGCTGTTATTGAGTTGATCGTAACATCAGAATATACTATAAGGTCAAACATGAGGCCATCTATATCACAGTTAAAACATAGCTGGCACAATTCCAATGACAATTCCAATGATATACTGTATGTCGACTGTTGTTGTCTGTAGGGTAGCATCAATGTGAGAACATGGCTATGATGATGGACATAACCACGTCTATTTTTCTAACACAGAGTGGATTTTCTAACATGTAAAATCTAAGTATGTCTATAAATTCTTAGTATATATGCTAAAAGCACAATAAATGCCTGTTTATAAATGCATACATATGCATGTGTACAGAACAGTGACATGCTTCTGCCATGTGCCAAATACACTGATTCCTCTTTTTTATGCCTCTTACTTTGCCTGATTTAATTCCCTGTGCGAGTTGTGTCCGAGATATTCCACAGCCCTGAGGCCTTGCCTTTGACAGGGAGAGCACATTGTTTATTTTCCCCTGCCAGCCATATGAACGCTGACACACAATAACATACACATTTAAATGAAAGAGAAAACTGACGGACCTACACATGGTTATTGGTATAGCCTATACACTCCATTTGAGCATACATGAAGAAAAACATTAGACATTCTTCACATACATAAGCAAGCAGGGTCTTACGCACACATGCGTACACCTCTACACACCTCTTACACACAAGGACACACACACAGACACAGTGTCCCCAGACTGGCCAGAGCAGCCAGGGTCAGCAGCAGGGCAGCCTGTACTGCTGCACATCTCTGTTATTCATCCATGTCATTCAGGCCAGGATCACGAGGGAGGGGTGGAGTGGTGGATGGAGAGGAGAGAGGCCTACATGGCTTACATTCAGCCCCCATATTGTTGCACTCTGCTCACCCATTGCCTAGCCCCCCTCCCTTCACCACCTCAGTCCCCAGGGCACAGTCCCTGCTTCTCCAGCATGGGTCAGTGCTAAAGACGACACATGGTAAAGGACAGATAGACCCAAGGCTGCTTGGACCCCACCAGAACTTAGCCAGAGACAAAAGAGGGAGGGAGGGGAAGAGCGAGTCAAGAAATAGAACATTTGTATATGAACAAGTGTGAACTTACTTATGATTTGTTTCAGTTTTCCAAAAAATTTAATTTGTAAGAAGCCAAGTTAATTAAATGTTTAGAAATGGACCTCGAAAATAATAAAACCCAAAACGTAAATGCAAAGACTTTATAATAAAAAGCCCTGCCTCTTATGCGATGCACTGAGTGTGATGAAATCCATAAAAAGAGATGAGATATTACTTCTAGTGATGAAGTGAATCTGGCTGTTGTGCCAATTTTACTAATTGATGCAGCTACAGAATTAGGAGCCATCATATCCACAACATGTCTCCATAGTGCAAAGATGAGCACGTCATTAGGGCAGGCTCACATGCATTTCAGAGATGCCACTAATCCAGCATGAAATGCAATTTTAAACTTGAAGCACGCTCCCTGATTTGATTCAGTGCCAGATACCAACAGAAGACAGAGAGCCCTGACTACTGACACCAGCGTATGTTGGTGTTTATCAACAGCTGAAACACACCAGTACCTCAAGTAAACAAAAACATAAAAATTGTTCAGTTGCTGCAACATTGTTCATGTTCTACTGAAATTGAACAATCGAACAGAGGTCTGGAAATATCTCACAAGTGCTGTTATCTTTTTAAGAATACTCATTTTTTTAATATAAATCCATCAGTTATCAATGGAACAGCAGCAGACTATAAGAAATTAGAAAAGAAATTGCTGAGGTTGAACAGATTGAAAGTTTCTGCAGCTGGAGAAAACCTTGGCTGCCTTCATGCTCTCAAAGGAATCAGATCATCTCTTAACAATAACAAGCACACTGAAGCTACACTTTTCATAGTTGCCAAGGCATTACTTTGCAAGATAAAATTGTTGTTTAAAAAAAAAAAAAAAAAAAACAATAGGTGAAAAATGACATGTCAGTCAACGGACCCTTCCAACAATACTGCTGCTGGCCCTGCCAGTCTTTATGCTCAGGCAGAGAGCGGGGCCCCCTTCTATCCCAGAGACCAGGGTTAGAGGTCAGCATGGACCTCTGGACATATCCTAAGATAATACCCGAGGCTCTGTGTGCGTATATATGTGTGTGTCAAGGGGGGCTGGTTTCTATATGAGAAAGAGAGGGGGGAAGACTGAATGATGAGAAAGAAGAGAAGTAAAAAGCTTGCTTTTAGGAAGGACTGGAAGGCACAGATCATGGGATCAGCATGCAGGTCATCTGTTTTGAAATCCATTCATGCCCTGGGTTGTCAAGTCCACACTGCTCCACTTCATCACAGAACCCCCTATATATACCAAACCTAACAGTGTTGTCTTTCTCCCGTGCAGCACTTTCCGGCTTTCCATAATTAAAGAGGGCATTTGGCCTAAGCACCACAAGGAAAAAGCTGCCACATTTGGTGAAAAATGCTAGAGAAGTATGAAAGGTTGCAGTGGAGTTGTGTCCAGCAGGGCTGACAAACACAACCTCATCATTATCTATATTTGTATGAAATGGTTCCCAGATAATGCTGTTGACAGATGTGTGTTGACATCTTCTTTGAATATAATAGACATAATATACATGTCCACATGTTCTCAATGGAAGGTCACTTAAAATGATCTCTCGAGCCTTTAAAATAAAAGATGTATTTATACAGGTATGTATCGGTGGAATCAGTAATAGTAGGACATAATGCAACATTATTATTATATTTATGTCAAAACATTTACAATCAAATGTACTTAATGAGAGAGGAAGTTTCCTTCCTTTATTGTCTTTTGTAGCCATTTATGAATTTGTAGGTCACTTCTAACCTGTTGTTACCAACAAAATATACAAAAAGGATAACATAGTAACAATAGTAGTTATATAAGTGAAATTTAAAAAAAAAGATAAATATTCAACATGAGAAAAACTTGATCTAAAATTTATCTGAATAAAACCTATGTACTTAATTAGGGGTGCACGATAACTATCGGGCCGATAACAGGAAATTATGACGTCATCTCGATAACTCCGATATCACGACGAATAGCCCTGATAACATATATATTTTGTTAACACAGCAGTGCCCAGCTCTCTCTGAGCCTTGAATGACCGGCAGTAAATGTTATGTTCAAGTGACGTCGGCATAATCAGAAAAACGAAAAATCAATAAGGAAAATCCAGAATACCCCCTCATGCCAGAAAACAAACGCTAACTCCGACAAAATTTTGGTAGTTGCTGACTTGAATTGATATTCGCAGTATTCTCCGACATGGTACACATAAAAAAACAAAAAAATAGAAAAGGCTGAAAGAACGACTAGCAAACGAGGGAACGTGGGAATTTACGTTACACCTTGAATGCAGCCTGTAGCATAGCTGATCACAACAAACATGGCGGCGTGGAACTTCGTTAAAGTTTCAGAAGAAGATAGTTTGGTGGTTAAAGTTTCAGAAGAAGATAGTTTGGTGGTTATTTTTGATGAATCCTCTGAGTGAATTCTACGAGGAGGAAAGCACAAGCATAAGCTTTAATACAAAAAACCCGATCGGCCACCTACAACGTAACAATCGCTTCCATGGAGTTTTGAAATCGCGCTAATGTGAGCTAACGGAAGCTAATGCTAACCTGCGCAAGCCAGCAGCAGTCTACCCCTCTCCTCTCCTCTCCCTCATTCCTCTCATCTAAAGCTTCCATGAGATTAAAAAATTCAAAAGAAAAACTGCTGAACCTCATTTACTTTAATTAAAGGTATTAATTTAAATGGAACCACAAGCCAAAATCCTTTAAATGTTAATCTTTTTCAAGTAGTAATTCTGATGCATGTATTTTCATCAGTTCAAGGATCCTTTATGTTTTTATATCAGTCAGTAATGCACCTTATTTATGTTAATGTGAGATATCGAATAGGTTTGTTTGATAGCTTTACGAAAATGTTTGAGAGGCTTGCCAATAGTTTTTCATTGGAAAAAATAAATATCTGTTCATTTAAAAAGTCAAAACTATTTTTGATTTTGTTCATAGTATTGACGTAATGATCTTAGGTATATGTATGCGTTATCGGTTATCAGCCTTTAGGAGCTGAAAGTTATCGGTTATCGATATTGGTTTAAAAAAACAGTTATCGTGCATCCCTATACTTAATAATAATTAATGCAGAAAAAAATAGAGGAAATGGAGCAGGACCTTTGAAGTGAAGGAATGCCTAAGTCAGAAGAGAGTTATGTCACATAACATTTCATTTATGTGTACAACAGGATCCAAAGGGATAGAAAAAAAAAGTGATAAAAAAAAAGAAAGAAAAAGCCTGTATGTCCCCTTCACAATTTCCATCCATGTTCTTTGTATCTGTAAGTCAGTTGTCCTAATCACAGGGGGCATTTGAAAATTAATTTACATTAAAATGTATCAGAAAAACTTTTTCCAAAATCAGTCTTCTGGATTTTTCTGTTTTTTAAACTGCAGAAGATACCCATAAAAATATTTCACAACAATTTCTTCTGTGAAAACACATTCGTAAATTCATACTAAAAAAGAAAATTGTAGATGTTCTATAAAGTTCAGCATTTAACAAAATTCTATAGTGTCAAGGTACTGACAGAAATCCAAAAAGCAATGATACCAAAACTATCTCAATGGCTACATGAGAAAAGAGTGAAAATAAATTAGCTTGTGTGAAATTTAAATGCACCCTTTCTTTAAGAGAGACCAAACTTTTCACATGATTAATTTCCATTCTCTTTATTCCCGTCTATGTAATTAGGTTTTTTATGCTGGGCTCACATACGAACATAAAGGTTGTGACAAATCACACATTGTATTCTTTCTCTTGGCCTGAATACCACCCCATGTCTTCACTGCCCGATAAGGTGACGTTGAACAATTGGTCACACTAATAAATTTAAAAAAGCACGGTATCAACTGTCACTTCTACGGCTTGCTCTCTCATCTCATGACGCACATGCTGGACGACATGTCATAGCCAGCGTGGCCTCATTTGCACAAGACAATCACCCCTTTCGGACGCAGACCACAAATGTTGTCCAGACTACATGCATTACATAGGCGAACCGTCAAAGGCACAGACACATATAGATGCCTTCATTTAGCCCCCCCCTCCTCCCACCACCACACACGCATTCATACCTACAACCATCTATTCACACACAGACACCCTCACATCACTTCAAGCACTAAGGATGGAGGCTCCTGCAAGGAGAAGACTATAGATCAGATTCAGGTCTGCCTTTGCTTGATTCTTATGCTGAATACACCACACACATGCAAATCTTTACTGATGGAATGACAGGACAGTCCAGCCAGTCATTTTGGCATGTATCTCACTCCTTAGTTCAGAGATTATGCAAATACTCTGCTCTGTATGCCAGGGGGAGGGAGAAGGGGGTGTCAAAGAGACAATTCCTTTGAAATGAGATTTGTGTTGATGTGATGACAATGAGTGTTGACAGTGTATGCAATTAAGTGCATATAACTGTGTGTGCACTGAAAAAAAATGTGTTAAATATGCAGCAGTTACACATACAGATATGAGGGTGTGTGTCAGTACAGTGTAGTGGTCAGTGGCCTCTGATTGTCTGATGTACTGTATGTATTAGTCCAGCTGCAATGAATTTGGCAGCAGCGGGATGAGTCTCTGGAGAGTTGATTTTATCTGTTTTTCATCTGTGGCGTTTGTGATCTTGTGACTCTGGGAACAACAACACAGCATTCTCTCTTCTAATACCGGTGCACTAAATGTATGTGTATGTGGCCATATGTATCTGTGTGAAAAATTGACTTGAAGTGCTTTGCATATGACAGAGATGTGCTTACGGGAGCATGGTGCAGCTGTCTCAGCACAGTACATGTTAGGATATAAATCTGCATGTGTGGACTCCACTTAATGCCTTGTGTTTCTTCTATGTGACAGTGGCACCAAACATCTGTCTGCTGTCACTGTGGAAGCAATACCGCCATAGAGCATGGACAATAATGTAAGATACTCAGGAAGCGAGATGGCCAGTAGGAAAATAGAACAAAATTAGAGTGGACAAGAGGAGAGATAGAGAGATGACCAGAAAAAAACATGTGGGTCACTTCACCGATGTCCAAAGTGGTCTCATTTATCCTCCCCCCTTTTCTTCCCCACATAGCCACGGGCACATTTCAGCTCTGTCACAAGACAGAACAAGAGCAGAAGTGACTACCAGAGCTATTGAAGGAGGCGGAAGCTAGCTACTGTTAGTTGGAAATTTATGTTATAACTGAGTTTGGAAGGCCAAGCTTGTCATGGCTACAGCTGCTTGCAGCAGCACTAATCAACACCTTGCTATTCACACTCTAACCTTGCAGTCATTAACACATATTCTGCTTGTTTGCATATCTATCTGTAAGCACTTTTCAATTGAAAACATTCCTTTAATGATTAGAAGATGATTCCCAGTGTACCAGTTTGCCAAAAGTAAAAATATCTGTATCGTTGTCATAAAACACATACTGGAGCATTCTGTGTCTGAGTTATTTAGGTGACAAAAATGCCATCTTAAAGTCATAGTCCTTGTGATTTTTTGTGTTTTATCATGAATTCTGCTGTAACCTTACACAGGCCGAATTATTCTACTGATTTTTTAGCTATAGTGGGATTTAAATGGAAGGGTCTGAAGACATATGCTCTGATGGTTCTTAGAAAACAACAACCATGCACGTGTTTGCAAATGTTGCAGACACTTAATATTCAAAATATTAAAACACTGTCAAAAGTCTCTCAAAAGAATCAGACAAAGCCAGTGAAGGATTGGTATAATTATTATACACAGTTGGCCAATACACTCTACATAGTTTATTACTCTTATCCTTTTATTACGCAGTCAGGATGTCATGGCTCAGGTTAGCCATGACTAAGAATTTGTATTTTCTGTCTGTTTTGTCAAGTTGGCATCTCTCCATGTCTCCAGTGCTTCCTGTTTTACTTTGAAGGTCTGTCTTGTCCTTGTGTTCAGCTTTTCTTCCTCCCCCTTGTCAACCCTGATTGTTCACACCTGCCTCTCGTTTGTTCCTGTGTGGTTTATAAGTCCTGTCGCTCCCTTTCTGTTGGCTGTCCATTGTCGTCCTTACCCCCTGCATGTTGGTCTGTGTGGCACTGTGCTCTTCACTCTGTTCCCTGAAGTCAAGTTAAGCTAAGTTTGGATTTTTGAATTTTTTGAATTTTTGAATTATTGGATTTTTGTGTTTTGTGAATTCTGGAGTTTTTGATTTTTGTACTCTGTTTAATAAAGACCATTTTTGTTTTTTGAAACCTCCTGCACTTGGGTCCTCCTTCCACTTCCCCCACACCACCCCTGACACAGGAATCAACACAGAGGGCAGACCTTAGCATCAGTTTTCATCACACTGAGCAAATGTAGTGAAACGATCTATTTTAGTGTCATTATACAAAATACTGGTCGCTCTTTTATAGTTATAGTTAGCCAAAAACATCTGAGAAATGACTACCCAAATTAAACCAGGAGCTGTTCTTGAATCATATGGAGAACATAACTTCTTCTGGTCTTTTATGAGAGATAGCACTACATTGTCAGAGCAAAATGTACCGTATTGGCCCTAATATAGGACAATATTTTATTCTAGAAGTCATATTCTCAAAAATGGGGGTCGTCTTATAATCGAGGACTAGACTTTTCTATTGCAATTACACATCTGCGCCACTAGATGGAGTCTGCACCTAAGTAACCAGTGAGAATGGAGGAACCACGCAGCCAACTTGAGCAAAGGGCTTTGAAAGTTGTTGGAGTCCAGAATTAGTGTTTTACAGACTGAATTATTTATGTTGTTCTTGACTAAAATTCGACTTCAATATTATGCAGTTATTGAAGTACATGGTTGTAGCTTATCCAGAGTCATATTTGCAGATTTGAAGAGAACACAGTTTATTAAATAGTACCATACCTTGATCTTAAATAACATGGAAATGTGACACGCAAGTATGGTACCATACTTCCGAAAAAAGATAAGATCATTAAAATGTTTAACAATACAGTAGAATGTTATCTCTCTGGGAGTTTTTTTCTATAGTAATTGAACAATATAAAAGATTGTTTTATGAATAACCTTATTGCCTTCATCATATTTTTATTTTCCCAAAATTATATTTGAAAAATAGGGATTGTCTTATAATCAGAGTCGTCCTATATTCGGGCCAATACGGTATGTAAGTGTAAATTGCACTGAAAATGGATTTTTAAAAACATTAAATGAAACCAAAATGTATTTTTACCAAGGTGTAACTGTAGTATTATATAAGATGTTAAAAAACAAAAACAAACTGTGTTGTGTTGAATTGTGGAGTTAGGGCACTAAACTGTGTTTTTTTTTAAACATTTTTCTTTTCAGGTCTGGAATCAAGACACACATGGGATAGCAGAATAAATTTCAAATACAAGCAGAAGTGAACCCTGCCCCTAATGCAATAATATTATAATTTGGCTTATTACAATGCATTAGCTTCAGGAGAGCCAGCCATGCCATCTAAGTGTTCAGCTTTCTGAGTACCACCATGATGACCAATTTTAAAATATAGCCATATATGCCTTCTCAATTAGCTTTAAATACACAGGAGAGATGTTTATTCCTCATTGTAGTTATTTATTGTTACCTGAATTTTGTTTCAAATGTATTTATAATGCATTGTATGTTTCCTATTTAATAATAATAAAAAATGTGAAAATGTGGGAAGTCCTGACGTTACCCCACGTACCACCAGAGAGCGCTCGCGTACCACCACAGTTTGCCCACCACTGTTTTAGAACATAGGCTGCTGAGCTAAATCAGAGATAAATGATACCACCACCAACAAAAATAATTCTACTAATAATAATAATAACAATAATAATACCAATACTACAACTACTAGTGCTAATAATAATAAAAAGAAAAGGAGAATTTAATTTTGTGAAAACACGTGGATTAATTTTGAAAAAGGCTGCATTCTTACTGTGAAAACCCAGGAGTAAGTGGATTCTTGGTGAATTGGTTTTGTGCAGACCCACGGTGACAGACACCTAATTTTTCACCTGATAGTTTTGCAAACTTCCACCACAGACAGGCCGGATTAACCAATACATGTTCTGCCACAGTTTATCATAGTCAGGCCCTTGTTAGCACACCACTGAGACCTTGGGAATTGCAGAAGGACATACCTTCCAATACAATGTAAATTTCAGCTCTGTAGTGACATCAACAATTTTGTGAAATTAGTCTGGAGCTGGGAGGTAACCATAACCATGGTTATTATATGCCATATTATATATATGGTGAAGAGCAAGATTCTGAACATCAAACCCAGTGGTAGTTTGGCTCCATCACTTTGAAGGCCCACAGCATAAACTGTATTATAGACTTTAATCTGTGTTCTTGAATAAATTTTAAAATCTTTTCTCTGATTTAACAAAAAAGTTTTGATGCTATGCTGTCTAAAATTACCTTTTCTCTGGAAGGCATTCAAGCTTTGATTAGTCTACGTCCTTGCAAGTACAAATATGCACATGTACACAAAACCTGCATTTGCACCACTAGTCTTGTTTTATCGAAGATGTCAGTGAGAGGATGCAGTCTTTAGTCATTTCATAAGATCATTTGCCTGGTAGATATGCCTCAGGCTTTTCCCATTACCCCTTTGCTGCCTTGACCTAGATATGAGTGTGTGTGTGTGTGTGTGTGTGTGTGTGTGTGTCTCCGTGCATGTGTGTCTGTGAGAATATGTTATCCTGGTTGATGGAGAAGAGAGTAATGACTTTGAATCCATGCATGGTTGTGTTCAGCACTGGCTAAAATCTAAAAATATATGCAGATGAGTCAACATATGTATGCACCAGGAAGTGCATACAGATAACTAACTCTTTCTGTTGTGGTTTTAAAAAACCAGCCAACTAATATTCACAAACACTGTTTTAATATTTTGCATCATCATATCCTTGATAGTCAGCTCTCCCCTTCATTACAACACATTGTGGTGCATTTTTTCAAACTGCCTGAGTATCTTTCCAAACACAACATGTTCTTAGTCAGCTCAATGGAAAAAGTGCAACATTATTAGACTTGGAATAAATATTAACTGTCACCATTTTTGTCTCCATCTGGCCATTAAACATACTGTCCAGGGTGTTCCCTGCAACTTGCACAATGACAGCTGTAAAGGGTTTAAGCTCTCTCATGTGCAAGATGAAGTGGGCAAAGAAAGTGGACGGATGAAGTATAGATTTGCCTTTTATTTCAAGAAATGAGAAAATATGTTATAATAAATATAAACTGCATGTTTAGGAGATGTAAAGCACTCATTTTCCATCTTGGCAAGTGTTTTAAGTATTAGGACATTTAATAAACATCCTCTAGTCCTTACTAGGTCTTAAATGAAGGTAAATATAATCTCAAATGAACATGTCACATTTTACATCCCGTCAATCTTGGTGCAGGTGGCTCGTAGCAGCTTTCCTCCTCTGTGTGTATACAGTTGCAATATTATTAAGTGGAAGCTTTAGTATAGAAGCTAATACCAATGACAATGAAGACAGTAGCACTTGTTGATCCATCCATCGTTTTTATTTACTCTGATGTTAAGGCACCTGTTGTATTAAAAATAGGGTCAGGTCACTATGGCCTGTTTCTCAGTGATATTAATATCTAATGTAGAATATCTAATCCAATATGGGATATTGCTCAGGCGCCATGGCATGATTTTTGAGACAAGAGCTGTCGGGGGAATTTAGTTCAAGGCTCAACGTATTGATAAACAAGTGTTTAAGAATGACTGCATTTCCTTTGATTCATTGTCTTGTCCTGACAACGACTGTCTGTGCTGTTGTGAGTGCCTGACCATTCTCTGCTTGTATACAAATGGAGATTACATCCACTTTCACCCTTTGTGCTGTCAAGTGTTGTTAATTGCTTGCTATTGTTTAAGTGATTGCTTGCTTTGTACTGTACAAACTGGCCGAGGCGAGAGAGGAGCGGGAGCGAGGTGTGTGTTCTGTCTCTTGCGGGAAGTTGCCGAGAGAGAGGAGTGGAATTGTTGTTGTCTCTTGAGACGGGGTGTGCGAGGCTTTTGTGTTGTCATGTTTATTAGGGCCTGAGCACCGAGGGTGCGAGGACCCTATTGTATTTCAAATGTTTATTATTAGGGCCCGAGCACCGAGGGTGCGAGGACCCTATTGTATTTCGAATGTTTATTATTAGGGCCCGAGCACCGAGGGTGCGAGGACCCTATTGTATTTCGAATGTTTATTATTAGGGCCCAAGCACCGAGGGTGCGAGGACCCTATTGACCCTATTGTATTTCGAATGTTTATTATTAGGGCCCGAGCACCGAGGATGCGAGGACCCTATTGTATTTCGAATGTTTATTATTATTATTATTATTATTATTATTATTTGGGCCCAAGCACCGAGGGTGCGAGAACCCTATTGTATTTCAAATGCTTATTATTAGGGCCAGAGCACGGAGGGTGCAAGGACCTTATTGTATTTCAAATGTTTATTATTAGGGCCCGAGAACCGAGGGTGCAAGGACCCTATTGTATTTTGAATGCTTATTAGGGCCCAAACACCGAGGGTGCGAGGACCCTATTGTATTTCGAATGTTTATTATTATTAGGGCCTGAGCACCGAGGATGCGAGGACCCTATTGTATTTCAAATGTTTTATTATTACCCTATTATTAGGGCCCGAGGGCACCGAGGGTGCGAGGACCCTATTGTATTTCGAATGTTTCGAATGTATTAGTATTATTATTATTATTATTATTATCATTATTAATATTATTAGGGCCCGAGCAGCGAGGATGCGAGGACCCTATTGTATTTTGAATGTTTATTATTATTATTAGGGCCTGAGCACCGAGGGTGCTTATTAGCATTTTTGTTATTGTGACAAATAGGTCACAACAGATTTTTATTTTTATTTTAAGGCTAAAAGCCCGATATGACATATATGTTACAGCGATATTTCCTTAACTTGTTTGATATACCTTTCTTCAACAAATATGTTCATACCAGGTCGATTAACAATTATTGCTTATTAATAATAATAACATTAAAAGATATACAGCTACAGAATTTTACTTTTAGCCAACTTCAGATAAGTCCAAATGACTAGCTACTCAACATTACAAAACAAGTAGTTTACAACACCAACAGGCAACAGATGATCCAACAGCACCCTTATGACCCCGGGGTCGAAATGGTGCATTACAGTTACATTGGAAATTGGAACTTGAAGCACCGAACAACATAACCTCAGAACTGAGCGCTTCCCAGTTTAAAATTGGGACATCATGGAACATGGAATTAAAAAAAAACAAACAAAAAAAAAAACGAACAGTTAATAGAATGAAATGAAAACCCCTGGTAGAAGCTAGATTTCAATCCTTTTCCAACTTTAAGCTTCAAATTAACTAGTACAGCTGCGATCTCTAGCTGTGAGTCTATTCTTCTAGGTCTGTGATGGCTGCATATAAAAACACATATAAACTGACTGTATTTCGTTCAGTACAGTACTGTATCGTACCGAAAGTCTGTTCAGTACGGTTCTGTACAAACATATTGTACCGTTACACCCCTATTATTTAGTGTACTTTGTATCCTATCTGTGCTTCATCAGATCAGCTTTGGATTCCTACAGCTCATTCTGAAAAAAGTCCTCATTCACCATCCAAATGTTGTGCGTGGATGAGTCTGAGGTAATAGCAGTAATGTTCTCAGTTTTCCTGGTTCTTGTTAGAACTCTGGCAACAGGGTTCATCATAATCTGAAGGTTTCAAATCAGACAAAAGATCATTATGTTAGTCAAGTCTGCATGAGATGAAGGCTGGATAAGTTTCTGTAAATCTGCTCTGGACATCAGATCTCTGACTCTTTATATTTTTTTGAGATGATACACAGCTGTGACAGTTACAGCCTTGATATGGGAGCTGACAACTCAGCTCTGAGTAGATTCAACTACAGTTTTTTGTAGTATTCAAGCCCAGCTTGAATACCTTTGGATTCAAGCTGGGCTGTAGCCTTTACATTTTATAACCAAATGGAATTATCACTGTATTATCTTGATTCCTGACTGGCTTGGGAAGGTGGTGGACAGCTGGGGGGGGGGTAGTGGCGATGAGTGCGAGGGACCGATCAATGCTGCTGGCAGCTTTAATTATTATTATTATTATTTTTTGTTTTTTATTATTCTCTGAAATGAATCGACTTTTTGGGGGCCTTAACATACTCAAAAAATTTTATGGGTGCTGCGCATGGGAACACAAAAGTGGCTCAATAGCACCACCTTGTTTTTTTTTAAACAACGAGCCCCTTGATATGCTTCCACCTACAGACATGAACTTTGTGTGACTGATGTATCATCCTCAGACCTACAAAAAAGTCTCATGGACCCCTGCTCTAACTCCCACAGGAAGTCCAATATTTTGAATGGAATATGCTGTTTTTCCAATATTTTGGTAATTTTCAGTCCTCGTACTTTAACAAACTCCAACCAGAGATTTGGTCCGATTGACTCCAAACTTAATTTTTTCTAATCTAGACACATCGCCGATGAAAGTTTGTGAAGCATATAACTTTTTACCAGAGGGCGTGGCTGCAGTGACGTGGCGAAGTTTGATGTCTTTTCGAAGGTTCGCCATGAAAGAGAAATGGGCTGTAACTTGGCTATACAGTGTTTAATCTGGTCCAAAATGGATGGGTATGATCGTAGTCCCTTCCTTAACACATAGCAGCTATCAGATTGAGGAACCGTTGTAGTGCCACCTATTGGCAACAGGAAATGTCATGTTTTGCATTAGGTATCCCTGCTCCAAGTGTGATGAACCGACAGACCTCAAACCAGTTCAAATCAGTAGTAAAGACATTGAAGATGACTGATAGTGAAAACTGTAACTTTTTATCAAAGGGCGTGGCTGTGAGAGTACAGTGAAGTTCGATGTCTCGCCACGAATGGAAAAGTTTTTTTAATTTGCACATGCATTGTTCAGTCTGCACCACAATCTATATGAATGATGATTCTTCCACCCTAAACAAGTGTATATGACAATCTTGGATGAACTCCATAGCGCCACCATCTGGTCATAGGAATATGATTTTGGTCTTATTATGTCGATTATCTACCTCCCTCTTCATCATATCAACCTTAGAAGTGGTCAGACTGAACTCAGAAGTGTCCTCGTGCATAATGTACAATTTCACGTATGCGCAACAAACGGTGCCAGCGCTATTCATCGTAAAACAGGAAGTGATCTTCTCCAAAATGAGTTGCCTTTTTAGGGGCCTTAACATATTGAAAAAGTTACAAAATTTTGCACACATATTAGTTGTGTGAGAATTTTACATATTTTATGGGTGTTGCACATGGGCACAAAAAATGGCTCAATAGCTCCACCTTCTTTTTTTGTATCGACGAGCCCCTCCATATGCTTCCACCTACAGACGTGAACTTTGTGTGACTGATGTATCATCATCAGACCTACAAAAAAGTCTCATGGACCCCTGCTCTAACTCCCACAGGAAGTCCAATATTTTGAATGGAACATGCTGTTTTTCCAATATTTTGGTAATTTTCCAGTCCTCGTACTTTAACAAACTCCAACCAGAGATTTGGTCCGATTGACTCCAAACTTAATTTTTTCTAATCTAGACACATCGCCGATGAAAGTTTGTGAAGCATATAACTTTTTACCAGAGGGCGTGGCTGCAGTGACGTGGCGAAGTTTGATGTCTTTTCGAAGATTCGCCATGAAAGAGAAATGGGCTGTAACTTGGCCATACAGTGTTTAATCTGGTCCAAAATGGATGAGTATGATCGTAGTCCCTTCCTTAACACATAGCAGCTATCAGATTGAGGAACCGTTGTAGTGCCACCTATTGGCAACAGGAAATGTCATGTTTTGCATTAGGTATCCCTGCTCCAAGTGTGATGAACCGACAGACCTCAAACCAGTTCAAATCAGTAGTAAAGACATTGAAGATGACTGATAGTGAAAACTGTAACTTTTTATCAAAGGGCGTGGCTGTGAGAGTACAGTGAAGTTCGATGTCTCGCCACGAATGGAAAAGTTTTTATAATTTGCACATGCATTGTTCAGTCTGCACCACAATCTATATGAATGATGATTCTTCCACCCTAAACAAGTGTATATGACAATCTTGGATGAACTCCATAGCGCCACCATCTGGTCATAGGAATATGATTTTGGTCTTATTATGTCGATTATCTACCTCCCTCTTCATCATATCAACCTTAGAAGTGGTCAGACTGAACTCAGAAGTGTCCTCGTGCATAATGTACAATTTCACGTATGCGCAACAAACGGTGCCAGCGCTATTCATCGTAAAACAGGAAGTGATCTTCTCCAAAATGAGTTGCCTTTTTAGGGGCCTTAACATATTGAAAAAGTTACAAAATTTTGCACACATATTAGTTGTGTGAGAATTTTACATATTTTATGGGTGTTGCACATGGGCACAAAAAACGGCTCAATAGCTCCACCTTCTTTTTTTGTATCGACGAGCCCCTCCATATGCTTCCACCTACAGACGTGAACTTTGTGTGACTGATGTATCATCATCAGACCTACAAAAAAGTCTCTTGGACTCATGCTTTAACCCCCACAGGAAGTCTGCTATTTTGAATGGAATATGCAGTTTTTCCAATATTTTGGGCATTTCCAGGCCTCGTACTTTAACAAACTCCTCCCAGAGATTTGGTCCGATTGACTCCAAACTTGTTTTGTTCTAATCTAGACACATGGCTGATGAAAGTTTGCGAAGCATATAACTTTTTACCAGAGGGCATGTCCGCAGTGATGCAGTGAAGTTTGATGTCATTTCGATGTCTCGCCATGAAAGAGAAATGGGCTGTAACTCAGCCATACAGTGTTAATCTGGTCCAAAACAGATGGGTATGATCGTAGTCCCATCCTGAACACATAGAACGTATAGATTAGTGAGGAAACATTGTAGCGCCACCTATTGTCAACAGGAAATGTCTTGTTTTGCATTAGGCATCCATGCTCCGAGTGTGATGAGTTCGACACACTGCAAACCATATTAAATCAGTTGGAAAGACATTGAAGATGACTGACAGTGAAAACTGTAACTTTTTATCAAGGGGCGTGGTTGTGAGAGTTTGTGAGAGCCAAGTTTGATATCAAGCTATGAATGGAAAAGTCTAACTCTAACCATCTAGTGGCGGCAGAAGGTAGCAGCCACTAGATGGCGACAAAAACCATTCTTTGTCTTTGAAAGGCAGGACAACTAAGTTAGACTTTTCATGGCTAGATAAAGACTGTTCTTACAAGGTGTAGAAAAGGCCCAAATTTCTAAGTATTAAGAGTGTTAAGTCTTGTTGCCATATGGGCTCCTATGTCTGATGTGCTGTTAGATATCTGTTAATTCAGTGCGGTAATATTATTGGGGTGAGCCAACCTACGTGACGGGGTGAGCGGAGTGACGTCACACAGTAAAGAAAGGTGCGCTTCTGTCAAGCTGTAAACTAAAGTTGTGCAGTGCAATAACTTCGGTACGTGATCTGTGCGTGAATGAAAGAGTGAGTATTTATCTGCTACATTACTAGTATTGTACTTTGTTATGGTGAGTGTCAAGTCTTAACAGTCACCCATACAACCCCCACTTGAAAGGGGTGAGACATCCACACAGAGTTTAACTGGATTCACTCAACAGGCAAGTCTCTTCCTTCTTTTGCAACTTTTATTTATTTTTCCAAGTGCTTTCAAAGGTGCAATTGCCAGCAGTGGATGAAAAACCTTCCAAACAGAAAAAAGAGAATATTTAAATACTGTACATAAATCACAAATCAAATACCATCACAAATTACTGAAATAGAAAATAAGTAACAAAGCAAGCTAAATTCAAACAATACAAATCAGGTAAATTCACCACACTTATGTTTTAAATGTATACTTCCTGTCACCTTAAATTATCATTTAAGCTACAACACCATCACACTATTTTAACATGATTTTAATATACCACTGGCTAAAAGATTTACTAAAAGCTTAGAAGACACATTCAATAAAATTGTGAAACTATCACCCAAATATATAAAATACTCAACCCACTTAAATTTTAGCTAGTCAAGTTACCCTTAAACTACCCCCAACATTAAACACATACATGCACACATCATTGTAACAAACCAATATCCAAAAGATCATCACCATCCCAGCACTCTACAAATGTGGGTATTAAAGTCCATTGGGTGCCTTACCAGCTGCCTCTCTGATATTTTGGATGCTCAGCTCCATATGGGTTCACCACCATGTGCATGCGGCCTGTTTGTCAGCCAATCTTATCTTTTTTTCCTGATTGCCTCACCTGTGAAGCTGTGTCCCACCCCAAACAGTCTGGTGGAAACAGGCAACGGTGCAAAGGTTCCTCCCTCCAGTTTGTTCCTGTCCACAAACCTCCAGTTTGACTTGACAGTGAGGTAACTGTAGATAAGTCCTCTTGGTTATTGTGGAGGAGAGGTCGGAGTTTAATTGCCTGCATGCCATTCATGCACGCTAGCTAACGCTCCTGGCTCACCTGACTCTGCACATCAGGTCAAAATATGTTATGTAGAGTTCAAACTATGTTAATATTAGGTGGTAATATTATTTATTTTACTCCATATGGGGAATATTAATGTGTATTTTGTTTTTATTCTTTATAGAAAACCGCACAATCACAAGTGTAACATCCAGCTTTACTACAACACTGCAAGTTATGTATGTTGCTGCAAAGAAGAAGTAAATGGAGTAAACATCATATCAGCCTCTCAGTCTTCTATTCTTCCATACTCTGGAAAACAGCTATAAGTGGTGTTCTGGCCGACACTCCTGTGTGAACCTAGTGATATAAACTGAACTAGCACCCAGCCAGATGCTCTCTACTATACAAGGCATCGAGGGTAACTACAGCAATTGCGCAATTTTTTTAATATTAAAACTTAATTTTTTAAAATATTTTTATTATTAATATGTAATAATTAATATAATAATAATAATATATGATAATATAATAATCAATAATTATATATATAATATAATTATTAATAATATTATAATAATATTATTATTAATTATTATTATTATTATTTATTATATATTTTATATATCAATAATTGAAATATAAAAATCGCAATACTTGGTAAAATCAAAATGCAATTCTTATTTAATCAGAATTGCAATATAAATCAAATCGGGATACAAAAATCGTAGGAGAATCAAATCGGCACAAAAGCATATTGGCCCACCCCTAGTTAAAAGGCTGCATATTTTAAGTTCTTTGCGAGGAAATGGGGACAAAGCTTGTTACTACACACAGCCAGGGGCGGACTGGTAATCTTTGGATTCTGGAGAAGTCCAGAATGGCCGACTATTGTTGAGACTAACAATAGGCTCTACTAAACAGATCTTTTTCCATGAATGGAAAAGTTGTTCTGAATTACACATGCATTATCCAATCTGCTTGAAGATTCATGTATTTGATGATTCATTCACACTGAACAAGTGTATCTGACAATCTTGGACAGTGCCACTGTCTTGTCAAAGGACCATGATCTTGGCCACATTATTTAGTGTATTTTGTATACCTTGGATTCTTACAGCTCATACTGAAAAAAGTCCTCATTTACCATCCAAATTTTGTGCATGGACGAGTCTGAGGTAACAGCAGTAATGTGTTCAGTTTTCCTGGTTCTTGTTAGAACTCTGGCAACAGAGTTCATCATGATATGAAGCTGTCTAATCAGACAAAAGATCATTATGGTAGTCAAGTCTGCGGGAGATGAAGGCTGGATAAATTTCTGTAAATCTGCCATGGACATCAAATATCTGACTCTTTATATTTGTTTAACTCCTTACCATTCCTCTATAATTTGCATAAAACGCCTATCCAAGGAATAGCCAAAGTAAATTGAAAGCTGAACTTGAACCGTTTGTAGCACATGGATGGTTTTGGTCTCTTTTGAAAGGTAACACTCTGAATTTTTTTCTCCAACTGTCAGTTGAGGGATGACTGACAGTGAAAACTGTAACTTTTTAACAAAGGGCGTGGCTGTGAGAGTACAGCAAAGTTCAATGTCTCGCCACGAATGGAAAAGTTGTTATAATTTGCACATGCATACTCCAGTCTGCACCAAAATCTATATGTATGATGATTCTTCCACCCTGAACAAGTGTACATGACAATCTTGGATGAACTCCATAGTGCCACCATCTGGTCATAGGAATATGATTTTGGTCTTATTATGTCCATTATCTACCTTGCTGTTCATCATATTAGCCTGAAAATTGGACAGACTAGATTCAGAAGTGTCCTCACCCAAGATGTACAGTTTCATGTATGGACATCCAACGGTGCCAGCGCTAATCATTGTAAAACTGGAAGTGGATGGTTTTGTCACACGTAAATGAAATAAATTCATAGAAAATCACATGTTGGTCAGAAGGAGGTTACATTGAAGGATCCCATTCCTTTCACTCAACCAAACATTTCATATACTGCAACATATGGTCAATTCAGAAGTCCACCACTCTATATTTTTCAAAATGTCAAATGGTAACTGATTCTTATAATTCTGGCAGCTAAACATATTTTTTATGACCCTTACTTTTCCATTAGAGTCACCAAACTTAGCAGTAATGTACGTGTACTTGCCAGCATGGTTGATGATTTATTTGAGAATTTTAGAGGCATGTACTGAATTATTGTGAATATTTTTAATGTATACTTGTGCTAGAGCGACTGGATAAAATATATATTTTTTTAATTGAAAATATTAATGAAATGCCAAAAATATGATGAGGACAGTTAGCTTAAGATACAAGTATTGTTCTGTATTTTCTCTAGATTTTTAAGACAATTTTCTGATTTTCCATGAATATTTTGGTGAAGAAACTCTGGTCCCTCTGGCTTCTGAGCCTAAGAGACAGATACGTAGGTGTGAAATTCTAATAGAAGGACAGCAGGGGGGAGGGGGCATTGTTGGGAAGTTAAAAACTGCTCTTTGGCACCATCTGTGGGCAGAGAAACTTGAAGGATTATTCCAAGATAACAATCTGCTCCTTTAGCAGGGGTGGCTCTAAAATTTTCTGCGGCCAGAATCAAGGGGTCTTAATATAGTCATGATAATATAGATATGCATCTGGTTTGATGTAAAATTACATAGTTCATGGATTCTGGGCATTGGTGTGCAAAAATGGGCTAAATAGAACAACCTGCTTTATTCACCTGCTTTATTGACAAGCCCTAGTATAAGGTTTCACCTACAAGAATGAACATTGTGTGCCTGATGGATCTGACTAAAACCTAGCAAAAAAGTCCTGGCACCATGCTCTAATACCAAAAAAATGTCCTGTATTTTCAATTGAATGTGCATTTTTAAGAATATTTTGGTCATTTCCAGGAGTCATATGTAAACAAACACCTCCAAGACATTTGGTCAAATTCTCCTCACTTTTTTTGTGTACAATCTACATACGTTTCCCAAGCTAAACTGCAAAATGTACTTCTTTATACCAGATCATCACCACAAATTCTGGTAATGTGGTCACATTGTGATCTTTGTTACAAACTTCTGTGGAAAAATGGGGGTATTCCTATAAGAAATATTTATATTATTTTTTGTGGGTCATTATGGTATATGAGTTAAGAATGAGATAATTTAATTCCCTGTTTGTGTAAAGCTTAAGGCTGTAACTAGTTTGTTCGACAAAGAAAAGGGAAGATTATGTGGATTGCATATTCCTTGCACAAAGGAAATTTAAAAGTGTAGAAAAAACTTTTGTATTGACCATAACAGAAAAATAATAAGGAATAAAATTGGCTTTAAAAGGGCTGCTGGATAACTCGAAGGTTCCAGCCTATGTAATGAAGCTACAGTCTGATAAACAATGTTGGAAATACAGAATCTCTTTGTATAATTAACCTGTTTGAGGCTGTGTGTTCTTGAAATTGTAAAAATGTGTTGTTGAAAGAATTATGATAATTATCAATTAACATAGGTGTAGAAAGTTGTGAACAAAAAGTATACCATAATGCCAAAAGTATCCTGTCATGAAGCAGGAAAATAAAGCGTGTTTGACAGCAGTCATGAGGCAATAATGAATGTGTTGTTTGAGAATAAATGTGTTAATGGTTGAATTTTGATTATTTTTTAACCACTGTTCAAGGTTTTGCTTTTTCACAACAGCTGAGATTTGCAATGACAATCATCACATTATGGGATCCAGTGCAAATCATGTCCCCATTGGCTGTAACTCAGCCATACATTGTTTAATCTGGTCTAGAACGGATGGGTATGATCGTAGTCCCATTATGAATACATAGAACCTGTAATATTTGGGAATAGTTGTAGCACCACCTATTGCCAACGGGAAATGTCATGTTTTAGGCATTTATTAGCCATCCCTGGCCCTACTGAGGTGAGCTCTCAAACCTGTTCAATCAGTAGTAAAGACATTGATGATGACTGACTTTTAATTAAAGTGTGTCATTGTGAAAATGATACAGTGAGATTTCTTACCATGAATGGAAAAGTTGTTCTAACTTACACATGCTAATCCAATCTAAGATTCATATATTTGATGATTCCTTCACTCTGAACAAGTGTATCTGACAATCTGTGACAGAGCTACTGTCTCATCAAAGGACCATGATTTTGGTCACATTAAGAGTATTTTGTATCCTATATGTGCTTTATCAGATCAGCCGTGGACTCCTACAGCTCATACTGATAAAAGTCCTCATTCACCATCCAAATCTTGTGCATGGATGAGTCTGAGGTAACAGCAGTAATGTGCTCAGTTTTCCTCGTTCTTGTTAGTACTCTGGCAACAGGGTTCATCATGAGCTGAAGCTGTCTAATCCAGTGGTTCTCAACCTTTTTTGAACAAATGTCCCCCTGGGCCACCATGATGCTCTTAACGCCCCCCTTCCCCCCCAAAAGAAAAGATAAAAATAAAAAAATTGCGTATCTGTGTAAGCATGGATTTTAATTTCTGGAAATAGAAATAATGGAAATTACATGGAAATAATACTGTAATAATATAATACTTTAGTATTATAGTATTATTAGTATTATCATTATTAGTAGCATTATATTATTTATCAGTATAATACTTAAGTGGCCAGTGTAGAGCAGCAGGTCAGCTCATCCAACAATGAACGTTTTTTTTCCCCCCTTGGAGTTCCTCATACAGCGCTTATGACGTAATGCGTGCTAGGGATTCCACTTTTTAGTGGAGATAATTTGTGGAGTATTTTTTTTGCACTGATTTAGGAGAAGGACAGAAGCCGCCGAGGAGGAAGTTTTACTGAAAGTGTCACATCGAAGAAGAGACAGGTGAAATATCTGACCTCTTGGCTTCAATAAAAATGTAATAATTAGCTACACATTTATTTCTGTGTGAACAGGCCTTTATAATAATTGAAGCCTACCTTTGCTGACTGCAGAAAATTGGTGACAAAATACAGTGTACTGTCGAAACCTGGGGAACGTGCTGCTTTAATAAGGTGGTGAATCCCCGGTATCTGCCAACCATATATGATCGGCAGATACTGAATGGAGCCCCTGATGGAGCGCCAGCTATAGGCCATTTTTGATTGTACTGTAAATGTTTGTGATTAAACATGATTACGTAGTCTTGATTGTGTATGCTTTCATTGGTTGTCGAATAAATGTGTTGGAAAGGGGTTTCTCTGCTGCTATGTGTTTACGGGCGTTACTATGGCGACTATGGTACTATGGTATAAAAAATACTTTTTATACAGTCGCTCGACTCCTCTGGTTATGATGTAGAGAGAGAAAAGGAGATTTTACCGGATCATAGAAGCAGCAGACTCGGGGTTTTGGTCTCAGACAGCAGCTTTATTTTTGGAAAGGAAATCTGAGCACAACTTTTTATTGAAACTTAAGTAGATTTGAATGATAAAAAAACCTTGTGAAAGCATGGAATTTTAAAATAGGGTTCCCAAGGTGTGGCGCCCCTTATTTATGTCTGAGCACCCCCCTCTCAGCCCTGACTTTCCAGCGCCCCCCTAAAGGTTCAGAACGCCCCCGTTGAGAAACCCCAGTCTAATCAGACAAAAGATCATTATGCTAATCAAGTTTGCATTAGATGAAGGCTAGATAGTTTCTGTAAATCTGCTCTGGACATCAGATCTCTGACTGTTTATATTTGTTTAAAATTATACACAGCTATGACAGTTACAGCCTTGTTTTGCCAACTTAGAACTCAGCTCTGAGTACATTTAACTTCAGTTCTTTTTGTTTTCATACCTCTGGATTCAAGCTGGGCAGCAACCTTTCCATTTTTATAACCAAATAGGATTTTCACTGTATTGTCTTGATTCCCGACTGGCTTGGGTAGGTGGTGGACACCTACAATGGGTGCGAGGGCCCGATAAACGCTGCTTGCAGCTTATTATTATTCTTCTCCAAAATGAATCGCCTTTTTGGAGGCCTTAACATACTCAAAAACTCACGAGATTTTGCACGAGCATTGATTGTCTGCGAAATTTATGTATTTTATGGGTGCTGCGCATGGGCACACAAAAGTGGCTCAATAGCGCCACCTTGTTTTTTTTTTAAATGACGAGCCCCTCGATATGCTTCCACCTACAGACATGAACTTTGTGTGACTGATGTATTATCCTCAGACCTACAAAAAAGGACTCCTGCTCTAACTCCCACAGGACCGACGGTTTGAATGGAACATGCAGTTTTTCCAATATTTTGGTCATTTCCAGTCCTCGTACTTTAACAAACTCCTCCCTAGAGATTTGGTCGAATTGACTCCAAACTTTTTTTGTTCTAATATAGACACATGGCCAATGAAAGTTTGCGAAGCATATAACTTTTTAACAGGGGGCGTGGCTGCAGTGACGCGGCGAAGTTTGATGTCTTTTCGAAGACTCACTATGAAAGAGAAATGGGCTGTAACTCTCCCATACAGTGATTAATCTGGTCCAAAACGGATGAGTATGATCGTAGTCCCATCCTTAATACATAGCAGCTATCAGATTGAGGAACCGTTGTAGTGCCACCTATTGGCAACTGGAAATGTCAAGTTTTGCATTAGGCATTCCTGCTCCGAGTGTGATAAGCCGACAGACCTCAAACCAGTTCAAATCAGTAGTAAATACATTGAAGATGACTGACAGTGAAAACTGTAACTTTTTATCGAAGGGCTTGGCTGTGAGAGTATGGCGAAGTTCGATGTCTCACCACGAATGGAAAAGTTGTTATAACTTGCACATGCATTGTTCAATCTGCACCAAAATCTATATTTATGATTATTCTTCCACCCTGAACAAGTGTATATGACAATCTTGGATGAACTCCATAGCGCCACCATCTGGTCTTTGTCACCATGTCACCATGCACTTTGATGTATGTGATGTTGGGCCACACCATGTGATTACAGAGACCGCATGGTTTTCCTGAGACAAAGAAGGACAAAAGGGAATCATAAAACTCCAATCCCCTGGCGGTTTCACTTTCACACCTAGGTGTGAACGTGATGTCACGGCCTCTCACTGGCTGGGGACCCCTTTTCTCACAGCGGGGTTCCCAAACGAAGGCGGATCGCAGACCCGCCATTTAAACACCGTGAAGGGCAAAAAGCTCACTCTTTTTGCTTTTTGCTCTCTCTTTGCTCTTTCCCTGCTCATAGGCTCTCCTGCTCGGATCTACTCCGCAGGACCCAAAGCATCCTTTTTCGGGCCTACCCCAGCCCATCACCGCGAGGCCATCCAATGGCACGCTAGTCAGCCACCGGTAAGGAAGACCGGTTTACGCGCCCCGTCCAGCCAGCACCACGAGTGACATCGGCGCGAATGAGGCACGGTGCCGCCACGGGAAGACGCAACGGCTCCAGCGCGCCCTCTAGGACCTGGTTCTGCTGAGACGCCGCAACCTATACCTTCAAGTAAAGCCAAGAGAGAGAGCCAGGACAAGCAGAGCGTAACCCAACAACGGCTCAGCCGTACTCCATGCCTAATCACCCTTCCCGGACTTTACAACGCCATCGATCACTTTTGGGAGCGACCCAAGTAAGAGGCTTTTGTGTCTGGGCAGAGCTTAGTTTAGTTGTGTTTGCCAATCCCATTTTCTTGTGTGTCGCATATGCTTAGAACCGGACCATCGGTCCCGCCGTAACTGAATTTCGTTCATGTGTTTTTTTATTGCAAACAGCAACTCCGCTCTCCGTTTCTCAGTATAAAATCAGAGCAGCTCGGTGAAGTGGCTTCACATTGCTCCATCTGTGAAAAACGACAGAGCTGCTGTTGCTAGTCGCAGAGTTACTCAGCTTAGTTAACATCTTTGTGCTTACTGTGACACTGTTTATGATTTAGCCCAAAGGTAATCCGCCGGTGCGTATTTACCCACGTGATCACGTGTTTCCTCACCGCTGTCTGATCATGCCCCGATTTCCAAACGTTCAGGATGTAAGCGTGGACGCCTGCTTCACACTCTCCCTCCTGTGGAAATTCTCGCAGCGATCACAGCATCGGTGGTTAGGAATCACCTTCGCGTTGTTGATTTCATCTACCCTTTTCTTTCCTCTTCCTCTGTACTAACAATCTTCTGACGAGTTACACGTGGTCTCATCCACCATCTTGTGACGCCCTATTGCGCGAGTTGGTGGCCATTTTGGTGAGGGAAGAGAACACATGATCGCGGCGGCCATCTTGGACATCCTTACCCCGTTACCACACACATACATGTGCGTGTGCACACACACATATACCTATAGTTACATGTTTACATACAGACATATGGACACTCTTTTCCCCTTTTTGATGTTTTGATTATGTTAGTTTAGTTGTCCTTTAGTAGTAGATATCAGGGTCTTGATTCAAGTGTTTGTTCATTTTAATACTTGTGTTAATAAATCCTGATATATTCTAATGAGATAAGTTGTTTGTGGTTATTTTGCTCAGTTTTGTAACATTTGCTGGTTGAAGAGGTCTGTGCTCGGACTCACACCTTCTCTGTTGCTCTATAGTGCCACACCTGGTCACGCATAGGACCACAGCCATTTTGAGACTGATTGTGCCGTTTAGTCCTTTTTCCTGATTTATCAGGTGGTGTCCCGTTTCGTTTTATTAACTTTGTTAATAGCCTTCTGGTTATTAGCAGCTGTCCCTCAAGACAGTTGGTAATAACCCTTTTTTGACTAGACGAGCATGTTGTACGCCTTATTGCACAACAGTGATTATCTGTAAAAATAAAGGAGGATGAGCTGGATAAGCAAAGGAATCTCCTCTCACCTTTAACATGTAGGTGTGTGGTCGAGCGAGAGAGAGAGAGATAGAATTGTGAACAGAAAGTAGTGAAACATGCTGTTAAATTAGCAAATAAGCTGTAATTCCCAGCTAATGTAACAAAATGCTGAATAAATCGAAATGATGAGCATTACAATAACTGTAGTTACAAAAATGATGATTGTAAAGAGGCCTTTAATTTTATTATGCTAAAGCATTGTGTTAAATAAAAACATGGAGATGAGAAAAAAAGCATTAGGCACAGGTTAAAACCCTACTCGGAACTGGACATTTTGATAGCA
This sequence comes from Hirundichthys speculiger, assembly GCA_018398805.1. Taxonomy (NCBI): domain Eukaryota; kingdom Metazoa; phylum Chordata; class Actinopteri; order Beloniformes; family Exocoetidae; genus Hirundichthys; species Hirundichthys speculiger. Next base: position 794,966 of record JAGFBZ010001548.1, on the reverse strand, counting down.
GAAGTGTTAAACAAAGAATGAAAAAGTAGGTACAACTCTTAAAATGTACAGAAAAAAATATTATGTTACATTCCAAATATGAATGACATGACTTTAAAAACATTACATGCAGAAGGATGTGTTGAACAACAGAAAGGGTTGAACATTTTGATGCAGAACTGTTGAAATTGCAAAAAGAATGAAAAAGTACTTAGAAACTTTCAAATGTACAGAAGTCAGAAAAACAATTGCAATGAGTTCAAAGTAGTTTAGAGCATTTGAAGAATCAAAACTGAGCAAGATTTTTGAAATTTTTGTGGAATGTTGACACTTTAAAGGCATACTTGGGTGTGTTATTTGCTAAATATAGTGTTAAAAAAAAACATAAAATGCAAAAACACAAATGCATCAATAGTTTTAAAGAATGTAATCAAGCCATTGTAGGAAAAAAAAAAAAAAGAAAGTTTTTGCATTTAAAAATCAATCATATTTCAAATTTCCAAACAAGGATTAACTGTACAAAAGGCAAAATTAGGTCAAAAATACATAGAAGGCTATTCCAGCTCTTAATTATGATTGACAGCTGCAGAGCAGCAACAACTGCACTTCTGTGTCAGTTAAAAAGTCACCATCCTAGAACAATGTTCTTGGACAAACAAGGCCAAAGTGGAAATTTGTGACAATAGTGCACAGTGCCATAGTTGCAAAACCTGAATGCAGAATATCAGAACAAACATCTAATGCCAAATATCAAGTACAGAAGAGGCAAAGCGATAATCAGGGCTTGTTCTGTAGCCAGGTCCTGAGCACCTTGGACTTAATAAGTCAATCATGAACTCTGAAGTATTAAAGTAAGTACAACAAGATGCTTATAGTAATAATGAGCAATACGGAACTGTCACATTCATGAGATTTAAATCAAATTTGATTAAAAATGACTCAATAAGAAAGTGAGAAATTGTAATGTGCTAATTAGGGCTGGGCAAGTTAACGCGTTATTATCGCGTTAGCGCATTAATTTATTAACGCCAACATTTATTTTATCACGCGTTAACGCATGTTGATCACATGCTTTTGTTTTGAAAAGTCTGTTACTGGCTGGACTGGAAGAGAATTGGCAGGTAAACATGAAAAGCTAAACAGACATGGAGAGCGGTAAAAATCTGTGTACTTTACAGTTCGGGTAGCAACTCAGGTAGCAATATTAACAAATCTGTCTAAGAAAAAACAATTCTTGACTACAAAAAAACTTTCACGTCATTCCTCCATGTTACATCAGATCTGCTCCATGTGTTCACTGTTGTGCTAGTCTCTTACTGGTTACTTCAGTGCGGCTCCATCTAGCGGCACAGTGAACAACAGTGATGAACAACAGAAAGTCCAGACCTCAATTATAAAACAAATTCAGTTCTGTGGCACGTTTTTTCATTTCGTATTTTTGATCCAAGTCTAAAATTGAAATATAAAAAAAAATAGGCATTTTTTTAAATTTTTTTGTGTTAGATTAAAAAACAAAAAACATAATAAAATGTCACTTTTTATTTTTTTTTTTAATTTTTGATTGACAATTGAAAATGGAAAGAATGAATGATACACGGATTGGTAAAGTTACTGAACTTTAACATGGACATTTTCATTTTAAAGTTCTCCCAGATGGAGGATTCAACAGAAACAAATTTGTAACCACTGTCAAGTTGAACTCCCCGTTAAAATTTTCTGCTGTTACCTCAGAAATTACCTGTTTTGATGTTCTGATTGTGATGAGCCACAATAATTTTGTTGGATTTTGTTTGTAGACTTTTTTATGAATTTCTTATAAAAAAAAAAAAAAAAAAAAACAGGATGGCATTAATGCCCTGGCAGTGGCAATAAGCTTTATTTTATTTTACATTTTTTAAGATGAGATTTACACTAAATATGTGTTACTGACAAGTGCTGATTTTAAGTGTCTGAACAACAAATGTTATGGGACTTTAGTTCATATGGTAGCAGAACATTTAAATAAAAGTGCACTTTACACTACTTTTCAATTCATTATTTGATTTTGTGTATACAATGTGATTAATCGTGATTAATCAGGGAAATAATGCAATTAATCACGATTAAAAATTTTAATCGTTGCCCAGCCCTAATGCTAATAGTTATGAGTTTTGACCTACAGACTTGCACTCACTGGCCACTTTATTAGATACACCTGTTCAATAACACAAATGCCTAATCAGCCAATCACATGGAAGGAACTCAATGCATTTAAATATGTAAACATAGTTAAGAAAACTTTCTGAATTTCAAACCGAGGATCAGACTGGGGAAGAAAGGGTATTTACCTGACTTTGAACATGGCATAGTTGTTGGTGCTATACAGCCTGGTCTTTCAATAATGGTTTTTTAAAAACTGTTAATCTGGGATTTTCAAGCACAACCATCTCCAAGGTTTACAGAGAATGGTCTGAAAAAAGAGAAAATAATCAATGAATGACAGTTGTATGGACAAAAATGCCTTGTTGATGTCCGAGGACAGACAAAATCAAAGAAGGGCAACAGTAACTCTTTAGACTCCTTTAGATTAATTGTTTTAGTTCAATGTGTATCCTAATACATTAAATCTGAAGATGGACATTTAATTTTCAGACACACTTTTGCTAAGACAATTAAAACAAAAGAAAATGACTTGCACCAGTTTATCCATTTCTAACCTGCTCATCTTTATACGTGACATGATCTTTTTTTTCAAATTATTCTGGGAAAATAACAAAATATACCAAATTATACCAATAACTGCAACTATAAAGATCAGCATAAACAAAACTCCACACACAGAACCATTTTGTATTTGTAAAAGAGGTCTTGGAGGAGTGATCACTGTAAGTGCGTTTGATGACTTGACTGTCCATTTCAGTCAGTTTAGCTCCTGTCTGTTCGCCTTGGGGCAGCAGAGTGACAGATGGAAAAGCTTTAGGTCAGAGGAGGTGAACATGAATCAGAGACAGCTGAAAAATGTCAAGATGGAAGGTAAAACCAGAGACAGAAAAGCAAGAAAAACTGAGAAAAAGAAAGAGGAAGAGGGAGTGTGAGAGAGAGATGAAAGAGTAACAGAAGGAGTTTTTGAGCTGCTGATTTGGGAGTTAGAAATGACCCTTTAGGGCTGCAGTTGAAGATAAGGCAGACAAAGTTCTCAGGTAAACATATGGACTTCATTTATTCTGTCATGCGGTCCTCCTGTCCTCTGGCGCCCTCCACTGTCTCCGTTCCTGACCTTCAGCCTGGTGCTTGCTCTGCCCTTCCTCTCCTTCACAGCTGGGACTCATCACCAATCAACCACACCCTACATAACCTGGATTCCTTCAGCCACTCGGCACCAGTCCGACAATGCTCCTTATGTGGTATTAAGCCCACTCCTCGTTGTACTGTGCCAACCGTGTCTGACTTAATATTAACGACTGCTCTCTTCTCCAGTTCTGCCTTCTCCCGTCTGCCTGTCCCGAATCCTGCCTGTGCGAGCCTGCCTGCGTTCCATGCCCCTGCTTCCCGGAACCTGATCTCTGAGAACCAGCATCAGATCCAAGTGCAACTGTTCCTGGACCCCTTGTTCTATTAAATCCTTTTGAGTGAAGTCTAATCTAGAGTCTTTCTCTTCTGAGCCATGACAGATTGGAAAGGCCTACCCTCGGACTCTGCCGACTTCACCCAACCTGCAGACTCGCCAGGATTTGCTGAGGCCGTGTTGGGGGCCCTCCGTTCCCAAGGACAAATGCTGGGACTACATGAACAAATGGTACAGACACTCTCACAATCCAGGGACCAGCTCCTCTCCCAGATGTCCGACCTCATAGTGCTGGTGGCGCTGCTGGTTAATCGCTCCTCCCCTGCCGGCCGCCCCGGAAACCACCCCTGGTCTCCATCAGACTCCAACCGTCACTGTCCACCCTCTGGCCTCGACCTCTGTCCCTGCCGCCTTCCACTCCGTTCCAGCTGCCGGAGGAACCCATGCAGCTGGGGAGAACCCACCTCTCACCAGAGGAACGACAGAGGGGGATACGGCTGGGCAGGTGTTTGTACTGCGGGGAACCCGATCACCAGATAGCTACGTGCCCCGGGCGGCCAAAAGACCAGGCTCGCCTGTGACTCTGGGGACACTGGTGAGCCATCCATCCCATAACACTTCACACCCCAGACTCATGATCTCCGGAACCATTCACACCCCACAACTATCATTCCCGCTTTCCGTGCTGGTCGACTCAGGGGCAGACGACAACCTCATTGACAGCGCTTTAGCCGACCAGTTACTTCTCCCTCTGATTCCCCTTGAAGCACCCATTATAGCCAAGGCTCTGGACGGCCGAGTAATGGCTCGCATCTCCCACTCCATGGCTCCCGTTACATTGAGTCTGGCAGGCAACCACCATGAAACCATTTCGTTCAAAGTTATTAATTCACCCCGGACCCCTCTGGTACTGGGCTAGCCCTGGTTACGTTTGCACAACCCCCAGATTGACTGGACCACTCATAAAATTATTACCTGGAGTTCCTTCTGTTTGGCAAATTGTCTTGGTTCAGCCACATCTGCCGACCGAACCCCTAAAGCCGAGTCAGCCCCGCCACCTGATCTGACCCTGATCCCGTCCCAGTACCACGACCTGGCCGCTGTGTTTTGCAAGGAAAAGGCTCTCTCCTTACCGCCACATCGGCAGTATGACTGCTCCATAGACCTCCTACCGGATGCCCCATTGCCCAAAGGCCGCTTATACAACCTCTCGCGCCCGGAGAGGGAGGCTATGGAGCAGTACATTAAGGAGGCTTTGGTGCGTGGCCAAATTCATCTGTCCACGTCGCCCATGGCGGCCAGATTTTTCTTCGTCGACAAGAAGGAGGGAACCCTTCAGCCGTGTATTGATTACCGGGGACTCAACGAGATTATTGTCCGCAATACATATCCACTCCCATTAATTACTTCCGCCATAGACTCATTACAGGGGGCCACAGTGTTCACTAAACTTGATCTCCGCAACGCCTATAACCAGATCCGTATTAAGGAGGGAGACGAGTGGAAGACAGGGTTCAACACACACCTCGGACATTTTGAATATCTGGTGATGCCGTTCTGACTCACTAACGCTCCTGCAGTCTTCCAGGCCATGATCAACGACATGATCCGGGAATACCTGTACAAATTCTTGTTCGTGTACCTCGACGACATCCTTGTCTTTTCCCAAGACTCAAGACAAACACGTTCACCACGTCCACCTGGTCCTTCAACGCCTCCTCCAGAACCAGCTGTTTGTCAAAATAGAAAAATGTTCCTTCCATCTGCAGTCAGTCTTGTTTCTCGGATACATCCTTGGCTCTGGCAGACTGCAGACGGACCCGAGAAAAATACAGGCGATTGCCAAATGGCCCGTACCCACCTCTCGTCGCCAGCTACAACAGTTCCTTGGCTTCGCGAACTTTTACTGCAAGTTTATTCAAAATTACAGCCAAATTGCGCAACCACTCACTCAACTCTCCTCATCCAAAATTTCCTTCGTCCGGTCCGATCTAGCCCAGCAAGCCTTCGACCTCCTTAGGGACCGCTTCCTTTCGGTCCCCATCCTCACACAGCCGGATCTGGCAAAGCCGTTCATCGTAGAAGTGGATGCCTATAACTCAGGGGTGGGAGCCGTTCTGTCTCAGGTTTCAGATCAGGACCAGAAACTTCATCCCTGCGCGTTCTTCTCCCGCCGACTCACCACCGCGGAGAGGAATTACGGCATTGGGGATAAGGAGCTGCTGGTCCATCAAGGTGGCCCTGGAGGAATGGAGGCACTGGCTCGAGAGGGCAACCCTTCACCATTTGGACAGATCATAAAAATCTGGCGTACCTACAAAGCGCCAAAAGACTAAACCCTCGACAGGCCCGTTGGTCTCTCTTCTTCTCCCGTTTTAACTTTTCGTGTGTCTTACAGGCCAGGAACCAAGAACGGAAAACCAGACGCCCTGTCCAGGCAGTTCCCTGCCAATGAGCCCCTCTCACCAGATTCCATCCTGCCTCCCACCTGCATTATCGGAAGCGTCACCTGGGACATCGAGTCAGTGGTGAGAGAGGCACAAAAGATGGAACCCGACCCCGGCCACAGACCCCAGGGACGTTCCGCTGGCTGCCCGCCCTCAGGTCCTCCACTGGATCCATTCCTCACGCCTCTCATGTTACCCCGGTATAAAACGAACACTTCACCTGTTAAACAGACATTTCTGGTGGCCTTCTATAAATAAAGACACGCATGTTTTTGTGTTAGCTTGCTGTGTCTGAGCCAGGGGTGAACCCTCTTACCAGTCTCCCTCAGGTCTCCTGCAACCTCTCCCCGTTCCCACATGGCCGTGGTCCCACATCACGCTGGACTTTATTACTGGACTACCACCCTCCAAAGGCCACTCTGTCGTCCTCACCATAATAGACAGCTTTTCCAAAGCTGCACACTTCATCCCCCTCTCCAAGCTGCCCACGGCCTCCGAGACTGCTGATCTCCTAGTGAGTTTCCTCTGGTTTTCACCCTCAGACCAACGGCCAGACAGAGTGGCTGAATCAGGAACTGGAATCGGCCCTGAGGTACGTGGCAGCCCAGAACCAGACCTCCTGGAGCCGGCGACTTCCATTGGTCGAATATGCCCACAACTCTCAAATCTCCTCGGCGCATGGGAGGACCCCGTTTGAGGTGTCCCTGGGGTATCAGCTCCCACTCTTCCCTATGGACGAGGAGGACCTGGCGGTTCCGTCTGTGCACCTGCACGTAAAAAGGTGTCGGAAAGTGTGGAGGAGACCAGGGCGGCTCTCCTCCGCACGCAAGAGCGGAACCAGCGCACCGCCGATCGCCACCGGATCCAGGCTCCAACCTACTCGGTGTGTCAGCAGGTTTGGCTGTCTATCCGTCATGTTCCCCTTCGCACTGAATCTTGCAAACTCTCCCCTAGATACATCGGTTGTTTTACCATGTCTGGGATCATCAATCCGGCGGCTGTGCAGCTCTCCCTACCAGCCTCCATGAAGATCCACCCGGTGTTCCACGTGTCCCTGCTTAAGCCGGTGTCCACTTGTCCGCTGAGCCCTCCGGCCGTTCCCCCTCCGCCCCCCCATCTCGTTGATGACCATCCGGTGTACACCGTCCATCGCATCCTTGATGCCCGTCGCCGGGGCGTGCAGTACCTCGTGGACTGGGCGGGGTACGGTCCTGAGGAGTGCTCCTGGGTGCCTTGTTCTTTCCATCATGGACCCTGGTTTGCTGCGGGTGTTTTACCGCCGTTTCCCAAGGAAGCCTGGTGGGCCACCGGGTGGCACCCGTTGAGGGGGGAGGGTACTGTCATGCGGTCCTCCTGTCCTCTGGCGCCCTCCACTGTCTCCGTTCCCAAACCTTCAGCCTGGTGCTTGCTCTGCCCTTCCTCTCCTTCACGGCTGGGACTCATCACCAATCAACCACACCCTACATAACCTGGATTCCTTCAGCCACTCGGCACCAGTCCGACAATGCTCCTTATGTGGTATTAAGCCCACTCCTCGTTGTACTGTGCCAACCGTGTCTGACTTAATATTAACGACTGCTCTCTTCTCCAGTTCTGCCTTCTCCCGTCTGCCTGTCCCGAATCCTGCCTGTGCGAGCCTGCCTGCGTTCCATGCCCCTGCTTCCCGGAACCCGATCTCTGAGAACCACCAAGTGCAACTCAGCGGCGGAGTGTCAGGTGGGACTGGGGGGGCGGTACTCCCCCGGCCCGGGCCCTGGGGGGCCCGGTGAAAGACGAAGAAACAGGCCCTTTCCTAATTGTCTATTACACTTTGCACATCCGTGGGTTCAACAATTTCTGCGCGAAATGTATCGCTCTTCGTCTGAGGTTATATATAGGTTGCTTCAGCCAGAATAAATCATGGTTGGTCAAAAGATTTAAGACTGACTTTGGTCATGTAGGTTTATTCAACACAGTGAATTAAATGTTGTGCTGCATGGCTGGCTTCATGTTCACTCTCACAGTTAACTTTACAATGTGCAAAGTTACAAGATCTCCAAATGTATTTTGGGTAAAATCGTCATCAACAGCCGTCCATCAGCGTCATCATCAGTCACTTGTCAACAGAGTCAACACGGTGGATCAAAGACTAATGTAATTATGAGTGGCAGTTCATATAAACATAAAAGTGGAGCGACAAAACGCAAAGAAAAGGAAAAAAGAGCGCAGGAGAAAACGAAACTTAAAAAGCTGGACACGTATTTTGTTCATCCCAATCCTGGAGATTAACCTGACTGACATTGTTGGGAGCGAGTCAAGCCCGCAAAATGTGGCAGCGCGGTCAGGGAGCCAGATTTGCAGGTACAATTTCTCACAATCACTGACACTGAAAACAATACGTGAGTTAGTTGTAAACTGCTAACGTGGTTGTTATCGGAGTAGCTCGGCCACCTAACGTTATTGTTAGGGGCCAGGTAGCCTAATGTTTTTGTTCTCATGGTTTGTTAGACTTAATGTCGGTTTTGTCGGGTTACGCCAGCAAGCAGAAGATGATGAGCTCGTTCGTGTACTCTTTCAATAGTGGTGCGTACTTCTGCTATTTTATATTGAATCTATGTTTGTATGTGAATGTGTGGGCCGCTGTGTCCAATTTTACAAAATGTTCCCACTATTGATACAGTAACTCTGCTCTTCTTTAGTTGAAGTTGCTCACTAAAGTGGGTGTCAGAATGATGATGTAGCTACCCATGGTGGTGGACTGCTTTGACTTTGTGTTGTTATATTATTAGGGGCCAGGTAGCCTAATGTTTTTGTTGTTCTCTTGGTTTGTTAGACTTCATGACGGTTTGATTAATTCAAAATGACATGGTCGCTCTCCGTGGTGTTGATCTCTTCCTCAAATGCTTTAAGCTATGTGTCAAAAATGTAGTAATGCTTGTAAGCCCCGCTGTTGCGGGCATACGCATGTTGGAAAACGATGTAATCACAAGCTTTATTGGGTTTAAAGGGCCCGGTCATGTGCCCTTTACATGTCACTGCCCCGGCCCAGCAGTGACATGTTCCGCTACTGGTGCAACTGTTCCTGGACCCCGGGTTCCAATAAATCCTTTTGAGTGAAGTCTAATCTAGAGTCTTTCTCTTCTGAGCCATGACATATTCTCTCTATATGAGTACTGTACATGTACTCATGTAGATGCAAATATCTCTGTTGATAATCATGTTTCTCATCCTCAGTGATGAACTGGTCTTGACTAAAACAGCACAGCATCAAAAGCAGTTAAGTCACTTGCCGTTTGACAGAATTAATTTTTTCCCCTCTCGTTTAAATATACTGTATTATCTTTTCAATGTAAAAAAAAAAATCAATTTAAAAATAATATCAGCATATGTAATGGAATTATTCAACTTTATTAATTAAATGAAAAAAATTGCTGGTTGTATTTGTGCATACTTTTTGCCTTTTGAATTTTAAATTATGTCACTGGTTGAGTGGTATATATAAATGTGCTTTCACCAGCATACACTTAAAACCAACCACAGACTATTTTCACATTCAAGCTACCCAGAGATAGTACTTGTTTTTAAGCCTATGAAATAACCTCTGGCTATACAAGTATACTTGATATTTCCGACACCACTCCATCTGTGAGATTGCATCGAAACTGTTCTCTGTCCCTGAAGCCATGTCACATGCTCTTGTATCTCTTGATTCCAGTTTCAATCAAATATCGGATGTTTTACTTGATGTAGGCGAAGCATAGCCTTGGGCAGCCAAAGGGTAGGAGGCCACTGTGTGGCTATCAGGCTTTCCATGCATGAAAGGACATCTATTATCTGTGGACCTGAGAGTATGTTGGATTCTTCTACACAAGGACGGGGAGTACAGGATAGGATTGAAACAAGAAAGCTACCCAATATTCAGTTAATATTGAGAAAAATACTACATCATTATGTGCTATTAGCAAAGGTTATCTCTACTAGTTCTTTGGTGTGTTTGATAGTTATGTCAAGCAGTTATAAAAAAAAAATGACTCAAGCTTGTAGAACAAAATAATTCACACTGAAACAAACTAACCCATTGGAGGTAATATTGCACAAGATAGTCTGGGTGATTTACAAATATGAAATGTGTAATAGACTAAAACACTGCAGACTGCTTGCATAACTGTAAAGAATTATTTTAAACACTGTGGTGATCACAGCATGGAAAACAGAATTATAAGATTTAATATGGAATTAATGTTACAGAAATCCTTGCCAATTTGTGCCTTTGTTAGTACTTAAATAAGTTAAAGCTTTCTTGTTAGCAGATAATGTTCTAGTTTTTTTCTTATCAACTTGGCAAAAATAGATTTTTACTAACATTGCAGAAATTGATTGTTTAATATTTTGTCATGCATAACATTTCTCTATCCTCTAACTAAGTAGTTTTCAAGACATTAAGCTAACAAAGCACCAAGTCAAAATGTCAAGGTTCGAACTCAGGTTGTCATGTCTCGCAGCAGGATGGCGGACCCAAACGCAGGAGTATGAAACAAAAGAGTATTTACTTGTCAAAATAACAAGCAAGAGCAAAAAGGTCCAAACTAAACCAAAAAACCCACAAGAAAAACCAAACAGGTAAGCAGGAGAAAAAAAAAAACAGAAAAACCTTCACGGAGCATACGACGAAAAACATCAGAAAAAACTCACAGATGAAATGTGTAGCTATTCCTCTGCCTCCTTTAGCGAGAGGTAAATGCATAAAGTGTACTTTATTCATAGCTTTAGAGGCAAGGCTCAGTGAGCTAGAGGCTCGGTTCCATCAACTAGACCATAGTCCGTCAGATGCGATAGGATAGTCAGGCTAATGTAGCGGCGAGGCCGCCTAGAGTAGCTGCAGTTAGCAGTTACCCTGCAGCACCTGAGCAGCCGGCGAGTCAGGGCGGCTGGTGACGGTTCGAAGGAAGCGTAGCCCTAAACAAAGGCACGTGGATCACCATCACTCGCTTCACGTATCAAACAGTTTTTCCCCACTCAGCGACACACCCACTGAGAAACCCACCCTGCTGATTGGCAACTCTATAGTCCTGTACGTGAGGCCGGCAGCTACGACCATAGTCAGGTGTATCCCAGGAGCCAGAGCGGGCGACATCGAATCAAATTTGAAGCTGCTGGCAAAGAGTAACTGTAAGTACAGTAAAGTTATCATACATGTCGGCACTAATGACACCCGGCTACGCCAGTCAGAGGTCATTAAAGTTAATATTGAGTCAGTGTGTCACTATGCAAAGAGCATGTCGGACTCTCTGGTCCCCTTCCTAATTTGACCAGTGATGTTTAGCTGCATGTCATCACTCCGTCGCTGGTTGTCGTGGTGGTGTCGAGCAAACGACGTGGCATTTATTGACAATTGGCCGACTTTTTGGAGAAAGCCTGGTCTGATTAGAAGAGACGGCATTCATCCCACCCGGGATGGTGCAGCCCTTATTTCTAGCAATTTGGTTGATTTTGTTAGACGCGCCCCCTGACAATCCAGGGTGGAGGCCAGGATGCAGTCTTACACGCTTCTCTGCTGCTTTTCGAAGACTGCCTCCAACCACTAAAAATAGAGAAATCAACCATGTAGCTCCTAATGTTAACATGGTGCCGATCGAAAACATAGAATTGGTGTCAATTCCCTATCCTCCAAAAGTCTACTTAGCGTGACGTGATAGTGGTGTTAACCAAAACAACCTAATAAAAATAAAAATTGTCAGAGATTTGGAGTGAAGAGACCTTGTAATTAGATGCGGACTATTGAATGTAAGGTCTCTTGGCTCTAAGTCCCTGTTAATCAATGATCTAATTACTAATTATTAATTTCTGTCAGAGTTCTCAGATTTTTTAACTAGTTTAATGCTCAGCTCAGATAAAATTGTCATGGTGGGTGACTTTAACATTCATATGGATGTTGACAGTGATATCCTTAAATTAGCCTTTACATCTCTTTTAGAGTCATTGGGCATCTCACAAAAAGTGAAAGAACTGACTCACTGTTTTAATCATATCCTGGATCTGGTCCTCACCTATGGTATAGATACTCATCACTTGTTAGTGTGAATTCTCTCAGACCACTATTTAATTACATTCAATTCTAGCATTTGTGGCGTTAAAATAGAAAATGAAATGTGTCATTACAGCAGATGCCTTTCTGAAGATGCTGTGAATAATTTCGAGGAGGTCATTGTCTCTCATCTCCCTATGGTGGAATATAATAGAATAGCTGAGGGCAATTACCTGAATTTTACTCTGGCAGATATTGATTACCTCATCAACAATACTGCCGACATGTTACATTGAGTCCTGGATTTAGAATATCTAAAAGTAGATTTGGAGGATGGGCCTTCTGCTACCAGGCACCTTTATTATGGAACCAGCTACCAATTTGGGTTAAGGAGGCTGACACCATCTCCATCTTTAAAACTAAATTGAAAACATTTCTATTTAGTAAAGCCTACAGTTAGTCTAAACTATATTGTGTAGGGGCTAATAGTGTTAGCCATAGTTGTAGGAGCTAAGACTAGAGTAGGCTCGTCTTAATCACAGCTTCGTCATAGCTATGCTGCTATAGGCCTACGCTGCAGCGGGACACCAACAAGATCTGCTGAGCGGTGTCTCCACTGCTCTTATCCCTTCCTTCCCTTTCCTCCTCCCTCCCCTCCTTCTCCTCCAGCTCATTCCATAATTAATTAGGAGCACCTTGTTACTGTAACTGTGCTCCATTTTCTTTTCTTTCCTGTGGTTTGTTGTGCTGTTTTGTCCCCCCACCCTTTTTTTTCTCTTTTTTTCTGTATGTTTTCAGGCCGGAGTTTCCTGAATTGCATGCTGATTTGCAGTTTCCTTTGGCCATCCCAGCGTTTACCTCCACCTGTGTGTGTGAATGTGTTTGGGGTGCTAACTGGCGTGGTGACCGGCAACCTGGTCCTTTGGCCATCTCATCTCAGTGCTGCTACCTGCATCTGTTTATGTTTATGTGGTCATTATATTTAGTCATTTGTGAGCTCCCCTCTCTCTGTCCTACATCCTCTCTCTGTTCTGTCTCCCCTCTTTTCTTTCTTTACCCAGCTGGCCTTCGGCAGGAAGGTCCCCCCATATGAGCCAGGTCCTGCTCAAGGTTTCTTCCTCTTAAAGTGGAGTTTTTCCTTGCCACTGTTTGGCTGAAAGGTTTTTTTTTATCTGTGGGAGTTTTTTTTTACCTGCCATTATCCTTGTTTAGGATTCAATAGTGATATTTTGAGTTAATGATATTTGCTCGGAGGTCATGCTCTGGGTCTCCGTAAAGCGCTTAGAGACAATTCACATTGTAACAGACACTATACAAATGAAATTGAATTGAATTGAATAGTTTCCATCCTCAATCAGACTGGCAGACCAAACTTTTCAATCAGGAGATTGAGATGAAACTGTGCTGTTTGTGTTCCGGTGACCTTGCTGGATGGTCCCAGAATTTGTCCTGGGTAGAATACACCCAAAACTCACTACCCTCCAGCACCACAGGTCTCTCCCCTTTCACGGTGGTTTACGATTACCAACCCACACTTTTCTCCAAGTAGGAGCAGAGGTTTTCATTGTTTCTCTCCACACTGTTTCTCTGAGTGGAGAGTTCTATTGGGAGTCTAAGCCATTATCAGGTCTTGTAGGTAGCGAGAAGCTTGGATAGCCTTGCCGTACGAGTAACAGAATTTTGAATTTCAATTCTAAATTTCATAGGGAGCCAGTGGAGAGAGAATTACTTGGGCAATGTGCTAATAACACATTACAGTAATTTAGTGTAAAAGTGACAAACATGTGGATTACAGTGATCCCTTAGTTTTCGTGGTTAATGGGGACCGGCGCCCCCCCACGACAATCAAAATTCGCGACCTGGAGCCGGAGCCCCCCAATCCTAAATCCGGTGTTTAAAATATGTTTAAACACCGCAAAAAAGTAGCGATACACTGCAGTGACACAAGACAAAGGCTAAACTGTGGTCTTTCTGTTTCACTCACAGCCTCTGGTCTCCGAACTGTAGTAAATGCGTCTTGGCCAATTAGCGCACAGATTCTAGAGTTCTGGGCCATCTGCATTCCTCATGTTGCTTACAGGAGGCTGTGAGTCATTGTTTGATGTTTCGCTGGCAGCTGCGGCCTCTCGTCTGCTGTGGGGTGTATTTTCGCAGAATTTCAGCGATTATTTCTTGATTTTTTTAATTATAATATATTTCTGAAAAAAATCAGCGAAGCACTAAAACCGCAGTACTCAAACCGTGAAGTGGCAAGGGATCACTGTACTTTCTTAGCATCACTCAGAGAAGATGCTCTTAATCTTGGCAATATTACAGAAAAAAGGCGGTCCTTTAAACGTGATTAATATGCTGTGTAAACGACATATCCTGGTCAAAAATCACAGCTCATCACACTTGTACGAGAAGCCAATCTGTTTCTAAGGTGTCTAGGACCAAAAACATTAACCTATGTTTTATCGGAATTTTAAAAGCAAAATGTCTATGGACATCCAGGTCTTAATCTCCATAAGACATGCCTGAAATTTGGTTGATGGTTCTGTTTCAATACAGCTGTGTATCATCAGTAGAGCAATAAAAAGTTATGCTGTACCTCTGGATAATATTTCCCAGGGGCAGCATGAATAGAGAGAATAGGATCGACTCTAGCACTGAACCCTGTGGAACATTGTAGCAGACCATTATCTGTGTGGAACAAACATCATTAACATGAATTAAAACTGAATTTATCAGAATTTTTTTTTATGAGGCTATTTTGGTTAATGCCTACATTTCATGCCTGGTAGACATTGGGAGCATGGGAGATTGACACCATTTCTATATTTTTGCTCAAGCCCCATGTTAAAATTACTGACTGCATAATTCCTATATTTTTGCTGGCATGTGCCAATCCTCGAGAAGCAACAGAGAAGAGTGTAAGACCGCAACTCTGCATCCTGGCCTTATCCCTTGGAGTGCCTTACCAAATTCTAGAAATAAGAGTTGCACCATCCCGGGTGGAATGAATGCCATCTCTTCTAATCAGACCGGACTTTCCCTAAAAACGTCTTCCAGTTGTTTATAAAGGCCACGTCGTTTTTTTGGATACCACCAAGACAACCAACAATGAAGAACAATGAATAGAAGTAGCCACTGTGCATGAAAAAGTTAAAATAAGACCTTGTATTTTATTTAATTTAATTCACAAAATAGTAATTGAAAAACCTGTAAAGATGTGTAAATGTAAAGATCTCTAATCAATAAATTGACTGCTAAAATGTTGATACCTTCAGCAAAACAAACATTTTTGAAATCCTTGATTTTGTGAGTTCATGTGAAACTAATATTTAATTACACTTAAAACCGTACAAATAACACTTTCTGTGACTGCCTTTCAGAGTTGGAAATAAAAGCGTTCTCACGTTTTCCTATTTGTTCTGTTGGCATGAGGAACATGCAGTGGACATTCCCATTATATTAAAATATGTTTAAAGCCCAAAAGCATGGGTCACAATGTATGTGTTTGTGAGGTGGGGGTCTGTATTGATCCCTAGATGGGTTATATCTGGATCAGTGTATGCCCTAGCACTCTGAAGCACATATTTATGAGGGCTGCAAGAGCTATTTTTATCATGTAATATGAAGATGTTTCTGGTCAGTTGTCTGAACATAGTCCTGGTTATAGCAGGACATATTGACAGACTATATGATCAAGACATATCTGAAATGTTGAGCTTGTGGGCTTGTGAACTTTATCAAAGAGTTTTAGGTTTATCCTGTGGACCTAATCATTGTGATACTTGTGTATAGACGTTTGCTGAGTTACTTATGTAACGGAAAAGAATGGAAAAGAATACACACACACAAACACGCACATCCACAACTGGATCGCAGGTGAGAATTTGTTAGGTTGCTACCCAGAATCTAGCTTTCATGTAGGATTTGAGCTTTAAAGGTCATTGTTTTTTTTCCCCACATACAGAACATGATATTTGGCTTTAGGTGGTCCCAGAAGGACATCTGACTGTAATGAACTCATTCCAGGATGTGTAGTGCATCTTTCGTTTCATGCATCTACACAACCAAGCAAAACAATTATTCTCAATAACCCTTTTTCTGTCTGTCACTGGGAACCCCACACCACATTGGCAGTGCTCCCAAAAGCTAACGTGGCATCACATTCTTGACTAAACGTGCATAAAAACAAATTAGCCTGGCCGTACCATTTGCAAAGAGATGTGTGCAGCCAGCCAGCAAATAGATGTCATTCCAAACCAAGGTCATGATGGTATTGAGGCTGGAAATTTAGGATTGATATTTGCACATGGCATGCTCCTCCACTTTTCACTTTCATTTTGACAGATTGGATGCAGGCTCATTGGTAGAGAATCACTGGTAGTTGAAAAGCAAATGGAACAAAAAAATGCCCTCCACAACTTTATGATTTCGAGATGAATTAAACCCTAACTTATTTTATTTATTCATCTTCTTTTTTTCTTTTTAATTCTCATAGAAAGGAAAAGAGAATTTGTGTGCATTTGAAAGAGATAGCACTTGTTTTTCATTGGGGCAGCAACATTTTTTTTTTAAATTGAATTTCTGGGTTCATCTTTAAATCTTGAAAATATGTGGATGGAGGACAGTAAATCAGTTCATGTAAAAACATATAAAGTCAACGCTTCAGTTGGAAATTTTGTTTAAGTAGCACCCATTCATCCTTTATTATGGTAGCCCATTTTTTTTCACCTGCTGTAGTAATAGGTTTAAAGCAATGAGGAATCAGACATGAAAGTTTCTGTTATATTGATATACTTTTATATGGTGAGATGTTTAGCAGAATTCATGTGTAATACATCACAGTTTAATTTATCTTAGTAAGCAAAATTTCATATTAGAAAATGTTGGGACACAGAAATATGCAAAAACAAAAGACTTGCAATACACACACACACACATATATATATATTTATATACCCCCCCCCCCCCCCCCCCCCCCCCCAAGCAAGCTAAATTGATGTGTCTATAAAATAACACATTTTTCTTTAACTTAGGATGTTTCCTAAGGACGGAAACAATCAGAATGTTTACCAGACTAAAGACTGTGAAAATGTGATTGTTTTAAAAAAAAGTGGTCAAGTGTCTCATTTTACCCCAGCTACGGGGTAAACTGAGACAAGATTTCAAGAGGGTAAAGCGACCCTGCTGGGGGTAAAATGATTCACTTACTTTTTTTTCCACCACTCTGGAGGTGACTGAACAAACACAAGTAACACTAAAATATCATTCAAAAAAATGTTTTATTCACCATTCAAATTAGAGAAAAGAACCACTTCCACAGTAGGGGAAACTCAGATTATGACCCCCGTCACTCCATAGTGAGTCCTCGGGATTGGCTCTGATTTTTAGCCCTTCTTTTGCACATCCTCACCAGTCTCTTTTGTCTCTTTTCAAAAGCTCTGGATCGGCTCACCTTTGTTTCTCCTCTTTTGCACTTTCTCTGCAGTCTGCTCCGTCTTTCTTCAAAAGCCCTTTCGAGTGCCTGCTTCTCAGGAGTGTCGGTGAGGATAGTGGTCTTCACGCGCCTCCGTCTGGTTTGTTTTCTGGGGGTGAACTTTGGAAGTGTGATGATTTCCCGTGGAGGGACATATCTAGGTCGGCTAATTATTTGTCCCGCATCCGTGTCAGCTAGCGCAGGAGCGCGCAAATTTGTACGGGAGGACTGTGTTATCTGCAGCGGGAGGTACATCTTCATCCGGATCATCTGCAGGGTGCGAGCTTCCATACCTTCTGCCAGAGGTGGAGCATCCCTGGTAGCAGGCTGTAGCTCAGGGTTTGGCCAGTCTGACCAAACGGATGGTGCAAACGCTTCATCGGGGAAAATGTCACGATTGTATGGGAAAATCCCAGTGGACCTAAACCCAGAAGTGATGTTTTGTGGTGTCACGGCTGTCATGAAGGTTTGACACAAGTCCTGCAACCTGATAGATGGTGACTGTTTGGCCAGAATTCGATCGCACCCACCCATCGAGAGCTCGGCTGTATTGGGCTTTGAACGGACCGTACACGGCCACATCCAGAGGCTGCATGTGATGGGATGTGTGAGGTGGAAGAGTGAGCATAACGATACTATTGCTCCTGGCGAGTTCTACTGCCCTGAGTGGTATGTGAGCTTTAAGATTGTCCATGATGAGAAGCATGGGGTGGTCAGGTGAACAGTAAGTGTGGTTTATCAGGTGGCCGAGGAACTTGGCCCAGCTATCTTCATTCATCCATCCTGTTCTGGTGGATGTACCTTTTGCTCCTGGAGGTGCATTGATCGTGAAGCAGTCTTTAAACTTTACTCTGGGAAAGACAAGCATTGGAGGTGCAGCATCCCCAGCAGCATTCACCACACTCACCAGAGTTACCAGCTCCCCTCTAGGCCGATGTGATGGAACCAACTTGCCTTTTCCCTCTGTGTGTCATCACCTGAAACAAACAGAAAGTTCAGAATTAATGGCATGTTTGATCTGTAGGTTACACACAGAGCTCCAGCAGGGTGCTGGAGGTGGTGGAGAGGCCTGCCGGAGGGTGTCAGAGGCACCCAGAGTGGAACCAGAGCTCCAGCAGGGTGCTGCAGGTGTTGGAGAGGCTTGCTGGAGGGTGTCAGAGGTGCCCAGAGTGGAACCAGAGCTCCAGCAGGGTCCTGGACATGGACCGGTGGCTCCAGGAGGTGGATCAGATGCTCCAAGAGGGGGATCAGAGGCTCCATCGCCTATCCGATTTCGGAGCGCCATTCTCGTCCTTGCTCGTTTGGAGGTCCCACCGGCCTGTTTATTACATTTTTACAACCTACACATGTCAGCCTTTTGTGTGTGTCGTGTATCTCACCTGGGGAGGCCTTTGTACTGTATGGAGACCTATTTTGTCCACTTTAAAAATCACGTGTGGGGGGAATTTATGCCTGTTAAAGACAAGGAGAATGGGAATCTAAACTACTTAATTTTAGAGAATAAAACACATGCACTGGAAGAATCAATTCTTCCACCTGTCCAGGACTCCTGCCAGATTATCAAAGAACTCCCCAACAGTCGTTCTATTGAAGGCAGTGGCCCTTCCGAGGGATGTTGCTTCTAGAGTTCGGACAGAACTTGACCTCCACACTGCGTCTCCTTCCAATTGGCAGGCATGGGGACATGGTTCTTGTCTGCATACTCAAATGCCAGTGCCACTTAGCTGGAGAGAGGCCATAGGACTGTTCAGCGAGTTCTTTCAGGTCTTTGGCGAGTTCTTCCTCCATCTCATCTATGAAAATTCTCTTTGCCTGGCCTACCGAACCCCAGCCCACAGTGAGAAGGTCCCCCGCTGCTTTTTTCTGATAAATCTTAGGGAAACTTCTGTGCATAAGAGGCAAACCCCTTAGTGAACCAGTACTTAGTCCAGGTAGACAGTAGAGATGCGCGGATGACGTATATTTTAACCCGCAACCGCTTCTTAAAATCTCTATCCGCCCGCTATCCATTTGCAGGAACGTTTTTTCACCAATTTTCAAAACCGAACCGACCCGCCATCCTTTTTATTAATATGTAAAATATTTTTTCTTATTATTATTATTTGAGTGCTTCAACCGCAACCCGCCCGAATTTAATTAAAGTATTATTTTTTGACGAGTCATCCGCCCGATATGCGGATTATCCGCTCCGCCCGCGGGTGCGCGGTTCATCCGCGCATCTCTTGTAGACAGCATGACCCCCTGGGATGCATGGTCCAGCCCATGGGTTAGCCTAGCAAAATGGGAGAAAAAACGTTTAGGCAGACACGGTCTCGAATCACCTGCACGCCACACGCCATCAACCAGACTACAGCCATTCTGCTGCCACAACAGTTTCTCATCCAGGGAGGAGAAAGACTGGATTGCAATCAGGGAAGCAAACACGCTGTCCTCACCTGTGGATGCCACTGCAGAAATGAGAGAATGGGTAACAGGAGAATGAGCAGCCGCCTTCCCCGCCGCATCCACACGAGCGTTGCCTGCGGAAATCAAATCAGGCCTGTTAACATGAGATGGATATTTACACACAGCTATGGAGCTGGGAAGGAGGATGGCCTCCAGGAGGCCATTTAGGACAGGTTTTCTGTCCGACTTCAAAAACTTTCTACATTTCCAAATTGTCCCAAAATCATGACAGACTCCAAACCCATACCTGCTATCTGTGTAAATCGCAATGCTCTTCCTTTTTTCCAATCTGCACGCTTCAGTCAAAGCCACCAGTTCAGCTGCCTGGGCCAAACAATGATGTGGAAGGGAACCAGATGTCAGAACCTCATGGTCTGAAATGACCGCAAACCCCACCATGTTCCTCCCTGTACGCTTATCCCTGCATGCTGAGCCGTCCACATACAGAGCCAAATCAGGATTCGTCAGAGCTGATTCCTGGAGATCGGGTCGGGGGGTGTAAACCTCATTAATCGCTACCACACAGTCGTGAGGCTTGCCGTATTCTGGACCTGGCATGAGAGTGGCTGGATTTAATACATTGCAACACTTCACAGTTATGTTTGGCAAATCAAGAGAACTGTTTGGTACCGAAGCCCCCTAGCAGCAGACAAAAGTGACGTTTTCTGCTCCAACAGGATCGTAGACACCGCATGCGGTACCAAAAGTGTCAGATCAGCATAACCTACCAGATCGCGTGAGGCATAGACAGCTTTCTCAGCAGCAGCCACAGCTCGCAACCAATGTGGAAGTCCCACTGCAACTAGGTCTAGCTTACCAGAGAAATAAGCCACAAGTCTCAACACCCCACCATGTTTCTGCAACAGAACAGATGTCATGACCCCTCCCTCTCGTCAACTGTTTGTGTGAAAGGCGCATAGGGTCTGGCAGGCCCAGGGCAGGTGCAACCTGCAGGGCCTGCTTCAGCTTCTGGAAGCCTCTTCCGCCTCAGGTGTCCAGCTGACCTTATCGTGTGCAGACAACCCCCGTCCATGGATGAGGGAGGTCAAAGGAGCCTCAAGCTCCGCATAGCCTACGATAAACATCCAACAGTAAGAACACATCCCTAGAAAAGACATCCACCCACTTCGGTGACAACGATCTGCCATCAGCTGAAATAGAGTATCCCAAAAATTTTACCTGCTGTTTCACAAACTGCAACTTAGTCAGGCTGGCTTCATGGCCCTCCATCGCCAGGTGCTGGAGAAGAGCAACCATGTCAGTCTCACACTGCTGCTGTGTGGGACAAGCCAGCAACACATCATCTGTATTGCAGCATGACTGTCCCAGGGGACAGGGTCAAAGGTTCAAGGCTGCTTCTCAGAGCAGCGTTGTAGATTGTCGGTGATTCACAGTAACCTCAAATGTCCAAGGCTCACCTTTGAAGTTGAAAGCAAACCAAAACTGACTGTCGGGATGGACAGGAACACTGAAAAAAGCATTAGCCAAATCAACAACAGAAAACCATTTTGCTGAACTGGGAATCTGTGACACTATAGTGTATGGATTTGGAACTGATGGTGCAAGTTTCTGTACAGCTTTGTTAACGGCCTGCAGGTCCTGCACAAAATGCCGGGAAAAACTTGGTTTTCGGACAGGAGAATCAGGGCATTGGACAATCACACCTGCAGTGCGCAAAGATTCAAAAACAGGTGTAAGTCCCATCACTGCCTCCGCTTCCAATGGATATTGGTGCTGACACGGCCTAAAATCAGAGCTCTCCCAGAGTTGGACAGAACTCTTGCAAAAGGCGATAAATTCTTCAGCAAATGTGGATCTGGGAGTCCTGCTGCAGCGTCTTTACTCTCTGCCAATGTCCACGATTGGAAAACCAGCTGAGTGCCGCTAGGTCCACCGACTTCAAGCATAGGAAACGTGGCGACCACTTCCTGCTGTTTCTTCTTCTTGCCATGCGTGGTCACAGCTCCGCTCGCCACAGCGCCCTCCTCTGCTGGTTCAGCCTTAATGTCCTGTGGAGGAGGAACATACCCAGATGGCCCCGCCTCCTCTGGTGGCTCTGTTTTTCCCTGCTGGTCGGGATCAAGTGAGAGCACACTCAGGCATCGCTGCACGCTCGTAACAGTCTCTGGGAAGCGCGCAGGAATATGCGCTCCGCTCCGCTCCGTGCCTACATAACTGTCCAGCTCGTAATTTACTCTAGCGCACTGGAACGCTTAGGTCGGAGCAGATGGGCAACTGGGACCGTTACTTGTGCATGTGTGTGCCTGTGCGTACGCAGGTGGAGAAGCAGAGAGAATCAGGCAAAGAAAGAGAGTAGGCGGAGGGGGGAGGCCAATCAGATTCTGCACGCGGAACCTGATTTCAACCAGTCAGATAATACTGTTACATACTCGGGCTCATTGGTGGTACATGGAAGCTGGCTAAATTCACGCTTTCCTGTTTTTTAAGTCTATGATTCTTTTCCTGCGATGGTCTGGCGACCTGTACAGGGTGAACCCCTGCCTTTCGCCCGTAGACAGCTGGGATAGGCTCCAGCAGATCCCCGTGACCCTTCAAGGATGAAACGGGTATAGAAAATGGATGGATGGATGGATGATTCTTTTCCTCCCTAAAAATCTGGAGCACCTCTCTATGATTCTCCAAGTCTTGCCAGACATCAGTGCTCATTTTATTCTTTTTTTTGACTTCCGCTTCACACATGCGCAAACGTGTCTCTGCTTGATCAAGAACGCGCACAGAGAACCTGTTGCTGGAAATTCATAATCCTTAATCCATGTTCGTATACTTGTCTGCCAAGCCTGGCCATACCTGGCCCGCCTATCAAACAAGTACCCCTCCTCATGCTTTGAACCAGCCTGTCCCATGACGCCCAGCCACCTTAGTCCTGTTTCAACACAAGTATATTTCCGTACAAACCTTCAAACACAAATGCTCGTTCTCTGATTCCAGGATCCTGTAACCCGCTTACACTAGACTCGATCGTCACCGAGTCACAGCACTGCCCACATTCCAACTATGTCTCCAGTATTTTCATAGCTTTTACCCTAATTTTTCTTTTTATTAGTTTTCTTCTGTCTAGGGAGGTTCTGCCCAATGGCGCACTCTCGGCAGCCTGGCCCTCTGCCAGTAACACCAGAGCCACTGCACTTTTCCAGGGGCCGGCACTCAAACAGTAACATTCTTATGTCACAATACTCACACTTTCACCGGTGACAACCAGTTTGTAGTAATGTATGCCATCCACAGGAGATTAGAGAGTACACCCAGTTCTGTAAAATGGATCAGGTCCTGCATTTCCATTTTTATGTCATTGGAGACAATTTTCAGAGAAAAGGTTTTATATGTTCTAACAATTAGAGTCTAAACAAATGTTCTTTGCAGTCACAAGTTTTGAAAGATCACTTCCAATGTTGTTATTTCACCCTCTGCATCTTCAGTGCATCCAGCTCCCTCACTGGCTCATAATCCACTGCTTGCTCATCGACAAATGCAGCAGTATGCAATTTAGACTTTTTCACCTGCTGTTGTGAAAGTGATGCATCAAATTAAAAGGCAAGATTTCTGTCCTGTTTTCTTTTTTTTTTGTGATTTAAATGTCAAGGTAACCAAACTGAATACTCAAAGTACTCAAACATGTAACCAATACATTCAGATGTGAGAATAATGGAAAGGAGTCAGTGTCTGAAAGGGCCATTAAAGGGCATTGTTTATGTCTGGAATGAGAGATGTCTAGTCTCCCTCTTACACCTCTTGTGAGTAAACTTTTGTGAGAACAGTTCACGGACATCTCTGGTATTTGTGAGTGTTGGCATATGGGAAGCAGCATGAACACAACAATTTTATCAATTGAAAAAAATGTAGTTCATAATCAAAAGCATTTAGCAAATATATTACAGGCATTTCCTATATTTCTTTTTTCATGTATTCTCTTCATTTCATCTAACTCATTTGGATGCATAATAAAAATAAAGTATTGTATAGAAGCAGAGATTTTTTTGTTGAACAGAGTAGGGTCTGACTAATAAGTCCCAAGGCTATGGCAACCAAGCCTGTGGTAGGTGGATGATGGATCTCAGTGCCAAGGTTCATACTGGTGTGACAGAAAAGCACTGGGGTGAAGGACAACGCTTTGCCCTCTGTCCTTAATCAGATGCAGATCGAGCTAAAAGCAGTGGAGCAGCAATTCCCTCCTCTAACAGTGAGCAAAATCCCCTATACCTTTACTTCTCCACATCCATCCCTTGGCCACTCCCCCTCCTCCCTTCATCGCTCTCTTCTTTCTTCGGATTGTCTTAGCAACAGAGCTTAGGGAGCAAACCAGAAAAACAGATGCTCTAAGGCCTTAACCAAAAAGATCATACAGGCCAAAGCCCCTTGTAGCTTGTTGATAAAGTATTGATTTCTTTGCAAGCCACTGTTTATAAATCACCTTGGTGGGAGTGACCCCCAAGACCTAAGGGTGTAAGGTAAGAGTCTGTGAAGGGGGAGACCAACAGGAGACACAAGGGGCTGATGTGAAAATTGAAGAAAGTAGAATGCAAAAAGAGAGAGATTGGACTAGAGAAGGGATGGTGAGATAGGAATCGATTGAGGATTCCTGTCTGTTAATTCAGACAGGATCGCTGGTGGACAAGACAGAAGAACTGACTGCCCTGGTAAGGAACGAAAAGCTGTAAAGGGAATCGAGCCTGACTTGCCTGACGGAGACGTGGCTAACTAGCAACATTCCCAGTGCTAATGTTGACCTACCAGGTTTCAGTGCAGTCAGACACGACAGAGACAGCAAACTTTTCGGGAAAAAGAAGGGAGGAGGACTGGCGATATACATTGACAACAGGTGGTGTCATCCCGGTCATGTAACTGTGAAGGAAACAATCTGCAGTAAAGATGTGAAGCTACTCGCGGTGAGTCTGAGACCTTATTACATGCCGAGGGATTTTTTGCACGCCATCGTTCTCTGTGTTTACATCCTGCCACGAGCCCTTCCGGACATTGCCTGTGAGGTCATCCACACAACTGTAGCAAGGCTATAAACACAACACACGGATGCATTTTTTGCTATATCAAGTGATTTCAATCATGTTACACTGGATTCCACACTCACTAACTTTTACCAATGTGTGGACTGTGCAACAAGGAAAAATAGGACAATCGATCTCCTGTATACTAACGTGAGGGATGCATACACCGCAACCCCCCCTTCCTCTTTTGGGAAACTCTGATCATAACCTTGTCCATCTCCAGCCAGTGTACAAGCCAAGGTACAACAATTTCCAGTCACCACACGCACTTTCAGAGACTGGACACCAGAAGCAGAGGAGGCACTGAGGGATTGCTTCGAGTCTACTGAATGGAGTGTACTACAGGACAGTGATAATTTGGAGGAGGTCACCTCATGCACAACTGACTACCTCAACTTCTGCATGGACATTGTAGTACCCACTAAGACAGTGCGCTGCTACCCCAATAACAAGCCCTGGGTGATTAGCAATGTCAAAAAAACTCCTTAATAAGAAGAATAAAGCTTTTAAGGAGGGCAACATGACAGAGCTGAGGAGGGTGCAGGGAGAGCTGAAGAGAAGCCTGAGGGAGGCCGAGGAGGCTTATGGGAGGAAGGTGGAGCTGAAAATGCAGGACAACAACATGAAGGAGGTATGGACGGGTGTAAGGAACATCACTGGGCTTGGAGGAAAGGGTGGTAAGGCTGAGGGGGACATGTCCAGGGCCAACGAGCTGAACCATTATACAACCGGTTCAGCAACTCTGACCATGGGGCAGCCATTGACACTTCCATTGTCATTCCCAGCACATCTCCCCCACCTGCCTCTGTTGACAACGACCCTGACATGGATGGCTCAACCTGCGACATCACACCTGCCAGGAAGCCAGCCGAGAACACGTCTCCTAGGCAATCTCGGCTCACTTGTTTTGTCCCGGTGTTGTGCGCAAGAAGTTGATTTATGCCAGAAACTGATTTCCGGTCCGCAGGAGCGCGCACAGACGATTAAAGTTGAGGAGCACAGCTTCTGTGGCTCTGCGGCAGGCTTCATCGGGCTCAAACAGGTTTGTTTATGATCATCTAACGTTGTTTATTGGTGTTTACGTTTGATACCCTCCTGTATATCCAGTTGCCTTATATCACTGTTGAATAGGCTAGTTGGTGATTTAAATCTGGTCTGTATTTGCGCTAATAAAGATTTGTCCCCGCGACCGTCATGGATAAGCAGTTATAGAAAATGAAATAAATGAATGAATGAGGATATTTGTCACCAAGGGAGCTTTTTTTCTGCACCAAAATTACATTACATCCCTCAACAGAGTAATTTGATCCCAAACAGTGCTTTGTACTGTTTGAAAAATGAGTAAAGGGACATTACAATGTAAAAATTGGCTTATTTTGCCTGCCAAAAACTGATTCATGCTTCTGGTATGGTTCATAGAGGGATATTTTGCCCCAAAATGACCTAATGTAACACAGCAGAGTGACATTTTGTCAGCTTCATGGTCACATTTGATCATGTTACTGTGTGATGCTGACTTAAAGAAATGTGGAAATGTACTGAACACCGTTCTGCCCCACACACCTGACGTGGTCTGTCTGTTGGTCCCCAGCAACAACCTGAACCAACCAGAACCATCGGAGAGGCAGCAAAGGACTTCAAGCAGCTTCTGACTGTCTGCAGCTCCTGGCCTTAGGTGTGCTACTGTCTTTATATATTTCTAATTGTAGCTATAAGTTGTTTTCTCTTGTAAATAAGCATTTTATCTGTGCTGGTTGGTCTGTACCATTTTAGTAGGTTCAGTGAGAGATTAATTTACTTACATTTTTACTTTAAATTTTAAACTTCTGGAATCTTAGACATTAGCTGAAGTTGCTGCCAGATTAATGCTATTTTTTTTGCGGAGTGCTGTTTTCGCTTTAATGTCATGTCCTTGCATTCTATGAATCACATTGCATGATTGCTTTTATAAAAATATAAAGCTCCTTTTGTTTCAGTACCAAATATACATTTTGTCAGAATATTAACATTTGATACTGCTATTAAATAATGATAATAATAATCATCTCAATTCTGATGTGATCATTGTGGAAACTGTTTGCAGTCTTCCAGCTGAGATTATCAGAGAGAACGTGAGTCCTGTCATTTGCTTCCATATTTAAAACTAAAATATTTATATAAGTGACAATGTTTTATAAATGTCATGGTTAAAATGCACAACATTGTATGAAAATGTATGGCTTATGTTTTTCTAATTTTTCTTTTTTGTAGCTCATCATGTTTGGACAACGCTTGCAATTTACACATCATCTCACTCACTGGACAAAGACACCTTTACTTGCACAGAAACATCTACAGAGATACACCTACACACAGACTCTCACCTTTAGAAACACACACCTGCAGATACACACACACACACAGACATTGGAAAATATACACTCAAAAATATACACCACATACACCAGAGACAGAAAATCTTCATAAAAAACATAATCTGAAATTTATTACATATATATATATAGACTTTTCTGCTTTGAGCGATCTCTCTTTTTTGTCTTTCAGGATGCCGAGGAAGAGCAAGAGGTCCCAGGCCCAGAAGTTACGCTGGAGAAAACTGGACTTGGCCGATCCATTTGTGGCTCGTCACCTTGGCCAACAGCCAGATGGCTCTCCATCTGAACAGGTATGTACCACCCCCAACCCACCTCTCCTCTTTCCAGACAATTAAGCATGTTAAACTTATACTTACTGTATTCAGGATTACACAAATGCATTTAAGCTGATATGAAAAGGTCACAGATGTCATGAGATCCTAATATCTAATTTGTGTCAACAAACACCATCACCTGTGAGACGTGTCTGGAGAGTCGAGGAAGCCGAATCCTTCTTTCCTGTGGCCAACAAGACGCCACCGTCGAGTACACGGTGGTTCTTCATGGATGACCCCACACGTTCTCCAGCAAGAAAGGTACATCCTCACTAATGTTGACAGTGGTACTCTTTAATTACATTCTGACTTTATCTGTCTTTATTAATAAGAAAAGAGGTGACATTGACAAATATTTCTTTTACTTCATGTGATGCTCTAATAAAAGTTCTTATTTTATAACTAATATGTGAAAACATTGTTACAGATCCCCAAAGTCCAAACATCTCCACAGCTGGGAAACATCTGGATGAAGATCCCAGGCCCGTCCTGCTCTTCACTTCCCCAGGTACAAACATGACATGCAGCATGACCTCCATCTTCAGAGTTATAAAGATATACAGCTTTAAATCCGATTAATCCTTTTCATGCAGATTTCTATCAAACTTAAACTGAAGTTTCTCTCTCATTAATTCACCATCTCAATATTTTAGTTTAATTAATTATTGTAGAAAGTTAGTTATGCTTGATGATGTCCTGCCATCACAATTTTCTTTTGTGTGTTGTTTTTGTAGTTGATATGTTTCTGACTCTTGTTTAGGAGCCTCATGGAGAGGGTTTCTGCCATGCTCAGACCCTGGTACAGCGAGTACCCAGAGAATGCATTTTGTGCACGTGAGTACCACAGTAGTACAAATCTTGGGGTCAGGTAGCTTTATGATTTTGTACTCCAAATAAGTGTTGTTGTATTGTTGAAATCTTTGTCTTAACACTATTGTAAAATATTTGTTCTTTTTTTTTCTGACCGAGGTCGTGGTACTGGTTACTGCCATGCTGTGCAGAGATGGCCGACTTCCCCGTTTACTGGGAAAAGTCACAAGTTGGTGGTCCCCGCTGAGTGTCCCAACAAGAAGGTATCGTTATTGAGCAGTTTCCCAGTAAAATGTGAAAAGTCAGGAATGAGTTCTGTTGTTAACTGCAGAATATTTGTGTGTTCTTGCAGTTTGTCTTCATCGTTGGTGACTCCCATCTACGAAGCATCGTAGATGGTTTTGTGACGATGCCAGAGGGAGGACTGTCATTTGGTGCTGTCAACACCAGGGGCATCTGCAGCACAGTTGAGGATTGAGGAACTGAACACCATTCTGCCCCACACACCTGATGTGGCCTTTACCTTTAAGATGTTTGTCTATAATTTTTTTTTCGGATGTCCTGGGACAATTCTCTCCTTTGCTTTCTGTTGTCCATGTTCAGTGTGGTACACACCTTTTCATCAAACAGCAACGTGACTACTTGTCTGCCTTTAAATAGGCAGACTGACTGATTATGAGTTTGAAAACACCTGTGATGTCAATTAAAGGACACACCTGAGTTAATCATGTCACTCTGGTCAAATAGTTTTCAATCTTTTATAGAGGTACCATCATTTTTGTCCAGCCCTATTTCATTAGTTTGTTTTTTAAATATTTATGTTAATCAACAATTCAAAAGTGATGGCTGATTTTGATTATTTGATTTTCAATAAATTTTTATTTATTGTTACTTTTGTAAGTTTCAAGTGATTTCAGTGAGAATTGTGGGTTTTTCCTTCTTTAACTGAGGGGTACCAACAATTTTGTCCACGTGTGTACAAGGTGCAAAATTTGGACACTTAGCAAATGAGTCCTGTTAATGCAAACTCTCCATTGCTTATGTAATAAATATTTTCAATCACTGTTGTGTGTTTGTATTTTATGAAACTGTCTTTGTAGAAGAATGTTGTGAAGGAATTTTTTCCATGACTGTACATTGAACTCATTTCAATTACTTTTCTAAGTACTTCCTCGTTCTTTTTGTTATTCAACAGTTCTGCCATCAACATGTTGAAAACTTTCTGTTGTTCAATAGGGGTGTAACGGTACACAAAACTCTCGGTTCGGTATGTACCTCGGTTTTGAGGTCACAGTTCGGTTAATTTTCGGTACAGTAAGAAACATAAATGCAAAATATAAATGTGCTAGTTTTTAACACACTTTTGTGCTTTTTAACAATAGGAACATTAGCCTATACAAAGCTAGAATTCTGCTCAAAAATATAAATACAATATTCTAAAATGTAGATATTTTGAAAAACAAAATAAAAATAACATTGGCTCAGACTTTTGCTTAAAAAAATAATCCATCTGATGCGCAAAACTGAACAGTTGCAACACTGAACAGTTTCAAGTTGTTAGTCAGATAAAATAACACGAATAAGGCTCAGGGTGTTTCTTTAAAAACTAATCTTTTTATTCTTTCATAAAGTCCGGGTATGATTTTCTGGCTAAAATGTGGACGAGAAGGTAATTGATATCCGGGCTCAATTACCTTTATCATGTGTTTGAAGCCAGCGTTCTCTACCGCTGATTAGGGTGTTTGTGTGCACGCATGTCGCCTCACCTGTGTATGTGGTGATACGCGCCCAGTCCGCACACAGAAACTCGCGCTGGCTGTGCACTGAGCCCGGCAGAGAGAGAGAGAGAAGCGCGGCTCGCGAGGCAGACAGCAGCCAAGTGATGGCTTCAAACCTAGCGGTTTGAGTGCGCGTGAGTCTCAAAATCACCAGAAAAAGTAGCTAGATTTGTCGCTAGTCGCTTTTTACAAATTAAGTCGCTAGGGGGGTCTGGAAAGTCGCTAGATATAGCGACAAAGTCGCTAAGTTGGCAACACTGACCGTGTGCACACAACTGCGCATGTGCGGCTGCAGCGCTCTGCTCCACAACGTGCGGTCCTCTACTTAATATGTCCGTGTGGAAACTCGTTCGGTACGCCCCCGTCCCGAACCGACCTACCTGTACCGAAACGGTTCAATACAAATACATGTACCGTTACACCCCTATTGTTCAACACATTCTTCTGCATGTAAAGGTTTTTAAACTCATGTCAGTCATATTTTGAATGTAACATAATCCTTTTTTCTGATTTCTTCTGTACATTTTAAGAGTTGTACATACTTTTTCATTCTTTGTTGAACACTTCTGCTATCAAAATGTCCAGTTCTGTGTAGGGTTTTACCCTGTGCCTTCTGCTTTTTTCTAATCTCCATTCTTTTTTTTTTAATATGACGCTTTAGGCATAATATAATTAAAGGCCTCCTTAAAATGATAATTTTTCTAACTACAGTTATTGTAATGCCTTCATTTAATTTTATTGATTCATTCCAGACGTGTCAAAACCATCTTTTAAAGCATAACAATTTTAACACTATCATGAATCTATGTATCTGAAAATAAATGAATAAATGCATTAATCAATATACACAGACACATGTGCATAACGATAATTTTAAAACATATGGAACCTCTTGTAAATAAATATTAAATGGACATGTTCCCCCCAAAAAAGAAGAAATAAAAAAAATCAACAAAATTTATACCCAATGTATGCACACCTATCTATATACATACACATACGTATGTATAACACATATCTGGTTTAACATGTCTGAAAAGGGTTAGGAAGAAGTAAAACTTATTTAATCCTACCCCTTCTCCAATGTTCAATGATCACCCTTAAAATTCATCCTTGTAATGCTCCTCATTTAGCTTTATTCAGTGTTTTGCTCCATTAGATGGAAATAACTTATTTGCTCCGAAGATGTTAATTTAGCAGTTTCACTACTTTCTGTTGAGACTTTATGCTAAATTCTGCTCTATTTGAAGCTTCTTCAAATGTTTCCATCTACTTTGAGCTCATCTTAAAGTTCAGCGGCCACTTTATCTGATTCATCCTTTCACCTGTTCAGATGTTTGGTTCACATTTTTCAGCCATCATTACAGTTCAGAAGTCAAAGAAGTATATCAGGAAACATGATCTTCATGATTTTTCAGAATAAAGGCATTTAGGAATTTTTTAAAAATATTTTCCAATCTACTTAAACTTACATTCTCCAGTTTTTTAATACATAGATTTTTTTTCTTTGTCTGATTTTTGGAGTTTTAACCACTTCCATGTTTTTTGTGCAATTTTTAGTAATTCTCTGATCATAATGTGCTCTCTCTGGAGTTTTACGGTTTCATTTCTGCTTTTTAAAAATCTTTATACTTTTAAATGTTTAGCTTTACTTTAATGCACTTTTGGAATTTTTATTAGCATTTTGCCAATTTTGGTGTATTTTCCATTCTCCTACCTTAGTGTCATTCAGCATGTTTCTCCCTTTGCTGTGGTTGGCATAATTCCGCTGAGACATTTTGCTGAATTATGGTGTGTTCAAAGATTATTCAGTTGTTCATATTCTTTTTCAAATTCATGTTCTTTAAAAAAAATCGATACTTTTCAGCAGAGTTCAGGTCAAAAATACAACTTAATCCATTCACACCTGGCATCTTTGCAGGAAATGCAAATTTTTTAGTTGGTTTTACATTTATTCAATAGTTTTACTATTCCACTTGTTTTGACTTTAAAAAAAAAAAACAATGCACAACAGGGAAATTAGCATTTTATTGTGTTTATGTATCATCTACTGTATTTTAGTAATGCTGACAGTGAATCTAGTTCTAGAACAGGATTCCTCTCATTATCACCTTTCATTAGAGCCCTCACTGATGACTGTGTTGAAGTATTCAGGAGTTACAGGCTTCTGATGTTGGTATGTTCAGGTATTATTCAAGTGTCCATCTGGAGACTCCATGGATAACTTTGATAACACCTAGATATACCCACTGAAAAACATGTAGAGAAGAGTCCCTTTTTTGTCCCATTGTGATTACATTTGAACTGACAACAGGCAAGACTTCATTGTACAACTTCATTTGATTTTCAAGTCAATACCTCCAATCCTACATTTGCTACTACTTAAACAAAGAAAAGAGTAAATTACAGCAAGGGGAAAAGATCTGTGTTCCAACCTCAATAACTACATACAAGTTACAATTAAAAAAAAGCTTGACTGCTGAGGTTCAAAATTCAGTGTTATCTTTACAGAGAGAACAAGCTTTATATGTACTCCAAAGGGTTCAAGAACAGTATCTAACTTAATTTTGGTATGAATTTTACAGGCGTTTTAGCCTTTTTTTTAAATGAGGGACTGTTAACAGGTTAAATTTAATTAAATATCATTTTAAACTATGTGAAAAAACACAATAGTAATGAAATTGCATTCATCTTGCACTTTTTTTCTCGTCTTGTTGGCTACTAAAAGAAAGTGATTTCAAATAATTCATGTTCACCCAAATTAAATAATTAATACAACATTGTTAAATAAAAATATTTATTATTAAAGTAATAATAAGGGCTGGGCAATGATTAAAAGTTTTAATCGCATGATTTCCCAAATTAATCACGATGTGCAAAATCAAATGATGAATTCAAAAGAAGTGTAAAGTGCATTTTCATTTAAATGTTTTGCTGCCATATGAACTAAAGTGCCATAAGATTTGTTGTGCAAACACTTTTAACATCAGCACTGGTCAGTAACACATATTTAGTGTAAACCTCATCTTAAAAAATGTAAAATAAAATAAAGCTTATTGCCACTGCTAGGGCATTAATGTCGTCCTGTTTTTTATGAAAAATAAAAAAAAGTCAACCAACAAAATCCTGAGCCACAATCATAACATTTAAACAGGAAATTTCTGAGGCAACAGCAGAAACCTTTAACAGGGATTTCAACTTGGTAGAGGTTACAAATAACTTTTGTTTCTGTCGAATCCGCCATCTGGGAGAACTTTAAAATGAAAATGTCCATGTTAAAGTTCTGTAACTTTACCGGCCTCTATGTCTGCTTTAGCTTTCCCGCAATTCTCTTCCGGTTCCACAGCAGCCAGAAACAGACTTTTCAAAACAAAAGCATGTGAGCACATTAATGTGCGATAAAATAAATCAGATCAGAAATCATTATGAATAAAATTGTTTTGAATCGAAAATCGATTTTAAATTGAATCATGGCCCCAAAAGTCATAATTGAATTGAATTGTGAGATAGTAAAAGATTCACACCCCTAACAATAATGTTTTAACTGCTGAGCATAAGTCTGAAAGATGGTCAAATGAAGATTTGAAATTGGAAACTAAGACCACGTTGAAGCCTGGTTCACTATACTTCTAAACATGTGTGCAATTGTGTTACAACAAGCAGCAAGATGAAAATTGATCAACAATGGATTCAAAATGTGGTCTTCAAAAGGAAAATCTTGAAGAAACACCTATACAGCATGGGTGCTCAGTTGGTAGAGCGGGTAGTTCAGTCACTGTAAAGTTGGCTGATCAATCCCGGCTCCAACTGTCCACATGCCAAAGTGTCCTTGGGCAAGACACTGAACCCTAACTTGCCCCAAATGGATCTGGCAGCAGCTTGCATGGTAGCAGCTGCCCGCTGGTGTATGAATGTGTCTGTGAATGGGTGAACGAGAGGCCATTGTACACCACTTTGAGGGCACCTTGATGGTGTGGAGAATGTGGTATATAAGTGCAGTCCTTTTGCCATATACAGATAAGAGACATGGAGACAAAGCAAGTGTCAGTTGGCTGAAACTAAGGGATTTAATAGACAAATTCACACAGCAGAAAGTCACTCATGGTGGAAGATAAACCAGTCTTTAGTGTTGACACAGTGGACTACTGCCTAAAATTAACATGCACCTGAGAAAGGAAGGCCAAATGCAGACTGTAAAGTAAGTGATGAGTTTGTAAGTAGATTAGTAAGTTTAGTATTATGATGCATTCCGAAGGGCAGAGCCTGCTTTGACCATACTGCATTGGTGGGTCTGTTGTGTTGATATGCATGTATTTGAAATTTGATTTTGTACAAGAAACGGTTAAGGAAACTTCACAAATATTTAACTGGTAGTAGATAAAAGCGTAAGTGAAGCACTGAATAATGTTGATGTATTTCAGTTGCTTTCTATGTATAGTGAGATATGTTTGTACAAGAGAAATTCAAGTAGTTTGGCTGTCTGAACTCTGCGGCTGAGAGCTGTCAAGACAGGCTGTCAGGTAGCTGTTACACTCAGAGGAGGAGGGAGGTGAGGAGGATATTAATTGTAGAGTAAAAAAACCAATAACATTACCTAAGGCTATGCCTATGCTAGTCTGTTTTAAGATGCAATTTGTCGAAAACAAAACAGACCTGCACCTCAGTTCAATGTCGGTCAAGCTCTCCATCCATGTTAGTCCGCTGCATTCACATATTGCACATCCATCCATGCCCACAGGAGGAAAATCAGCAGGAAAATAATTTTCATAGGAGATTGATCATATAGCGTCTTTCCTCCTGCATGTGTAGACATTTGTTGTTTATTTGTTTATTTTTCTCAGAAAAGGCAGATTTTTGTAGTTCAGTTGTTTTTTATGGTTAATATTTATAACTAGGGCTGGGCAACGATTAAAATTTTTAATCGCGATTAATCGAATTATTTCCCTGATTAATCACGATTAATCGCATTGTATACGCAAAATCAAATAATGAATTCAAAAGTAGTTTAAAATGCACTTTCATTTAAATGTTCTGCTGCCACATGAACTTAAGTGTCATAACATTTGTTGTTCAAACACTTTTAACATCAGCACTTGTCAGTCACATATTTAGTGTAAATCTCATCATAAAAAATGTAAAATAAAATAAAGCTTATTGCCACTGCCAGGGCATTAATGTCATCCTGTTTTGATAAAAAATTTAAAAAAGTCTACAAACAAAATCCAACAAAATGACTGTGGCTCAGCACAATCAGAACATTAAAACAGGCCATTTCTAAGGTAACAGCAGAAACCTTTAATGGGGAATTCAACTTGGCAGTGGTTGCAAATAACCTTGTTAACCTTGTCAAATCCTCTGTCTGGGAAAACTTTAAAATGAAAATGTCCATGTTAAAATTCAGTAATTTTACCAATCCGCGTATCATTCATTCTTTCCATTTTCAATTGTCAATCACAAATTAAAAAAAAAAAGTTTTTTAATCTAACACAAAAAATTAAAAAAAAAAAAAAAAAGCCTGTTTTTTTGAAATTTCAATTTTAGACTTGGATCAAAAACATGAAATAAAAAAAACGGGCCACAGAACTGAATTTGTTTTATAATCGAGGACTGGAATTTCTGTTGTCATTATACATCTGTGCCAATAGACTGAGCTGCACTTAAGTAACAGGTAAGTGAATAGCACGACAGTGAACACATGGAGCAGATCTGATGTAACATGGAGGAATGACGTGAGTTTTGTTGTAGTTCAGAATATTTTCTAGATCGAATTGTTAATAGTGCTACCTGAGTTGCTACCTGAACTGTAAAGTACACTGATTTTTACTAGGGATGGGCATTCGGTGAAGATTTATTTGTAGATCGTCGGGAGAATTAATGATTAATAATCGATTAATCATTAACATTTTTATATTGAAAACTATCACCATTATTCTCGATATCGGCGTGATGTTTGTTTTCCCCTTTGGCCTGGTTGCTATGGCCCGCGCATGCCCAGATGTGTTCAGTGGCCCGGATGTTCGTGGTTGAGAATAACGTGACATTTCCTGTTTCTTTTCTTTAAAAAAAAAACAACGAAGAGATAAAAGAAGAGATATCGAGGAGACTACTTAACAAGGACAATTTATATCAAGGCGCCAGTATTACAGGCTTTTTGTTTCTTAAAAAGATTCTTAAAAAGATGTGCTCGTTGTGTGCTCAATGTGCACTGCAGCTCTTTCTGGTCCGTGCTAACACCGAGTTGAGGCTAAGCTAGGCTAGGCTGAAATAGAGATGAACCGCCTCCACCGTCCTTTACAAGGCTTGGATGCGCGTTGTTCAAGTGATAC
This sequence comes from Hirundichthys speculiger, assembly GCA_018398805.1. Taxonomy (NCBI): domain Eukaryota; kingdom Metazoa; phylum Chordata; class Actinopteri; order Beloniformes; family Exocoetidae; genus Hirundichthys; species Hirundichthys speculiger. The sequence continues at coordinate 758,456 of JAGFBZ010001548.1, read as the reverse complement.
ATCATTGTCGTTGTCGATTAATTGTATTTGTAATTTGCATTGCAGTGATTGCAGTACACTTGGTCATTTTCTAAACGAAAATGGTTCCACGCCACACTTCGCCACGACCGCTTCATGATTAGGCGATGACCTACAGAAGCTCGCAAGTAACAACTGAGGCAAGCCAGGGTAGGGTGATGGTGAAATGTTGCCCCCTGTTGCCAAATTTCTATCGGTGGCACAGTGAAATGCATCACATTGTTTGAGGACGTGCACTGAGAACCTACATTTGGATTATTTAAAAAAAAAAAAAAAAAAACATTCGGTTCATCGATGAAAATGAATGTCTTCGACAAAATTCTTAATGATCAGTCATCGATTAATCGATTAATTATGCCCATCCCTAATTTTTACCGTGCTCCATGTCTGTTTTAGCTTTTTCTTATGTTTACCTGCTAATTGTCTTCGGGTTCCACAGCAGCCATTAACAGACTTTACAAAACAAAAGCATGTGAGCAACATGCGTTAACGCGCGATAAAATAAATGTCGCCGTTAATAAATTAATGCGTTAACACGATAATAACAGGTTAACTTGCCTAGCCCTATTTATAATTCACGTTGCTCTAAATGTGTATTTAGTTTAGTGCTGCACTTAGGGGCTAGAACTGGAGCTCGTGTGATCTCCGAACAAGACCACACCGTTCAGACCTTGCAGTAACATGTGTTATGAGAAATCACATCACAAGAGGTCAGTACTTAAAGCACCTGGCATTTAAATGCATCTTTAGTGATCAGATTTGACCTTCCCGCTCTGTATGCATATAAACATGCATCACTTTTCTCTTGCAAACCTGTAATGTTTTATTATTTTAATCATCAAAGTCAGTGGCACAAAACAACTAAGCCTACCTTACTGAGAAGAGAAAAAAAAAACAATAAAAAGAGGAGATGAAGGGCATACCACAAAACCTTTCTTTTCCCCAAACTTTATTCAGCATGGGATATGCACAAAACAAATCAGGGTGTGAATAATAAAAGGGAAAATTCACCACAAACACAAAAAAGAAATAAAGCAACAGAGATTTACCACAGTCATTGTGTAGACACATAGAGCACCTACTTTTTCCTAGTTATCTCCATTTTTCCTTTTTTTTCTTTTTTTGAGGGTTAGGGTTACTGCTGTAATGCAATGTTTTGATTAACTTGCTCAGCTGTTGTTACAGCCATGCCTAGATGAGACAGAATAAGAGAGATATTTGCTCTTGAAACCTCTTGAACTGTGGAATTACTGTACAATCCATTTTAAGTTTTTAGAAATGTCAATTTTGTTTCTGAATGATAACCGCAAAGGCACAATTGAACTGTGGCTCTTATATTTGCATACCTGTCTGCACTTCCTTTGTAGAGGAAGTGCAGACAGGACTGCACTTCCTCTGGACTGTTTGAGCTGAAATCGGTGGTGTACAGAGTAAACAGTACTGGAGAGAGGACAGTTCCCTGTGGTGCCCCTGTGCTGCTGACCACAGCCTCAGATGTAAAGTTCCCCAGTCTGACAACCTGGGGCCGTTCAGTGAGGTAATCCGTGATCCAGGTCACCAGACTAGGCTCTACTCCCATCCGCAGCAGTTTGTCTTTTAACAGAAGTGGCTGAATGGTGTTGAAAGCGCTGGAGAAATCAAAGAAAATTATTCTCACAGCACTGCCTCCTCTGTCCAGGTGAGAGTGCACCCTGTGCAGCAGGTACAGGATAGCGTCCTCTACTTCCACACTCTCACGATAGGCAAACTGCAGGGGGTCCAGTGCATAGCGAACCTGGGGTTTGAGATTGTGGAGCAGCAGCAGCCGTTCAAGTGCCTTCATTATGTGTCAGGTGAGGGCAACCGGTCTGTAGTCATTAAGTTCTTTCGGATGTGCTTTCTTTGGGATTGGTATCAGGCAAGAAGTTTTCCAGTGTCGGGACCTTGCCTGTCTGCAGACTCCTGTTGAAGAGGTGTTGGAGTGGCTCAGCTAATTCCACTGCGCAGGTCCTGAGCAATCTAGCACAGACGCCGTCTGGGCCTGCAGCTTTGGACTTTAGTCTTTTCAGCACTCCTCTCACCTGGTCAACAGTGACTGTGGGTGGTGGGTGGTGGGGGTCCGTAGCCAGGGGTGAGGGGGTTGGTGGATGTGGGGGGTTTCTGGGCAGAGGTGTGGGTGTGTGAAGGGGGGTGATGGGAGTTTGGGGTGGTGAGTGTGATGGGTCCATGAGCAGCAGTGGGGGGTAGGGGGGTGTGATGTCGCAGGTTGAGCCATCAATGTCAGGGTCATTGTCAACAGAGGCAGGTGGGGGAGATGCGCTGGGAAGTGACAATGGAGGTGTCAATGGCTGCCCCAAGGCCAGAGTTGCTGAACCGGTTGTAGAAGTGGTTCAGCTCGTTGGCCCTGGACATGTCCCCCTCAGCCTTGCCGCCCTTTCCTCCAAGCCCAGTGATGTTCCTTACACCCCTCCATACCTCCTTCATGTTGTTGTCCTGCATTTTCTGCTCAACCTTCCTCCCATAAGCCTCCTTGGCCTCCCTCAGGCTTCTCTTCAGCTCTCCCTGCACCCTCCTCAGCTCTGTCGTGTTGCCCTCCTTAAAATCTTTTTTCTTATTATTAATGAGTTCTTTGACATCGCTAGTCACCCAGGGCTTGTTATTGGGGTAGCAGCGCAGAAGTGCAGAAGTTGAGGTAGTCCGTTGTGCATGAGGTGACCTCCTCCAAATTATCACTGTCCTGTAGTATACTCCATTCAGTAGACTCGAAGCAATCCCCCAGCGCCTCCTCTGCTTCTGGTGTCCAGTCTCTGAAAGTGCGTGTGGTGGCTTGAAGTTGTTGTACTCTTGGCTTGTAAACTGGCTGGAGATGGATGAGGTTGTGATCAGAATTACCCAAGGGAGGAAGGGGGGTTGGGGTGTATGCATCCCTCACATTAGCATACAGGAGATCTATTGTCCTGTTTTTCCTTGACTTGGTACTGAAGGAATGGGCACTTTTGTTGTTATTAGCAAACATCACTTTTTTGTCTTTGTGCAGAATGAAAAGTCAGTGACTTACACTTCATGTTTAGTTTTTTTAATCATATGAAACTGATCATAACCTAAAACATATACAGATTGTGAGGCTGTGAGAAATGCATTCGATTGAGGAAGAGTCACAGCAGCATCTCACATAGGCCTGTAAGTGGCAGTGTGCCACAGTTAGTTATTGCATTGTATATGTGTGGCAAATGAGCATGTGTCTGCATCTGTAATGCTACTGCTCCTCTCATTTTGTGTAGTGGTGTATGTATTAAAAGTTGGATGCACAATTTATTGTATACTGGCTTGCATGTGCACATATTCTGTGGTATTAAAATTTATGTGTGTGCTTCAGCCAGTTCTCATTCAGACAGGCAGACAGAGAGAAAGCAGTAGCCATCTAACCATGATATTGTCGTTAAGGAATTCATCAGATTAATAGCCTTAAATACATGGAAATGTCCTATGATCTAGTGTCTTTAGCTTGTAATTTCCTCTCCAGGTCCTGAGCACTAAACCCGCTATGTTGTTCTTGGCATTTCTCAGTCGGACCAGAGAACATCACACAGACACCGATACCTTCCTCTGGGATCAATTCACTTCTCCATTTGATGGAAACCAAAAAAAGGGCCTTTGGCCAGGCAGGTCCCATTATGTCTCAGTCATAGAGCCTGGGGGTGAAATATGCTCCCCCCTTTCCTCAGCGCACCTTTGGGTCTCAACAAGAAATGACATATGCCCTGATGAACAGGGAACAGGGTGATTTGCCTGCCAAAGCCAGGTCAAGTGTTGAGTTACTGGTCTGAACTTTGTCTCAGCACAAAAGTATTTTTCTTAGGTGTGAAAGATCAGAACTTTTTTTGGCAGCTTGACATCACCAGTGACCTTCATTGTATAGAGCAACATAACAAAAGCACACATACCTTTTTTATTTTATTTTACTTTTTTGTCTTTCTGTATTAAAAACCATTTCATCCTGAATTATAATTACCACAGGCGCTAATGATCCAAAGTCCAGTGCCCTCTTTTCTCCCTGTCACATTCCAACCTCATGACCTCATGACAAGATGTATGCATTAAACAGATGTGGCTGACTGAGGGGCCTGAAATGGGATAGGACAGCTTATACACTCTAGAATGGTCTTCACTGGCCTTGACGCCAGGGGCCTCTGGGTCCAGAGGACAGGAAAAACAGGATAGATGTGTGCTTGGGTGTGCTTGCGAATGTATATGTGGAAAGGCTATGTGTGAAAAAGAGAGACACACAGATTCCACTTTCTCACATACAAACCACAAATGTTCAGAAACATTTCTTTGTCCGTGTCACGTGAGAACAGTAAGTTTATTTTCAGTATGATATTCTCTGACAATCTGCTGGCTTTAATTTGTTACATTCAAAAGTCACAGGACATTCAGGCATTCATGTGTTTCAGAAACCTTATAGATTTTTTTTTTTAACCTTGAAGTAAGGTTTGTCGTTCATTCCAGTTTGCTTAAAACTTAACTTGTATGAACTACTCTCAGAAAGGGGATCAGGATCAAGAAGGAGCTTTGTACATTTAATTTATTGTGCAGTTACTGAGTACTTTTATGTGCAGTAACAAAAAAGTACAGTTCGTGTATTTTTTTTAAAAATGAGCTGCAGTATGCTTAAATATAAAACAGATTAGAGGTTCAGTTGTTTATGATGGATCCAAGTGTACTTTAACTTAAACAGCATTATGAAAGAAATTCACACAGTGAAATAGTAAATGTAAAAAACAAATTAAAGCTGCAAGCAGCATTTATCGGGCCCTAGCACCCATGGCCACCACCCCCCAGGTGTCCACCACCTTGCCAAGCCAGTCGGGAATCAAGACAATACAGTGATAATTCCATTTGGTCACAAAAATGGAAAAGTTGCTGCTCAGCTTGAATCCAGAGGTATAAAAACAAAGAAACTGGCCTGGAATCCACTCAGAGCTAAGTTCTAACCTGCCATATCAAGGCTGTAACTGTCACAGCTGTCTATAATCTTAAGTAAAAATAAGGAGTCAGAGATCTTATGTCCAGAGCAGATTTACAGAAACTTATCCAGCCTTCATCTCCAAGCAGATTTGACTACCATAATGATCTTTTGTCTGATTAGACAGCTTCAGATCATGATGAACCCTGTTGCCAGAGTTCTAACAGGACCCAGGAAAACTGAACACATTACTGCTGTTACCTCAGACTCATCCATCCACAAAATTTGCATGGTGACTGAGGACTTTTTTTTTTTTATATGAGCTGTAGGAATCCAAGGCTGATCTGATAAAGCACAGATAGGATACAAAATACACAAAATAATGTGACCTAAATCATGGTCCTTTGACGAGACAGTGGCACTATTCAAGATTGTCAGATACAGATTGGATAATGCATGTGTAATTCAGAACAACATTTCTATTCATGGCAAAAGATTTTTTAAGTAAAGCCTACAGTTAGTCTATACAATAGTGTGTTATGGCCAATAGTAATAGCTACAGTTACAGGAATGGCTAAAGACCAAGACAAGAGCAGGCTGGTCTGAAATATAGCCTCATCATAGCTATGCTGCTATAGGTCTACGCTGCAGGGAGACACTAACATGATCCACTGACTGGTGTCTTCACCTTTTTTCTTCCCACTTTCACCTTTCTTATTGAGCTGTATCCATAGTTACTTTTTTAATCTCATATCACTCTTGTAAAATGACAATAAAAGGATTTTTATTATTTAGATTTCTAGTTAATGACCATATTAGCTTGAATATAGGACACAATCTGATTATATGACAAGGGTGCAGATGGCACTGGGGATGGGGGGGACATGTCCCCCCCAGATTTATATTGATCCCTATCTGCCACACACACCCCCCCCACCACCACCACCACCATCCGTATGTAAGGCACCAAACATAGGTAGAAATTAAAAAAGCTCTCAGCATGCGCAGACCTCCACCAAGCAGCTCGTCTATCTCACAATGATAAAGAATCCTTTTAAAAATTCCTGGATCCAGAAAGTGATCCGGCACAGCTGAGCCATTTGATAGCATCTGTGTTTCTGCTACAACTAATGGTGCGTTTAGCTGTACTCGTAAATTTGAAGCTTAAAGTTGGAAAAGGATTGAAATCTAGCATCTATCAGGGGTTTTCGTTTAATTCCATTTACTGTTCGTTTTTTTTTTTTTTTTTCAAATTCCCTGTTCCATGACGTTCCAGTTTTTAAACTGGGAAGTGCTCAGTTCTGACATTATGTTGTTTGGCGCTTCAAGTTCCGATTTCCAATGTAAATGTAATGCACCATTTCGGCCCCGGGGTCCTAAGGGGTGCTGGTGCCTGTTGCGGTGACCATGGTGAATCATAAACAACTGTCTGATGACTGAGATGGTGATCTTTCTGCCACATTAAAGCCAGAGAAGAGGGAGGAGAAAAATCACAGTGTTTATTTCAAGTACAAAAAGATATCCTTTGCCTGGTTTCCCAGGTGTGAAAAATACTTGTTTTGTAATGTTGAGTCGCTAGTTTAGTTTTGTTAGTTTAGTTTTAGTTAGTTTTTTATTTTGGTCCATTAATCAATCAAAAACATGCATCACAGAAAGCTGGATGTATAACCAGCTAACTAGTCATTTGGACTTACCTGAAGTAGGCTAAATGTAAAATAACAGCATTCTCGGCTGTAGGTGTATATCTTTTAATGTTGTTATTTTTATAATGGAAGTATCATGCTGCCTGTTAACTTTCCCCGATGTGCCATATTCACCGAGACAGACTTGACAAACTGGACAGAAAAGATACTGCCCAGCAATATGCTCAGGTAAATGAAAGGAGAGATGTTTTTGGGACCTACTGAGTCTGCTTATAGACGGTAAATTTGTTTGTCTGCAGAGGGATTTTCTTTCTCTGATAATTTTTGTTCATTGGAAAAAATACTTTTTATTTTTATTGTATGAATCTGTTGTTCAAGTGTTTATATATATCTGTTTTCATAAATATTGTAATGTTTCTAATCATTTATATGAAGGCACAAGTGTGAATCATTTCAATTTTAATTTGTTATACATTTTTGAGCATTCCCTTTTTGTTAGAAGTTACAGTTAAAGTTTCTGTAATGAGATTCATTATCCTGCTGAGATCAGCAAATGTTTAAATAAAACATGCAGAAGACATTAAGTTTTGGAGCGTAATTAACATACCAGACAAATAACAAGTTGATCATGTAAGGTGAGCGTTACCTAGATAGGCCTTTGTCTACCAATCTTAATTTAGTTAGAAAACAATTCTACAGCTTTTTTTTCATACTTTTAAACATATTGTGTCTGTTGGGCCACAGGCCATGAGTTACAGAGACTGCATGGTTTGTGAGAAAGGACCACTGGACTGCAACCCCCAACATGCTTTGCAACGTTTTATTGTTGCAAGGCATGGTGTGAAGGGACACCTTGCCTTTTACTGGCTGAGGACCCCCGACTACACAGCAGGGGTTCCTGGCGAAGGCGGATTGCATCCCTGCAGCCTTATATACGGTAGACACCATCAGTGTGTCTTCTCTTCCCTGCTCTTTGGCTCTTCTGCTTGGACCTGCTCCACATGACATAAAGGATATTCCTTTCGGCCTACTCTGGCCCGCCACATCTTCCAGCCCGCAACCATGAGGCCCATCCAGCAACGCGCTAGTGAGCCACCTGTAAAGGAAGACTGGTTTACGCGCCCCATCAGGCCAGTACCACAAGTGACCCGCACACATCGGCGTGAAAGAGGCACGGTGCCACCACGGGAAGACGCAACGGCTCCACGTGCCTTTATAAGGGGACCCGGCTGTGCTGAGACGCTGCGACCTGCACCCCCACGGCAACCGAGAGAAAGCCAGGACCACATCCGCAGAGCGTAACCCAACAGCGGTCCCGCTGTTACCAATATCAGTCATCCTTCCCAGACTCCAATCACCTCCGATTCCCCCCTCGGAAACCCCCCTCAGCAACAAAAGTAAGAGGCTTTTGTGTCTGGGCAGAGCTGTTTAGCTTAATTAATATTTTTTGTGATTACGTCGCTTTATTGTATATCTCTGTTTATGATTGAGCCCACCGGTGATCCACCAGCGCGTATCCTCCCACATGACGATCGTGTTTCCTCACCACTGGCTGATCGGGCCCTGATTTCCAGATAAACAATCAGGACTTGAGTGCGGAAGTCTGCTCCACACTCTCTATCCTGTGTGGAAGTCTCAGGAGCGATCACAACCTCGGTGGTTAGAAATCGCCTTGTTTAGCCTTTCCTTTTTATCTCCTTACTACTATCTTTGTGAGGACGTTACCACGTGACCTCGTCCACCATCTTGGTAAGGGACGAGTGACCACGTGATCTCGGCCGCCGTCTTAGAATCCTCCTCACAGTATTAAGTCATCTTAGTTTATCACACACACACAGTCCTCAGCATACATGTATATAAGTTGACACTCTTTTCCATCTAATGTTATTTACTTATGTTAGTTTAGTCGTCTTTTAGTTAGTATATATCAGGATTTTGATTCAAGTGTTTGTTCATTTTAATATTTGTGTTAATAAATTCTGATATATGGGCCGTCCCCGGTAGCACAGTGGTTAGGGCAGGCGGCCCATGCACAGAGGCTGCAGTCCTCGTGCAGCTGGTCGTGAGTTCGACTCCCGGCTCGTCGACCCCTTGCCAAATGTCTTTCCCCCCCTCCTGTCTCTCTCTCTATACTATGAATAAAGGCCACTAGTGCCAAAAAAAATCTTTAAAAAAAAAAAAAATTCTGATATATTCTTATGAGAGAAGTTGTTTGTGGTTATTTTACACAGTTTTGTAACATTTGCTGGTTGAAGAAGTCTCTGCTCGGACTCACACCTTCTCTGTTGCTCTATAGCGCCACATGCTGGTCTCAGGCCGGCATGCATAGACCAACAGCCACTTTGAGACCGATTGTGCTTTTAGTCCTTTTTCCTGATTTATCAGGTGGTGCCCCGTTTCAATTTATTAACTGTTTATTCAATTTATTAATTTCTTTATTGATAAATTTATTAATTTATTAACTTCAATTTATCAACTTTGTGTGTCTTTTTATTTAATAAATAACATGTATTTGTTATGTCATAAATAATGTCTATAAGAAAAAAAACAAAAGAAAGAAATTTCAACAGCAGTAACTAATCGTTTTAGCTTGTACCTGACATTTTTCGGTATGTCATGACAAACTATGTGTCTGATAACAGCAAAAATTAGAAAAGCACTCAGAGTGCAGACCTTCGCCAAGCACAACAATTCTCCCATATAGTTATTTACAGATTGCGATAAAATCCGCGTTTTGGATCAGATCCGGATCAGTCCTTTAAATTTGATAGAGGTTTCCATTGTCAATCCCTGAGTGAAATTTCATGAGTTTTGGGCAATAATTAACAGAGATATTGGGAAACAAAATTTTCGGCTCCACTGACCCCAATGTTATCGAAAATTTGAAAGTGATCCAGAATCCAGGATTTCTTCTGACTCACACCCAAAATGAAATCAGTTCTTCCTTTTCACATTTCTGACAACTCCTGAAAATTTCATCAAAATCCATCCATAACTTTTTGAGTTATCTTGTACACAGACAGACAAACAGATAAACACCACCGAAAACATTACCTCCTTGGCGGAGGTAACTATATTTACTATAGCTTACTGAAAAAAATGACTCATAAGATTTACTTAAAAAATATATTGTAAGTATTTGCACGCAAATTAAGTAAAATCTAATGACGCGATATCAAGTAATACTCACTTGCCAGTATCAAGTAAAATTTACTTACCATAAAACATAACAGTTGTGAAGATATTAGGTAACATTTACATGAACACACCCAAGTTTTAAGTAAGATTTATACAAATTAAGTAAAGTCTACTCATTTTTCATAGATAGGAACATCTTTTTCCTCAAAATTTTAAGTAAATTTTATTTATCTGCAGTATTTGCTGTACTACTGTAATTTAGTAAATTTTAATTATTTCCTTGTGCTTGGCATTTTAATTTGCTTGGTTACATTGCATTACATTACTCATTTAAATTAGGTAATCATTTTTAGTTTTCTTCTAATAAATGTTACTGAATAAATTTAACCAATATTCTATGTATTTAATATATATTCATCACATATTACATTAAGAAATTGCAATGCAGTTAAAGTGTTTATTTTTCTGTTTTTTTTTTTAATTTTGAATTTAAAATATATCCGGTAACAGTGACATCTTGAATATACAGTTAAAATCTTACGAACATACACTCTCAAACAGTGTCACTTCAACATTTAAACAAGTTCACTATAAAATAATAGCAACAGAAGAAATCAAAAATTAACAGCTTATGGAGTCTAACAGTAGTAGATGAACAAAATCTTAGTGTAATTAACACCTTATTTAAGAAAAAAATAATTTGACAGGTATTTTCCCACAAGTAAACAAACATTTACTGGAACTCAGTCATTTCTTCAGAAAGGTACGTGCATAATGGTAGACTCTCAACAAGGATCCTGATTCCACATTTTTCTCCTCTGGATGACAAAGTCATGAAACGCATGTATGAAAACAACTTCAGCTTTAAGTTAGTTAGATAGTTCTTTTATTACAGACAAAAATGTTTTAGGTTGTTTATTTACCTGACATGTTTCGGCTTGTACTTCCGCCTTCATCAGAGTGTCACCGGTGTTTCTGTGATGCGTCATTTATCAGCTGATGGATGAAGGCGTGATTCACCTGTCAGATTTGATAGGCGAGTCACGCCCTCTGCTGACCGTTCACTCCTCCAGGATGCTGTTCCAGGTAGTGGAGAGCATGAAAGCTCCCTTCAGCTTTAAGTTGTTTATTTTTGGGGGCAGTTTAAATCCATCGGGCTCCAGCAAGAGTTTTTGGAAGACTTCGAATGTGTAGTGTTAAGTGGGAGGGTATGCCAAGTTAAGGGCATAAATCAGTCTCATGAGCAATGAGCAGGCTTTCGCAGTACTCTTACATCCTGGCAAAATCTCATGGCCTCTCATGGAGACATCAACTGGATCCTCATCAGCACCATGAATGACGAGTATTTTGAGGATGTGGCAACTGACATCACCCCGGCTGTCCTCCTGCATACAACGTACAACAAAAAAAAGAATGTTGAGAAACAAATAATACATTCATAAATTATTCAAAGTGACTTCATTATCAGGGAAAATTAATACAAGAATATCTCTTTCCTCTTAATTTGAACATTAGATTAACTTGAGTCATTCAATTTATTTAAAATCAATTTATTAAAATCATGTTATACCAAGCAGTCTTCAAAAAGTTCCTCTTCCCTCTCACCAAGGTACAGTATCAGGCTGCGGATGACGGTTTCACATCTCGTCTCAATGCTCTGTGTCTGTGAGCAGATTAAAAACATGAACGTAACCATTATACATACAAAATTAACTGTCAAGTAAAAACACAGGTGCATGTTTTTGCTTTTGCGTTTTAATTGCTTGGACCCAGAGCATACGAGGGTATTGAATCTACAAAGTGTAAGACTTGTGCTGTATGGATGTATATGAGTGTGAGAGAGAAAACAAATGTTGGCCCATCTCCCTGTAACAAAACATATGAATAAACAAAACAAGCACACCTGAGTCAGTCTGTCCAGGTGTGGTCTCATCTTGATCCCCACAGCACCCCCCTTGGCTTTCATCAGTGCAATAAGTTTCGGTGTGTACTCATCAAGTTTGCGCATGAAGGTTTGCTCCAGGGGGATGGTTGTTATTCTCTTGAATTCTTCCTTAATCTGATTGGACAAAAGATTCACAAGTACATCAATATTTTTATAGAACTTTACATGTTCCAAAAATTAATTAGTTCATTAGAAAATTCCTTCATTAATCATTACAGCTCAATAAAGTGCAAGTACAATGTTTAAAGATTTATCGACTCGCGTACCTCAGTTTCACAAAACAAAGTAGGCCATCTCTCTTTGAAGTCAGCAGCAGCAGTACTATCACTCACAACCTCAAGCCTTCGATGGGAAAATGTGTTGGCCATTTTTTCTTTAATTAATTTAGCATTGTTGTGCTTCTTAACCTCGTTAAGGAGCTCTTGTCTGTTCCTCTCCAGAGTCTCACTGGTTTCCCCACTTGGATCTGGAGGAAGGAAATTTACCTCAGCTCTCTTCGGTTTCTAGCATTTTTTTGCAGGATGTCTTTTGCCAGGGGACTTCCTTTTCAAGGAGTTGATGTGAAGCTCAGGACAAGGGACATTTTGCCTGCTCAGTTTACTTCGGTAATTGGCCATCTTCATTTTGAGATGATTCTGCCACCCATATGTGCCTGAATATGATGTTCCAGGCTCCCTCAAGCATGGGTGCTTGTTTAGTAGAGCTTCTACAACTTCCAGTTGTTGGACATCATTGGGATATGCCTGGTAGCGGTAGATCGCTTCTGCAAGTTTCTCTAGTATCTCAGAGTAGATACTTGTATTCTGGAGGAGTGAGCCATCACGTTCATGAGCTTTATTTCCAGCTTTAAGAATCATTTTGGCACCTAATGAAAAGACAGGTATCACAAAATTGGTTGGCCAACGCTGATTGATACTCCACTGAAGGTTGTAAAATTGTGTGAGATGAGCTAGTTGAGGAACTCTCATCTTAAGGACAAAGATCCAGCGGCACTGGAGTGGAGGAATCTGAAGGCTCACTGACAGAAGTCAATATCAAATTAACAGAAGATTCTGTTTGAAGTAGTTTGATTGTGTCCTTGTCATTAACCACATCGGTTGATGTTAGAGTGAAGAACTGATTATTATTGGGCCACAACATGTGATCACAGAGTCCGCATGGTTTTCCTGAGACAAAGGACAAAGGAAATCTTAAAAAAAACTCAACCCCCCCAGCATGCCTGGCAGTTTCAGTTTCACACCTAGGTGTGAAACATGACGTCACCCCCTCTCACGGCCCTTCACTGGCCGTGGACCCCTACTCTAACAGCGGGGGTTCCCAAACGGAGGCAGATCAGAGACCCGCCATTTAAATACCGTGAGCTCTGCCAGCTCACGCTCTTGCTCTCTTTTCTCTTCGCCCTCTTGCTGCTTCTCCTCTCCTCCTGTTCATCGGCTCTCCTGCTCGGATCTACTCCGCATGACCCACAGCATCCTCTCTCGGGCCTACCCTGGCCCATCACTGCTCCCAGCCAGCAACCGCAAGGCCATCCAGCGGCGCGCTAGTCAGCCACCGGCAAGGAAGACCGGTTTACGCGCTCTGTCCAGCCAGTATAATAAAGACATGGTATAATAAAACAACAAATAAACAAATACTAAACATTTTCACAACCTGACTGATGTTTGACCTACACAAATCAAGTATCAAATAAATATACATACTTTTAAGAGGAAATTAAAATCTTTTGATGAATTTTGATAATGAAACATTGTCCAAAAGGTGATAATTTTATCTTATGTTGATTATTATGGCTTTAAAAAGAAGAGTGGTGCTGGTGTGCACTATGACATCAATAATAAACTTAAAGAAGAACTTTGGGGCAATACAAACAAAAACAGAAATATTAATTTGTGTCTGATGTTTGTTTTGTTTCCACCATCATTGCAGTATTTTCTTAAAAATCTTAAAATGGCATCTTCTTCTGCAAAGTGAAACTGACATTCAACAGAAGGAGTAAGTAGAAAAACATGTAGGACGGACTTGGGTTATTTTACCTAGTTTGACAAGCAGATGTGGTGTTTCAGTGAAACCATGCAGTTGCGTTCCACTGCATAGGTAGCCAATGGGTTTGTGTCAGTGAGTTGTGACTGCTCAATTACTTTGAACTACTCTTGTGGACTCCAACTTGAAACATCTAAAATGCTCAGACTACCATGCACTTTGCAGTTTTACTACAAACACTAAGGTGTCACGAACAATGATGATTTGAAGTATTTCAGCAAAATCGGGCAACCCAGCAGTGGAGCCATATGCCAGCATCATGCGAACACTGTAACTGGTGCCTTGAAATTCTACCTGGTTGGCCAAATTAAGACCTGTCTTGTCTGGATATTTCTGTGATAGGAATTCCTGTATGTTCTCATTTACAACTTCTAATGGAACTCTTGACATCTTTGATACAGACACGGCAGGCTTTTTTACAACTGAAGCATGGAGATGACATGCTATCATGTTTGTTTGCCATAGACTTCAAAATGTTACGAAAGCAGTTAGTCTGTTTTACAATCTTCTTAAAGAAGTGGTGCTTGGCTTCAAACCTCATTGTTCATAAGGACACTAGGGGGCCAAATGATTTAATGAACTGTGGGTAGTGCTCTACGAAATGGTCTTTTGGGATCAGGTTCGCTTGTGGAAGGACAATGGTAAATCTATGTCTGTGCTCTGAAATCAGGCTATCGAGGAAACCAATGCTTTCATCTGTGTGAGTGGGTGACATAACTAGCTCAACAAGATCTTTTAGTGTCATCAACAATTGCCATGCTTGGTCTTCTTCCTGTACTTTGGAGCCAATCATAAGTGGGAGTAGCCTCAACAAATACCAATTTTCTGTAGCATTACCACCAATGGTTTTACGGGAGGCAAAGATTGGTGGTATAGCTTGGAGACAATGAGTCAAGTAAGGTGTCCGAATACTTTTGGCGACATAGTGTATGTTTTCATGCTGACCACCGTCTGTGAATGTGGCATGACAAAGGCTGGTTAACAGTGTCAAATGCGTATTTTGATGTATGCGATTAGCTGTAAAAATAAAGGAGTATGAGCTGGAGCAGATGGTCAGCAGCAAAGTAATGTCTTCTCACCATTCATCTTTCTGTACTGCTCACACTTCCAGTATCAGTCATTATTTTCACAACTAAGTCAGTCTAATAAGTAATAGGTAACTAATAAGTCGGGTGTGTGGGGCAGAATGGTCTTCAGTACCTCAGTCCTCAACTGCGCTGCAGACGCCCCTGGTGTTGACATAGCACCAAACGACAGTCCTCCCTCTGGCATCGTCACAAAACCATCTACGATGCTTCGTAGATGGGAGTCACCAACGATGAAGACAAACTGCAAGAACACACAAATATTCTGCAGTTAACAACAGAACTCATTCCTGACTTTTCACATTTTACTGGGAAATTGCTCAATAATGATACCTTCTTGTTGGTACACTCAGCTGGAACCACCAACTTGTGACTTTTCCCAGTAAATGGGGAAGTCAGGCATCTCTGCACAGCGGCGGTAACCAGTACCATGACCTCAGTCAGAAAAAACAGAACAAATATTTTACAATAGGGTTAAGACAAAGATATCAACAATACAACAATACTTATTTGGAGTACAAAATCATAAAACTACCTGATCCCAAGATTTGTACTACTGTGGTACTCACGTGCACGAAATGCAGCCTCCTACCAGAGGGGAGTGACTCAAAGAGTTGGTGTCCGGGGTGGGAGGGATCAGCCACAATCTTTCCTGCACGCCTCAGGGTCCTGGAGGAGTACAGGTCCTGAAGAGATGGGAGATTGCAGCCAATCACTTTCTCAGCGGACTGAATGACACGCTGCAGCCTGCTCTTGTCCCTGGCGGTGGCAGCAGCGTACCAGATGGTGATGGAGGAGGTGAGGACGGACTCAATGATGTCTGTGTAGAACTGCACCATCATTGTCTTCGGCAGACTAAATTTCTGCAGCTGCCTCGGAGAGTACATCCTCTGCTGTGCTTTCTTGATGAGGGAGCTGATGTTCAGCTCCCAATTAAGGTCTTGGGAGATGACAGTTCCCAGGAAGCGGAAAGACTCCACAGTGTCAATAGTGGAGTCACAGAGGGTGATGGGGGCAGGTGGGGCTGAGTTCTTCCTTTAGTCCACAACCATCTCCACCGTCTTTAGAGCGTTGAGCTCAAGGCTGTTCTGGCTGCACCAGGTCACCAGGTGGTCAACCTCCCACCTGTAGGCGGACTCGTCACCATCAGAGATGAGTCCGATGAGGATGGTGTCATCTGCAAATTTCAGGAGTTTGAAGGACTGGTGACTGGAAGTGCAGCTGTTAGCGTACAGGGAGAAGAGCAGAGGAGAAAGAACACAGTCCTGGGGGATCCAGTACTGATGGTCCGTGAGTTTGAGATGTGTTTTCCCAGCTTCACATACTGTTTCCAGTCAGACACAAAGTGTGATCCACCTGCAGGTGGAGTCAGGCACGCTCAGCTGGGAGAGCTTCTCCTGTAGCAGAGTAGGGATGATGGTGTTAAAAGCAGAGCTGAAATCCACAAACAGGATCCTGGTGTAAGTTCCTAAGGAGTCCAGGTGCTGGAGGATGAAGTGGAGGGCCAGCATCGTCTGCAGACCTTTTGGTTCTGTAGGCAAACTGCAGGGGGTCCAGGAGAGGGTCAGTGATGACTTTGAGGTATGAGAGCACACGGCGCTCAAAGGTCTTCATGACCACAGATGTCAGGGCGACGGGTCTGAAGTCATTAAGTCCTGTGGTGCTTGGCTTCTTGGGAACAGGGATGATGGTTGAGGTCTTGAAGCAGGCTGGCACATGACAGGTCTTCTGAGAGGTGTTAAAAATGTCTGTGAACACTGGAGACAGCTGATCAGCACAGTGCTTCAGGGAAGGATGGGGAGATAGAATTCGGTCCAGCTGCTTTTCAGGGGTTCTGTCTCCTAAAGAGTTTGTTGACGTCCCTCTCATGAATGCAAAGAGTCATCACTGGGGTGGGGTGGGGAGTGGGGGGGAAGGGTGGGGCCATTAAAGCAGGTGTTGGTGGAGATGACTGGAGCTGGAACTGTAGGGAGGGGTTGTGGGGGATGGTTGCAGGACTGTCCCTTTGTCTCTCAAAACGACAGTAGAACTCGTTCAGGTCATTGGCTAGGCGTCGATCATTGATGGAGTGGGGGGGCTTTAGGCTTGTAGTTGGTGATCTGCCTAAGCCCTTACCAGACAGACGCAGAGTTGTTAGCTGAGAACTGGTGTTGGAGCGTCTCAGAGTACAGTCATTTAGCTTCTCTCACCGCCTTGCTAAACTTGTACTTTGCCACTCTGAATCTGTCTTTATCCCCACTCCTGAAAGCCTCTTCCTTTGCTAACCTTAGCTGTCTGAGTTTGGCTGTGAACCAGGGTTTGTCGTTGTTGTAACTCGCCCCGGTGCTTCTTCACAGAAGCTGATGTATGACGTCACAGCCTCTGTTGTTGGTACCAGTCCTGAAAACATCCCAATCAGTAGAAAGCCTGGAGATCCTCCACTGCTTCACTGGTCCACTTCTTTGAGGTCCGAACTGCAGAGCTTTAGTTTCTGCCTGTAGGCAGGAATTAGGTGGAGCATGACATGGTCAGAGTGACCCAGTGCAGCACGGGGGACAGCGAGATAAGCATCCCTGATTGTGGAGTAACAGTGATCTAGAATTTTCTCCTCTCTGGTTGGGCATTTAACAAGCTGTCTGTATTTAGGGAGTTCATGAGTAAGGTTACCTTTGTTAAAGTCTCCAAGGACAATAACTAAAGAGTCCGGGTTGGCCCGCTCCACACACAGTACCTGGTCGGCTAGTATACACTGTCCGTTCTGTGCGTCGGCCTGTGGCGGGATGTAGACACCAACCAGTATAAATGAAGCAAACTCCTGGGAAGATTAAAACGGCTTGCAGTTGATGAAGAAAGATTCCAGATCAGGAGAACAGTGCTGCTAGATCGCTGTTACATCGTTGTACCAACCGCTGTTGACGTAAAAACAGATTCCTCCACCTTTAGTTTTGCCGGAAAGTTCTGTGTTTCTGTCCGCACAGTAGAGTTGGAAGCCAGCCAACTGCGGTGCAGAGTCCGATATTAATCCACCCAGTCACGTCTCCGTGAAGCACAAAACCGCAGATGAAGAAAAGTCCCTGTTTTTGCCCAACAGCAGTTGCAATTCTTCCACTTTGTTGGGCAGTGAGCGCACGTTAGAGAGAAATATTCCCGGAAGTGCTGTACGGTGTCCGCGCTGGCGAAGGCGCACGAGCACTCCGGCGTTTCACTGCGTGCACAAATATGAAAGCACCTTTGACCAGGATGTCCAAAATTTCCAGAGTTGTGAGTAGAAAACTAGAAAATAAATCCTCTAGAGTTGTTGCCCTGATGTTCATAAGCTCTTCTCTCGTGAAGTAGCTCCGGGTACCATCACAAAAAACAGCCGGTACGTAACCCACCCCCATGCCGCATATTGTTGAAAAGCAATTTAAATGGCTATACGTCTATTGCGTCAGAATCAGCGTCAGAGCTGATAGGCCCAAACTGTTTGCATCAGAGTAGGCGTGTGCCCTTTCACACCAATTGACACTCTGTGGATTTTATTGGCTCAAGACCATAGCTCAACCCAGTTGGTCAAATGAGATGTCAATCTAAAGGAGACTGCACAACAATACTGGTGCTTTGGTATTGAGATTTTAAACAGAATCGATAAGGCTCCATTTTCAAATTTAAATCAATATGTATTGCGGGGGGAACGCCTTGTTAATGTCACACATACACATGGACACTATGTGAACTGGTTGCAAAAGCAGCCAGTTTAGACTTATTCTTTTATTGTACACTATAGTAGATTTATGACATTAATAGGTTTCATCACTTTCAGGTAACAAAACAACTTCTTTTGTCTTTACAGTTATGTCTTTGCCCCTGCACTTTGTGTCTTTTTACCTACAATTCTTTCCCTCTTACTTCTTTTGCACCCCAACTCCTCTTAAACTGTTTTCCTCCTCTTTCCCCTTTCATAATACCCATGCAGGTTGGTCTGCTTAGTCTGTTGTGTTTGATATGCACAGCCCATTCTTGTTTTTTTTTATTGTCACACTGGCTGTAGAGGCCCTTTTCTTTGCCAGACAATGGGCGGCGTCTTGACAGAGAGCACGGTGGTCATGTCCCATTTGCCACCCTGCACTCTCTCTCTATCCTGCTCCCCTCAAACCTGCCCATTTCAATAGCACCCTAATACTGTTACAGGAGAGAAAGACCAGGGAGCCTTTAATAAGCCCCAAGCCTCCGGGGCCACAGCTATATACATACTATTAGCATAATTACAGCCTGGGAGAGAGAAACAGAGGGAGAAAAAAGGGGAAGGGAGGTAGCAAAGGTGTTTGTCATGTGACCGTAGTCTCCCTCCAACCCTCTACACATACATACACATTCCTGGCAAGGTAGTCTTATAAATGACACTTGAATTGATCTTGTATTGAATTTGTGGGAATCTAGCATATTTGGAATTGTTCATTCTGGGCAGGAATACGTGGGTGCTGTTGGGCCACAGGCCATGAGTTACAGAGAGCACGTGGCAATTTGAGACAAATGACCACTGAAATGACTGCAACAGCCAGCATGCCTTGCAATGTTTATTGTTTCACAACAAGGTGATAGTGTCACACCCTCTAATGCCCCTTTTCCATTAGTACCTACTCGGCGCGGCTCGACTCGGCTCGACTCGACTAGGTCTCAGTGGTTTTCCATTGTAGTTCAGTACCACCTCGATGTGGGTGGGGCCTTCATGGTAAGGTGGCCTGAAACGCAGTGACGTGTTTTATATGCGGCAACTCTGGTCACGTTTGCGACCATAACAATGGAGGACGTCGAGGCGATGCTGTACTTGCTGCTTGGACTGTGGCTTTATATTAATCGTAGGTTTATGAAACAAAGCCAAAGAAGGCTACGTGCGGCAAGACGAAACACTCAAGAGAAGTACTGGAGAGTTTGGGAATACATACAGGAGTCCAAAGATAGAAAGAAGCGACGTGTGAGGGTAAGTTAACGGTAGCTAATGCTAATCGAGTAAGTCCTGTTTACCATGTTGTAATAGCTGCATTTTGTCAAGATTAAGTGCTGAGAATGTGTATGCCTTGTGTGTGTGTTTCAGATGGTCCAGTTGTTGCATCGTCGCCGCAATTTGTGTGAAAGTCATGGAGAGATGTATGAAACATCATGTACCTGCAGCAGCACCACCTCAGCCCATGGTGGCAGCAGCTCGAGGTGTAGAGGAGGGCCGAGATGTTAGAGATGCTCTAATGCAGTATTTGTGCAATACTTTTCATTAAAAATTGTACCGCAGAATGATGTAACAACGAATTTGTACCTATTATACATATTTGCCTCTTATTTTTTTGTTATACTGAATAAATTGTCCAACAGAATTTATATCACTTAAATATTGTTATGTTCAATAGCAGACAGTCTCTTCAATCTCCTAGAGCAACATGTGCTCCTTTCATTGCGCTGCAGAACTGAAAGATTCAGGGGATCCTTCATCCCTCAGCAATAATACCCTTCAGCGGGCTCTGTGCACATCTACACTACTTCCTAAAGTTAAGGTTGCTCTTATTTCCTGTCTATTTGACAAACTGATTAATCCATGTGTTTCTGGCCATTGTGAGTACAGGAAAGAAGAGCAGCCCTAAACTCAGGTAGTAGTACAAATGTGCATAGAGTTCATTCTACTATGATGTTTTGTATTTTATACTTTGAATCCTTTACAATTGAATCTCCCTTCGGGGATCAATACAGCTAGATCTATTTTAATGTTAAATCTCATAACCTTGCATGAATTTATGATTACAGAATACTACCTGTGTGGCGCTTCAGTCACCAATGAATACATTTCCCACACAGTTATTAAAAAAAAAGATTTATGTAACAAATTGGTCATCGACTTGTTTATTACACAATAGTCAGTCACAAGTGTATAATATATATATATATACATTTTAAAAATGGGAGACTGGGTCACTGGCGGCGGCCATTCATTGCCTTCACAAGGTTGTCCAGCACACCCAGGAAGGCCTGGTTGAAGGCAGCGGTCTGGGCCATCTCCTCTCTCCGTAGAGCTGCTTCTTGCTCCCTCGCTTCACGGGCTTCATTGAGCATGGCCTGGAAGTGCCTCTCACGCCTCTCGTCCTCAGCCTTCATCTCGGTCATGAAGGAATCCAACAATTCTGACCTGTTATGGCCCCTCTTCCTCTTGCCTATATGAAAGGGATCCAAAATGTAAAAAAAATATACATTCAGTGTTCATTATTTACATAGTCAACAGTTATAAGCATATACCCATATATAATTTCTTACCTGCAGTAATTAGGGACGTGGATGTCGATGTTGTCGGCGTCGAAGCTCGTTCATGGCGTGGAGGCAGTTGCCGGAACAAAGGCCGAGGCGACAGATTGGTCCACGGAGAAGGAGGTGCCCGGCTCCACACTGAAGGACTGGGACTCTTGAATAAAAAATAAAGTGCATAAGTACGCACACAAGCAAATATATATATATATTACACGTAACACTGGCTTTGTTGGTATGTTATAATGCTGACTGTTACTCTGAACTGAATACACATGTCGGCGAAAAAATGTAAACAGTGTTAGCAATGGCTAACTAGTTAGCTTCTTGTCTGTATGTAGAAGACAACTGCATACTTTTTTATTGTATTCACAAATTTAACAATCGGAGTAAGTTAAGTAAAGTTAAGTAAGTTATATAAAACTACTGTGCTTTAAAAAGTCACAAAACACTCACCAGTGTCTGCCACGATCTCCCTCAATGGGTCCAAGGCACCCTCCCTGGCGTTGGTGGTCGGTCGGTTGCCGTATATGGCGTCCATTCGTTCAAACCACTTCCAGTCTTTCCTGTTGGAGCCGCTGAGACCGTTGTGGTCCTTGATGGCCCGGTAGTCGCTCTTTAGCTTCTTTATCTTCTCCCGACACTGTCTCGACGTCCTCTGGAATCCACGGGAGGCCATCTGTTCAGAGACCCCCACATAAACTTTCTTGTTCCTCGTTGCTCCGTCGAGCTCACTCTGGATTCGGTCGTCAGCCATGTAGCACAGTAATGTGTGGACTTCGTCATTCGACCATGGAGTAGACTTGTCAGCCATTCTATTGCAGACAATTGCAGGTAAAGTAAAATCGCTGTTGAGTTTGTTGTTGCCGAGTTTTAAATATGGCGGGTGTGGGGGAGTCGCTTAAGGCTCATCCGTGACGTTGCTCTCTGGCCAATCAATGGCCCGCGGCATGGTGACGTTGTATTCTCGGCCCGACTCAGCCCGGATAGAACCCCAGCCAAGTAGGTACGAAAAAAGGAGGGCCGAGCCGGTACTATGACCTAGTGGAAAACCTCCAAAGCGGAGCCGAGTCGAGTCGAGCCGCGCCAAGTAGGTACTAGTGGAAAAGGGCCATAACTGGC
Source organism: Hirundichthys speculiger (assembly GCA_018398805.1). Classification (NCBI taxonomy): domain Eukaryota; kingdom Metazoa; phylum Chordata; class Actinopteri; order Beloniformes; family Exocoetidae; genus Hirundichthys; species Hirundichthys speculiger. The sequence continues at coordinate 736,277 of JAGFBZ010001548.1, read as the reverse complement.
TGAGGATCCCCACTTCCCAGCAGGGGTTCCTGGCAAAGGCTGATCACGTCCCCTCACGTAAATACCGGCTCCCTCCCTCTCTCTTGCTCTCTCTCTGACGTCCTCCACCTGAAGCTGCACATTTCTCTGGCCTGCTTCAGTAAGGTAAATAGCCGAAGGCCTGCATTTCTCTGGCGACCTGTCTGCGGATACCTCTGGTTGTCCAATGACAATCACATGCCCTGTCCAATCGTGACACGCCTAGATAGATAGATAGATAGATAGATAGATAGATAGATAGATAGATAGATAGATAGATAGATAGATAGATACTTTATTCATCTCAAAGAGAAATTTGCAGTTTCCAGAGAAAAACGAGCGAAAACAAAGAGAAAAAGTAAGAAAAGTGCGAGAACGCACGGAGCTGCTGGAGAGGCTGCCACTCGCGTCGGCGCCGGAACGGTATTGTGCCATACGGAGTGAGTCGTGACGTACAGAAGAAGCAACGCATAGGAATCACCCATGCGCCTCGGACGCGTGACCGGCCTCATGCAAACTGGGAAGGAAGACAGCCTGGCTGCCGTTGCTGTGTAATGCTGCATCTCTCCCTTGACCACAAAGAAAGAAAGAGGAGGAGAGCCGCTCCTGAGTACCAGCGGCGCGTACGTTCAAACCTGCCCTATACTACCGACTCTGGATCATCAATCCAGTTCCACGGACCCCACAACGCCATCAATCACTGTGGATTGCCAGCCATCCACGTAAGAGGCTTTTGTGTCTGGGCAGAACTTAGTTTAGTTTTGTTTGCCAATTCCATTTTCTCATGTGTCGCATATGCTTAGAACCGGACCATCGGCCCCGCCCTAACTGAATTTTATTCATATGTTTTTTTATTGCAAAAAGCAACTCCACTCTCCGTTTCTCAGTTCAAAATCAGAGCAGCTTGGTGAAGTGGCTTCACATCGCTGCATCTATGGGAAAACAACTGAGTTGCTATTGCTAGTCGCTTCGAACATTGCTAGCTTTGTTGATTTTACTCTGTCTTTTCTTTCCTCTTTCTCCTTACGAACAATCTTCGTGACAAGGTTACACTTGACCTCGTCCGCCCTCTTGTAGTGCCCTATCGTGTGAGTCAGCGGCCATCTTGGTAAGGGATGAGTGACCACGTGATCTCGGCCGCCATCTTGGAATCCTTCCTCACAGTATTAAGCCATCTTAGTTTATCACACACACAGTCCTCAGCACACATGTATATAAATTGACACACCTTTTCCATTTAATGTTTGATTATGCTAGTTTAGTTATTGTTTAGTATACATATTGGGATCTTGACTCAAGTGTTGTTAATTTAATGCTTGTGTTAATAAATTCTGATACATTTTAATGAGAGAAGTTGTTCAAATTCAAATATACTTTATCAATCCCCCAAGGGGGAAATTCAGGTTTCAGTACACCAGTCTGGTGTACTAGAGGAGCTGCTGGCGTCCAGCGCTCCTTTTCATGCCCGGTCCCTTGGTCTGGGTGCTAACTCCAGTTAACAGCCATTCAAAACAGTTAACAGCCATTAAAACCAGTATATCTCCAGTATATATCATGATGATGACAAGTGAGATATCTCCAGGTCAGCGGAGGAAACGCCGATGAACCAAACCGTCTCTTCTGGGAAGACTGAGCTCCTTCAGTCCTGGCGAGCGACGGAGCCAACTGTTCCAGACCCCGGTTCATCATGCGGACCGGACCAGGCCATTGTCGTCTCCCCCGGCGGTGCTGGGCCCCAATAGGTTACCAGACGGCCCCTGCCAGGTCAGCTGACCCATCCGGCGTGCAGACTGCTGGACAGAGGCAGTCCGTCCCGGCTCCCGTCCCAGCTCAGTGACGCTGCAGCCTGGATCCAGTGGCGGTGGTTGCCGCGGGTAGCAATTCAGGACTACTTAGCTTTCCCGAACTGGCCTCCAGCGACACCGCCCATATTCGCGGCGGCAGGCCTCCACCAGCCGCAAGAGGACCGATCCGCCCCCCGCAGACAGTATGTCGACATCCGACCGCAAATCACCACAAACCGGGCACAAACTGGAGCGTCCAGCGTCGCAGGGATAAGTCCCCGAAGCAGCAGCGAGTAGCCTCCATGCCAGGTGTCGTCCGGGCATGGAGGACGACGCCTGGTTATTTTACACAGTTCTGTAACATTTGCTGGTTGAAGAGGTCTGTGCTTGGACTCACACCTTCTCTGTAGCTCTATAGCGCCACACCTGGTCACAGGCTGGCACGCATAGAACAACAGCCATTTTGAGACTGATTGTGCTGTTAAGTCCTTGTTTCCTGATTTATCAGGTGGTGCCCAGTATTAACTTTGTTAATACCCTTCTGGATATTAGCAGCTGTCCCTCAAGACAGTTGGTAATAACCCTCTTTATGACTAAACGGGCACATTATACGTTCTATTGCACAACAGTGGGCAATTCTCCCACTAGTACCATGGTTGCCTGACTTTGAACTTGAACTTAGACCCTCAGGGTTGGGCAGACTGCAATTGAATTGACGAGGGCTCCTCCTTGGAAATTGGGCTGGTAAATGCAGGCTGGAGAAGATGCAGCCCTGGGTGTTAACTTTGCTTCTTATTTGGATGTATTTTTCTGTCCTGCTCACTCGTCTTCATTCTCACATCTAATGATATTCAGTCTTAAAGGGTTTGTCTTTGTGTTCTGACGTTTTCTCATTGTTTGGTTTTGAATATTTACAGCTGTGATATTTCAGTAGTTCATTGTTTATTTTATGTATGTGGTTATATTGTGCAAGTGTCATGTAAGTGTGTCAGCAGCTTGATCATGCTGATCAAGCTGCTGTCATGGCCTGGATCTGCCATGATGGTTTTTTCTGTATATTCTATGTTTTGTCAAGCTGGTGTCTCTCCATGTCTCTAGTGCTTCCTGTTTTACTTTGAAGGTCTGTCTTGTCTCTGTTGTTTTCAGCTTTGCTTCCTTCCCCTTGTCAAGCCTGATTGCTCACACCTCCCTCTCGTTTGTTCCTGTGTGTTTATAAGTCCTGTCACTCCCTTTCATTTTTATGTCCATTGCCGTCCTTACCCCCCGCATCCCTGTCTGCGTGTCACCTTGTGCTTTTCACTAGTGATGGTGAGATGAAGCCTTGTGAAGCATCGTAACACATCAGCCAATTGGTTCAAGAAATGGTACATTTTTTGATGCTTCATATGCACATGACACCACCTACTGGTCAGGTTTATAATCACAGCCAGCTGAATCTTAAGATGTGATGCATTGAATTTATGTATCAGTAATGGCTCTTGGGAATGACTGTGAATAACAAAATGTGTATGACCAAATAATTGGTCTACACAAATGATCAAGTGCATAATAAAATATTGTTTGAATGTAATCTCTGTTTAATGTTTCCCAAAGTAGTATCATAAGAACGGGGAAGACACGCATCAAAGGGTTGACGAGACAGGAGTCGAACTCACGGCCAGCCACACGAGGACTGTAGCCTCTGTACATGGGCCGCCTGCCCTAACCACTGCGCTACCAGGGCACCTCATATTTACTGTCATTTTAAGAAAATCACTTGAGCTTATTTGGGCAGAGAACAGTGAAAGTGTTTGTGGAACTACGGAGGGGGCGCACTGAATATCCTTGTGCAACTTGGACAGTGATGACCATTAAAGGGGTGATTTTATGTATATTTATTCAGAAATAGCAATTTTTCCACAGTTTTTGGTTTTAACCGATTCCTTTTTTTAGACACAATCTCTCCAGCCTTGGAGAACATCCTTTAACATGGCACAGAGGATGCTGGGTTGCATAAAAATGTTTGTGCCATCATGTACAAACTATATACTGAACTACCACAAACTATATACACGCTATCCAAATTCTAGTATCCAAGCTATCCACACTATCCACACTCTGAACTGACTGCAACTCGCCTACAAAACCCACATTTTGAATGGAGCCTGTGGCGTTTATAAAGCTGTCAAACCCCATTTCTTGAGACAAGAAATGAACCACTTCCCGAAGCAGTCACATGGTACAGCTGGGCAGCGAAGCTTCGGACGTCATCGCTTTCAGCTCCTCCCCTAAATGAAGCAAGCCTCGATACGCGCTTCGCGGACACGCCCCCTCAATTTCTCGATACACGCTACGGAGCCCCGGCACTCTCGTAACATCACTACGTTTCACCCTCGTTTCAAGGAGTCAGGTTAAGTTTGTATTTTAGATTTTTGTATTTTGTGAATTTTTGAAGTTTTTGTTAAATAAATACCTTTTTGCTTTTTTGAACCTCCTGGATTTGGGTCCTGCTTCCACTCCACCCCCCCCCCCCCCCCCCCCCCCCCCCCCCCCCACCCACCCCCCCACCCCCCCCCACCCCCCCACCCCCCCCCCCCATTGTGACAGCTGCTGTCTGTTTTTCATCTATTTGATTTTTTTTTTATGTTGATCATGATTTTTTCTTCTTTTGAACTTTAACTGAGACCATTTTTAAAGACACCATTTTCTGTTGTTATAGGTGAATGTTATCTGATTAAAGTATCTGCATAACCAACATTCAATCTCAAGACACTCGTAACATCTCTATATTCACATATGGTGGTGGATGAACATAATTCTCACTGACTGAATGTCTTCTGGAAGATCTATATAGTATTTAAATTTGTACTTCATTTAGTTGGAAGTTTGAATATTAAACACTACATCTTTGCACTTTTCAATTTATAGACATTTACAAGCGTGAGCCATTTAAAGTTGTCCATGATTAACAATCTAGTAAAGTGGGATAACGTTGAAGAGCAAAGGTTCTGGTGGATACTAACCACATTGTTTATTCAGTTCAGGCCTGCCACCTGTGATTAAAATTGAAAAATGTCATTTAAATATTACCATTTAAGTGCTTGATTAGCTGCATCACTAACAACATTTTACAATCCAAATTCACATACAAATAAACACATTGTTGAATAAAAACCCACAGGTTGGTGCACCTTAGCAGCTATATTTTGCCTTTCATTTTGTATCAAGTGCTCACCACACAACAGCTCCATGACCAAAAGGATAGGCCATTCCCTTTCCACTACATATCTTTGCACAGAAAGAATTACAGAGCAATAGAAAAAGGCAACTCTTCTCTGCCACTGGCCCAGTCGTCGTGTTTTAGGGGCTTTAAAGTATGTCACAAGGCCGCATGCATAGTAAATAGTGTGGGCTCCATGGCTGACTGGTGAGCAATTTGCCTCATAGATTGCCTGGCCCCGGGGCCTTGGAGCTATGTTTATGGATGAGCCCTCCTGTTTCATATGTATTGGCCTCAGATCATTTTCTTCTCCCCCCTTGCAAATCTGATGGCATACACTTAGAGACACAAGCACACATAAAAACACACACTGGGCAATGTGCACAGAAACTTGCACACATGCTTTACAGACAGACACATAACATAAACATTAAGAGTGATGACCTGCACAAGAGGCGACACTGTCCCAGCAGATTACACTATTGTTGATACAAATAGAAATTTACTATACATGTGTCACAGATGCTGCTTACCATAGTGGTTGTGTTTTGTAGGGTGAGTGGAGATGTATTAGGTACATGTTGTCTGTGATAGTTTTCTCTCATGTCAGGTATTTCATTGCACACGTAACTGCATTTTTTTTACCCTAAATAAACTGTTTATATTCCATGTTGAAGCTGGTTTGATAATTCTACATCATCAGCAACTCTCTCATGTAATCACAAAACCATAAACTCAATATTTATTTTTAAACAAATATTTTCAACAAAGATATTCTATGTTCTGCCTTCACTAAGTGCTGTTCCCATGAACGTAGACTCAGCTATACAGACAGCTAAACACTCCTAATCAAACTCCAAGGAACAGGCCTATGTGTTGAGTTGGGTGGTTTAATCAGGATAAAGTGTGAAACTGTTGACAAAACCAGATAACCAGATAAAGTCCCCCGTGCTGCACTGGGTCACTATGACCATGTCATGCTCCACCTGATCCCTGCCTACAGGCAGAAACTAAAGCTCTGCAAACCTACAGTGCAGACCTCAAAGAACTGGATCAGTGAAGCAGTGGAGGATCTTCAGGCGTGTTTGCACTCTACTGATTGGGATGTTTTGAGGACTGCTACCAACAATCTGGATGAGTACACAGAGGCGGTGACGTCATACATCAGCTTCTGTGAAGACTGTTGTGTCCCATCATGCACCAGGGTGAGTTACAACAACGACAAACCCTGGTTCACAGCCAAACTCAGACAGCTAAGGTTGGCAAAGGAAGAGGCTTTCAGGAGAGGGGACAAAGACAGATTCAAAGAGGCAAAGTACAAGTTTAGCAAGGCAGTGAGAGAAGCTAAACGACTGTACTCTGAGAAGCTCCAACACCAGTTCTTATCTAATGACTCTGCGTCTGTCTAGAAAGGGCTTAGGCAGATCACCAACTACAAGCCTAAAGCCCCCCACTCCATCAATGATTGATGCCTAGCCAACGACCTGAACGAGTGCTACTGTCGTTTTGAAAGACAAAGGGACAGTCCTGCAACCATCCCCCACAACCCCTCCCAACAGCCCCAGCTCCAGTCACCTCCACCAATGCCCACCTTAATGGCCCCACCCTTCCCACCCTCCTCAGTGACAACTCTTTCCATCCATGAGAGGGATGTCAACAAACTCTTTAGGAGACAGAACCCCTGAAAAGCAGCTGGACCAGATTCATACCCTCATCCTCCCTGAAGCACTGTTCTGATCAGCTGTCTCCAGTGTTCACAGACATTTTTAACACCTCACTGAAGACCTGTCATGTGCCAGCCTGCTTCAAGACCTCAACCATCATCCCTGTTCCCAAGAAGCCAAGGACCACAGGACTTAATGACTTCAGACCCGTCGCCCTGACCTCTGTGGTCATGAAGACCTTTGAGCGCCGTGTGCTCTCATACCTCAAAGTCATCACTGACCCTCTCCTGGACCCCCTGCAGTTTGCCTACAGAACCAATAGGTCTGTAGACGATGCTGTCACCATGGCCCTCCACTTCATCCTCCTTCACCTGGACTCCTCAGAAACCTACGCCAGGATCCTGTTTGTGCATTTCAGCTCTGCTTTTAACACCATCATCCCTACTCTGCTACAGGAGAAACTCTCCCAGCTGAGCGTGCCTGACTCTACCTGCAGGTGGATCACAGACTTCCTGTCTGACAGGAAACAGTATGTGAAGCTGGGAAAACACATCTTGAACTCACGGACCATCAACACTGGATCCCCCAGGGTGTTCCTTCTCCTCTGCTCTTCTCCCTGTACACAAACAGCTGCACCTCCAGTCACCAGTCCGTCAAGCTCCTGAAGTTTGCGGATGACACCACCCTCATCGGACTCATCTCTGATGGTGACGAGTCCGCCTACAGGTGGGAGGTTGACCATCTGGTGACCTGGTGCAACCATAACAGCCTTGAGCTCAACACTCTAAAGACAGTGGAGATGGTTGTGGACTATAGGAAGAACTCAGCCCCACCTGCCCCATCACCCTCTGTGACTTCACTATTGACACTGTGAAGTCTTTCTACTTCCTGGGAACTGTCATCTCCCAGGACCTTAAGTGGGAGCTGAACAGCAGCTGGAAGTGGAAGCCGCGGAGGACCAAGCAGGTCCAAGCGGACTTCGGCCGCGCTCACGGCAGACTTTGCCCGTTTTGCTCGAGCCCTGCTCCGGAGAAAGTTCTGACTTTCTCGACTGAGATTCGTTGGAGGAATGGCTGCCGGTTGGATCGGCTGAGAGCAGCAGAGACTCGTCGCCAGAAAGGCCAGAGAGGTAAGAAGTAACTTTTTTCCTTTTGCTTTGTTCCTGCGTTCATCCCTACCCGCACCTGTTTCTAACCATCCATGTTACGTGAGCGCCATCTTCTCCCACCAGTTACATGAGCGCCATCTTCTCCCACAAGTTCCAGTTACTGGAATATCTAGTTATTACTTTTCACCAGGAGATGGTGAACATGTGTGATCTGAGAACCATTTTGGTGGTGGCGCTATTCAAAATTTTTTTGCATAAAATGAGTTTGAAAAAACCCTCCGGCACAGACGCGCGGCACAGAGACTGCAGCGCAGAAGAAACACTGCTAAGGCGCACCAGAAATCATGGTGATGATGATGGTGGCGGCTGAGTTCTTGAGAGAAAAGGAAGATTATCAAAAGTAGAGAATAAATTTTGATGAGCCTGTTGGTTATCGTGGAGACAATCTGGAGAAATTCTCATCGACAGTATACCTTTATCTCAAACTGCTTTCAATTTAGAGCCTTGAAATCTTGATATCAAAATTGTATATTTTCTTGGAAAAGTTTTCAGGTCCTGCACCCAGTTCCATACCTGTTGGCAGTTCAACAAAGAAAGGTTAGTGTAAAGAGGAGGGAAAAGGAGGGGGGCTCTACACTGCAGCAATATCAAAAATATATTTATGCTGATTATATATATTTCTGTAATTTTTAGGTTGTGCATCCAGGTGTCGTGGGGAAGACTCCTGGCGTAAAGAGGCCTGGGAGCCTCACAGGTTCTCCTTCACTGCCTCCCCTGGACCCAGGAAAGCTGCTGCAGAGCTGGTCTCAGACCTGCCGGCGGACTTCTTAGAGCTCTTCATCACTGACGAGCTGCTGGAGCACATTGCAGACCAGACCAACATATACGCTCATCAGTACTTTGAAGCGCGCCCTGACAGACTGCGACATAGCCGAGGTAATGCGTGGAAACCAGTGTCGGTCCCAGAACTGAAGGCCTTCTTTGCACTCACCTTCCTCACAGGCTATGTAAAAAAGCCAAACCTTGAGCTGTACTGGAGTGTGGATGAAGTTGATGCCACACCCTATTTTAGTAAAGTGATGTCAAGGAACAGGTTCCAGATCATATGGAAGTTCCTTCATTATAATGATAATGCATCACAGGATGCAGCAGATAAAATGTACAAAGTCTGCCCTGTGTTAGATTATGTTGTGGAAAAATTCAAAGAGCTGTATCAACCGGGACAAAACATCTGTATTGATGAGGGGATTATGCAATGGCGGGGGCGGCTGTCTTTCAGGGTGTACAACCCAAAGAAGCCTGTAAAATACGGGATAAAAATCATACATACTGTGTGACTCTGCCACAGGGTACTGCTTCAATATGCGGCCTTATGTCGGTGAAGCAGTACTCTGCAGGATACAGTGTTCTCCCTCCTTGATCGTCTCCCAGGTCATGGTTATACACTGTACATGGATAATTTCTACAACTCTGTGGCACTGTGTGAGCGTTTGCTGGGAGCACAAACTAATGTTTGTGGGACACTGAGAAGGAATCGGGGGGAACCTCGGATCATCAGGGAGGTGACAAAAACAGACCTGGGGCAGGGGGGAAAAGTTGTACGGCACAATGGCAGGGTAATCATGGTGGCATGGCAGGACAAACATTTGGTAAAGATGGTGACAACCTTCCACCAAGATAGTATGCAGAGGGTTGAGGTGTGGCAGAGGGGACAGAAGGTAAAAGTCTCTCAGCTGAAGCCAGTATGTGTTGCTGCATACAATGAGTCGATGAATGGGGTGGATAAATTGGACCAAAATGTAGCATATTACCCCTTCGACGGTCACTAAACTGGTCCAAGAAATTTGTGGCCTATCTGTTCTAGATCTGCATTTACAACGCTTATGTGATCTACAGAGCCAGAAACCCTTCTGGAGTTTATCCATAGAATAGTGAAGTCCTGGACGGGCGGGCGACATGAGGGGGGAGGAGAGGAGGAGGTGGGGGCTGAGGGGAGCAGAGATTTGGAGGAAGGCCGACTAAGAGCCCCATACAATACAGACCCTGCAAGCAGACTTGATGGGGACATGGGCAAACATAGACTAGTGCCCCTGATGCCCACCAGCAAGAAGTCTAGGCCAGCGAGGAGGTGTAGGGTCTGTGCACTCAGGGGTCTGTGCAGTGAGACTAAAATGTGGTGCAAGTCTTGTTGTGTTCCATTGCACGCAGGGGAGTGTTTTACTGTGTAAAGTGGGAACACACACACACACACACACAATGCATACCTGAATTGGATATTTGTAAATATTTGTTCATTGTTTCAAATGTCAAACTGTGTTATATGATGTTTTATATATGTGTAAATAAATCATTATTTTTGCCATCAAAAACCTTCTGCCTTTTTTCCTTTGGTTCTATAGAAGGAAACCACTGTTCAGATGTTTGAAGTGTCAGTAAAACAAAAAATATTTGTGTTAAACTCATTGTTTTGCTTCTCTTCACAAAAGGGCCATTTTCTCTATTGTTTGGTCAGAAATGGGTGATTTTGGTGAAACTTCCCCATGTTCTACTGCTGATAACTTAAGATTGGAAGAAGGTAGAAACAAACTTTTTTTTCCTGATGAAAGAAGATAGTCTACCCTTTATGTTGGTGGTTTCAGTGTTCACAGAGTCATAGAACACAATATTCTGTGTGTCTTGGAAAATCAGTCAAAATGCTGGCTCCAAAACGCTGGCAGTATGAGGCTCTCTGCTGTGCAGCTGTCTGGCAGTCAATGAGTTAAGACTGTCACCACACACAGTCCTGCATGAATCAAATCATATCAAATCAAACTTTATTCATAAAGCACTTTTCATGCCCTCAGGAAACACAAAGTGCTTTACATAATAATAAAAACATTGCACATTAAAACAAAATAAAAGCCATCACACACCCCAATATGCTATAACAATTTAAAAAGAAAACCAAAAAAAAAAAACACACACACACACACACAACCAAAGCAGTCCTCCAAATACCCCCCCCGTCCCCCCCATGCACCACAAACATAACACAACCCCCTTGTTTCTGTATCCTATATAAAAATGATACTAATTAACAAAAATAAATAAATAATTAAATATCTAAATATCTGGCTCGGCACTGCTATGAAGAAATGATAACTTGGGGATCTAGTCACCCCAGGAGCTAGCCAGCTCACATCCAGAGAGGCCATCACCACAGCAACCACCCAGGGAAGGCCAGGGTCCAGACCACAGTCGATAGACTGCAGTACAATACCCCAGCCACGAAGAGGTTGCATGAAGAGGTTGCTAGGTCAGTGACGCACTCAGTAGACTCCCCACCATACTCTGTTGGTGGACTCAAACTTGTAACCCAAGGTGCTGGTCCTGGATGGAGTGCTGAGATGTGCCGGTTGCTGTCACATTCTAAGGAGTGGATGTCAGCCTTACACTCCTTAGCCTAGTGGGCTGTTGAAGCACAACATTTAAAACATATGGAGTTATCCATCAGGAAGCGCCTTCTCTCTGCAAGTGATTTCTCCCGAAAGCCTCGACATTTCCTGAGGGGATGAGGCTTCTTATGGAGAGGACACTGTTTGTCTAGATCCATGATGGGCCCTTTGTAGGAGTGAGAGGAAGGGGAATTTTGTACCTCAATTTTACTGACTGATATTGGAAGCTTGGATTTCCAGGTTTTGGAGAACAATCCGTAACCTTTAAATGTAGCTGAACTAGAGATAGCAAAAGTGAAACTAGGATCATTTCTCATCTCTGCATAGTAATAAACAAATTCCACAAAGAACGAGAAAGGGAGATATGGAACTTGATGTTCTCTCTTATAGTTGGACCCCTAAGTTATCCACTGTTCTTGTATGTTGTGGGGCAGTTTCTCGACTATAGGGTTTATTCCCCTTGCAGTGTCTAGAAATGTGAGCCCTGGCAAATAACCCTCTTTCTTTGCAGCTTTAATTTCTAGGAGCAGGTCTCAGAGTTCTTGAAACTTCTGATGATTCCTGTTTGAAAGTTTAGGGAAGTGGCTGAGCCTATTAAAGAGAGAAGCTTCAATAGCCTCTGGAGAGCCATAGCACTTTTCTAGCCACTGCCAAAGCATGTCCAAACCCACAGATGAGTTGTTAACATGAACTGCTCTTATCCTCTTGGCATGGTGTAATGACTCCCCACCAAGCCACTTAATAAGCAGGTCCAGTTCTTCACTAGGTTTGAGGATAAGTCCCTCCACAGCATTAGCAAAGCTTGATTTCCAGGACAAATAACTAGCAGTGTGGCTATCAAATACTTTCAGACCAGCTGTGACAAGATCTCAACGGGCCAGATATATAGCTACCTCGGATACCACCTGAGCTTTTGATCGAGAATGGGATGGAGGTTGGTTTGCTGAGACTGTGTGGCGACATGTGTGAGTAGCGAGAGCACTTTCAAAAGACACAGGGCAGGAGAGATTTTTCTGGGAGTTGCTTTGCTGCAGATCATCTGCAGAACAAGCTGGGATATCAAGCCGTTGCATGTCATGACCGACATGACGAGCTTCACTATCTGGGAAGTGTCTGTGTTGTGGAAGGGAAGCAGCAGGTTCCAATTCTTCATAATTTTGTGCTGACACGTAGCTATGACTTAAAGTAAAATGTGTTCGTACGTACTCACTAGTACGCTGCAAGGATTGCTTCGATGATTGAGCACGATTGACTTTACTCTTGAGGTCACAGTTTTCAAAATTTGCCACAGCCTCAAACACTTGAGCCTCTGCTGAGGCAGCCTCGGCTTCACACTCTTCTTTTAGTGCATTCAATGTAGCCTCTATGCGTGCCTTCTCCATATCTATTTGATGTTTTGCATAGGCTGCTCGTGTGCGGCTTCTGTCTTTGCACGAGCTTTAGCAGCAGCAGCACTGGCTGAAGACTTAGGGTGAATTCCAATTCCTCCCTTAACCCTCAATCTCAACTCTCAATCTCAAAAATGCGCGTTCCCGCTAAGGGCAAGTGCTGTCCCGATTCTAAGGGACATCAAGTTGAGGGACGAGTTTGAGGGCTGTATCGCCCTCAAAATTGAGATTTTCCGACACCACCCTTGGAAGTAAGGGCTATCCAGAAGCTAGCTACAAACGTAAGTATCTTCGTATATCTTAAAGATATAAATGTTACGAAACCATTTTATTGTGTTTGTTTGAGACTTTTTTCATGGATTAACATCGTTGTTGCGTAACATTTATTTTTTTACTTTACGATGTTTGCTGCTGGACCGGCGGTCCCGTCGGCTTCACGTTGTACTCGTCTGTGGTCCCGGTACATTATTCAGTCCTCTGTCGCTACACAACAAAGTAACGTGAAGCCGACCCGGACCGTCGACGGGACCGGTCCGCCGACCGTGGCGGTCCCGGTCCCGTCAGCGGTCCCGGTCCCGTCAGCGGTCCGGGTCCCGTTAGTGGTCCAGGTCGGCTTCACGTTACTTGTACTCGTCGGTGGTCCCGTTCCGCCGTCCCGGTCCCGTCAGCGGTCCCGGTCTTGTCAGCGGTCCGGGTCCCGTCGGCGGTCCCAGGCGGCTTCACATTACTTGTATACCTTGTTGTGTAGCGACGATGGACTGAATAATGAATCCTCTATTGTGTTATTTGCTAATATTATTTAGAGAATATAAAGCGCTCTTTTCAATGTTATCCCTGTGTAATTTCAGGAAATACAGAGACAACACGAGCTCTGATACATTTCAGTCTGATGACGTAACTGCACTCGAGGGGTGTCCCATTTCTAAGTCACAAGATAACCATCACACTTACTTTCGAGGGTTAAGATTGAGGGCCAAAAATTGAGGGTTAAGGGCGAGGGTTGAGATTGAGGGTTAAGGGAGGAATTGGAATTGGAATTGGCCCTTACTAGAACTTTGCTTGGAAGAGGTAACTGAGGCACCATACTCAGACCTGACCTCCAGGTCCTGAGCATCAGCGTTAACAGGGTTTGACATTGTCGAATGCAAGCAGATGGATGTACTTTCAGTCCACGTGAAAAGATACTGCAGGTGAAGAGATTGTCTGTTCTACTCACTATGACTGAGAAATGTGCTGCTAATGTTCGTTCACAGCTTGTTGATGGTTCATCTTTTCACTGTTCTGTCTTCACTAAGCGCTGTTCCCATGAATGTAGACTCAGCTATACAGACAGCTAAACACTCTCCTAATCAAACTCCAAGGAACAGGCTAATGTGTTGAGTTGGATGGCTTAATCAGGATAAAGTGTTAAACTGTTGATAAAACCAGATAAATAAAATGTTGCATCAATACACAAAATGATGTCTTGAGTAATGACACTTAAATATCAGATCCAAATGCACTGATTAGATTAACATATAGTCAAAACATCACAAAATTATGTCATATGAATAAAATCAACCATCACCTGCCTATGTTATACATTTTTCACAATAAGCTTTAAACAACAAAATATGTTACTTTCTAAAACAAATAATAATGCGCACATGATGCTTAAATAAATATAAACAATATAATTTACAGATGATGCCGCTTTTAAACTAGTGAAGGTATGGATGGCAACAGATGAGCACATGTGTGATTGCTCCAGGCTATATCTTAAGGAAAATGGTGCTTAGGAGAAGAGACATTCAGACAAGTGACCTCATTTCCTGTGCAGCTCAGGTTAACAAAATAAAATACATAAAGTAACCACCAGGGGGCAATAACTGCAGAAAAGAAAAGATCTGATTCCATCACATTCTACATTTCCTGATGTGCACGGCATATGTTGTGAGACAGCATCCACACTCAGTTATGAAAAAGGATACTTGTAAAATGAGAATCCAAGTTCATTAACCCTTCATTGTTCCCCGTTATCCCTACTTATTGCATTCCTACATTCTCACCCCTCTCTTTTCTCTTGCTGAGTCTTTCATTGTTTTGAACCCCTACTGTGTCTATCTGTGTTAATGAGAGTGACCAGCCTTAAAGAGGCACAAAGGCCATCTTTGAGCAGACCAGCAATGCTCAATGTAATATCATCCTAATGAATATTTACAAAATTAAGAGTCAGGCCAAAGATGTCCTCTATGTGTCAGCTTAGGGCAAAGCATCTCCAGAGGGCCTAATATGTAATGGGTTTCACAGGACACAATTTGTTTGATATAAAATGATCCTCAGCAGAGACAAAGTGTCCCGCATTAGGAGCGGAACAAATTAGTGCAGTCCTCTGAGGGTCTGTGGTTCAGTGTCAGTGGTGGAGGACCCTTCTTATCTTTCATTAAATGCGCACAGTAGGACGGATTCACCAGCCATTGAGGGGAGGGGTGGGCTTGGTTGGGTAGTGTCTGAAAGGGTACTGAGAGAAGGAAAGGGAGATTGGTGGCGTTTAAAAGATCATTTCCACATATCATAGCCCCATCTACTAATTCAATGCTGGAAGCAATGGAGCTAAGAGGAATGCATAGTGTCCTTCTCTCCAAATGCCAAAATTGACTGGTTGGCACAAAGGAAATGAGGCTGAACACAAATAGGCTCACATATGTGTTGATGTGCACAAGCTTGTGAATACAGGCAAGCTGGACAAATGGGAAGGAGAGATAGATCCATATGTACATACCAGAAAACAGACAAAGAGATACCACAGAACTGAAACCTACTCAGAGACACACTGGGAATACCACTCTTCACACACAAACATCTACACACCATGGAGATGGCAGAATGCCATGTGGGTTCATGCCTAATCTGTGTTTGTTAATGGTTGGTGTGTGCTAATTACTGTCACCATGCACCAGAGGCATTCGCTGGCTAATCACCAAATAGGCTAGCCTTTGACCGGTCAATTGATCATCTCTGAACCAAAAGAGCTTCTGGGAAAGGAGACTTCTAGCTGTGGTGAAATTGGCCCTGGAAAACATGTCTTATGCTGCAAGATTTTGAGTAAGTGTTGGAGAAAAGCAGCAGAGACTGGAGTGAGAAGAAAGACATGGTATTTGTGCAGGTGAGTGACAGTCGTTGCATGTGAGTGTGTGCACATGTGGCACTATGCACATGTGAGCTTGTTCAGCTATATGTGTGAGAAACAAACGGCGGAGTGGAAAGGAAAACAAGGCCTGAATGTAGGCTGAATCAACCACTCTACAGACTCAAAGGCAGCAGTAATCCAGTGTTGACATGGTAATAGTCATGAGCTTAGTGTCAATTAGGTAGAAACAATATGCTCACTGGAGTAAGTGGATAGTATGCTTTAAGTTGAGCAAGCCTAGCAAAACCAGGTTAAAGTTATCTAAACAAACATATTTTTCATTCTCTCATGTTATGATTTGTAACAGATGGATCTTTTGGATGGATCCTCCACTGGCTCCCCACAAGGATGTGTGCTCTCTCCTCTCTTGTTCATCCTCTATACCAGGGGTGTCTAGTTCCAGTCCTCGAGGGCCGCTGTCCTGCATATCCTAGATGTTTCCCTGCTTCAGCGCACCTGATTCAAATGAATGGGTCATTAACAGACCTGAGCAGACCTGGATGACAAGCCTATGGTGATCCATTCATTAGAATCAGGTGTGCTGAAGCAGGAAAATATCTAAGATGTGTAGGACAGCGGCCCTCGAGGGCTGGAGTTTGACACCCCTGCTCTATACAGATATGTGCCGTAGCAGCAGAGAGGATAGAACCATTTTGAAGTGTGCTGATGATACGGTTATTGTCAGCCTGCTGAAAAACAATGAGAAGAGCCACGGCCCAGTTGTTAATGATTTCCTTGACTGGTGCAGTAAGTCTTTTCTTGAAATGAATATTTCTAAAACAAAAGACATGATCATTGACTTTCGCAAAAACAGTGCTCCCAACCAAGAGGTTACAGTTTTAAAAGGTCTGACAGTGGAGCGTGTCAGCACATATAAAAATCTTGGAACTGTCATCGACAACAAATTGAACTTTGAGGCAAACTGTCAAGCTGTGTACAAAAAGGGACGCCAGCGCCTGTTTTGTCCTGAGAAAACTGTGCACTTTTAACATTGCCAGGACTATTGCTGATCTTGTTTTATCATGCTTTTATAGAATCAGTTTTATCTTTTTGTCTTGCTTCATGGTTTGGAAATGTGTCCTTTAAAAACAAAAACTGTTTAAACCAAATTGTGAAATGGTCGAGCAAGCTGATTGGTGAGTCTCAGCGTCATCCTGAATCCCTGTATACTAAACAGTTACAGAGGATGGTTGGCTCTATTTTAAAAGACAACTCTCACCCTCTTAAAGGTGAGTTTCAGCTGCTCCCATCAGGTCGGAGGTTCATGGTACCTGCTTGCAAAACCAAAAGCGACAAAAACAGCTTTGTACCAGCAGTCATCAGTGCTATCAACAAGTGAGAGAAACTGCAACATAACTTTGTATTTATGTTTTGTATTGTTTCCTTTATCTTGTTTTAATGAAAGGCACATTTTTTTTTTATCCTTTGGCTTGGTTTGAATATTTTAGTGTTTCTTATCTACTGATATTTTAACTTATCTTGCTTTTTATCTTGGGGCCATCCTTTTTGCTCTTTTAGCCAAAGCAATGTCGTCACTTTATCTTGTTTTGTGTTGTTGAGTGTATGGTTTTGGATCGTATGTGTAATACGAGATGAATCACTCTCTGTAAACCAAATTTAGCCAAGGGTACAATAAATAAATAATCTAATCTAATCTAATCTAATCTAATATAATCTTTCCATACTATTTCAAAATGTACATAATGTTAGTCACAATCATTCATGTAACATTTTACCACCAATTTGAGTTGGCATCATATTCTACTCTTAGAGATGGGATGGCCTTATTACATCTCTGTCACTCAGAAAGGGTTTCTAGGCCATGAAAATCTCAAACCATATAGACCATCATCATTCAGCTTTGGTGAAAGACAGATATAATGAAGCAATATGAAGGAAACAGTGTATGTGTGTCGAAGCATGCACACATGTTAGGCTGTTAAATAAAGACAAGAAACTTGTGCTTAAAAGAAGGATAAGCACTCAGTAAAGGACCCTGGCACCACCTGTCTATGTAAGCCTGGAGCAGCCTCCATTACCTTGCCTACAAGATGGCTACCACAGCCAAACAAGCAATACCACCAAAGTGGGCAAGGAAAACATAAACAACATGTCTATATGTTTGTATAAATGACTGCTTTACTCTTCTCCTAATACCATGGGTACCAACTAAGGGAAAAAGTTGTAAGGAAAAGAGTTTCCTGTGATTGGCTAATACACAATTGGATGATTTACATTTGGTGTCTGATGCACATGTGGCAGAAATATTTTAAGTGACTATAGTACAATGACGACACCGAGAAGGACCTAGCATGCTCTCCTCCCAGTCCAGCATCTCCTTTAACCTCCTGTGTCCCACTCTCTCATTTATCGGATCACATGCAATCATCTCTTAAAGTATGGATCTTTCTAATCAAAAATTGTCTATTACTCATCTCATCCTCCGCCACCATGACTAGAGCCAAGGGAAGGCAAGTTTTATTTGTATAGCACATTTCATATACAAAGGCAACTCAAAGTGCTTCACAGAAGCATTAAGAGGGAAAGAACAAAAAAAATGAGCTTATTAAATGAATAAAAATATGAGAATGCAGATTAGAATATCAGAAAAAACACAGAGCACCTTGTCAGGGCGGGCTCATACACTGACCTCCAGAACACCCTGCCAGGAGTTGTTCCAGCCTTAATTTCAAAGTCCATGAGATCTGAGTTTGAACCTAAAACTGTTCATGTTGTTCAATAAACTGTTCCATCTATAATTAGCACCAAAGTATCTTCAGGTTTAATAGATTTTGAGAGTTAACACTTATGTCACAATTTCTTGTGACATAACTGCTGCTTTTCACAATGTTTTGGTGCAAAATCTATATTTTGGAAGCAAAACTACATTAGGAAAAGATTATATAATTTGGACTAAAATACACAATTTTTCAATAATACTCCACTGCTTCAGATAACAACAAAACACATTTTCAACATACTTGGCTGAAATGTTGAAAACAAATTCTAAAACCGTCACCCGGCATTGATCCACCTCTTTGTTCCAATCATTTATGGTCCCCACAACATGAACTCTACCAACTTTTGTAATTCTTTTTTTTTTTCAGTAAAAATGACTCTGGCTTGCTGCAACTATTTATCTGGGTTAGGGTAAGTTGGGAGGTTTGTTTAGTATGGGAGAATAGTCAAAAATAAAAAAAAAATAAAAATCCTATTGATGTCCTTCTGTCATGGTTTGTAGAGGTTGTTTGAGGGAGGACCCAAAGAACAGGAGTTCTAGACAAAAGGTTTATTGAACAAAAATACAAACTTAATTTAAATTCCAGGGAACCATGGTGACGAGCAGGAGCACAAACACTCATGTACACTAATGGACCAGCACAGACAGGGGAAATGACAAGACTTAAATACGAGGGGAGTAAATGAGAGACAGGTGCAGACGATCAGGCTGACAAGAGGGAGGAAGAAAAGCCAAATACAACAAAGACAAGACAAACCTTCAAAGTAAAACAGGAAACACTAGAGACAGGGGAAGATGCCAACTTGACACAAACTCACAGGACTCCTGCCATGGCCGACCCAGGCCATGACAGTCCCCCCCCCCGCAAAAGGACCGGCTCCCAGAAAGTCCCAAAAACAAAAGGAGGGAGGGTGGAGGGGGCCAGAAGGCAGGGAACCCAAAAAAGAAAAAGAGTCACTAGGTCTCCAGGCGGCGGCAGACGGCAGAAACAGTTCGGGCGGGCGATCGCGGCGCCAGATGGGAGCCAGGGATTGACGAGGCTGCAGCAGCTGCACCGGCGAAGGCTGAGGCAGCAGCAGCAGGGATGAGGGCTGAGGCTGCAACCGGAGCCCCAGAGAGGGCTCAGTCTGAGGCCAAGACGGGGACAGAGACAGAGACCAAGGTGAAGGCGGAGGCTGCTTGGAATAATTGTATATAGTTATTACACCTTTGCTTAAACTGTATACTGCCTAGTGAAAAACTACTGATCCTTTAAATGGCTTGTGTAATTGCTGGATAACATGCTGTGTAAGAGTGTGAGAGTTATCATACAAACAGGAGAGGAACCAGGATCTGGAACTACACAAGAGAACATTGGGCATTATACAGTTATGTACTGATAAGTGTACTTAGATACAGTATGTCAAAGCAAGATATGCAGTTAGTCACTCCCTACCCCCTCAGAGCTGCATATCCTGTGTAACCAGGGACATCCTAAGAGAATAAAAAGAGGATTCAGGCAGAAGTAACTCAACGGATTGGAGACTGTAACTAACCACTCTCTGTCCATTCTTCTTGCAAGTAAAATATAAGCAACCGTCTCTTGACTTCCTTTTAAAAACTGTTTTAGGTTGGCTGAACCTGACAGCTGTCTGGGCTCTACCTTGGACGAAACGACCTCTGAGATGAGAGGAAGTGCATCGGCGTTGACTGCCCCGGAGAAGGGAGAGAGGGGTAGCGTGCGTCCACCACCTCGGACACTAGAGATGGTGGAGCATGCGTCCACCACCTAGGAGACGAGAGACAGAGGAGCGTGCGTCCACCCCCTTGGAGATGGGGTAGCACGCGTCGTAGTGACCAGCTTAGGGGCTGATGTTAGTACCACCAGCTCCTCCCTGCACCAGATCAGATTGGCGTGAAGTGACTCGACGGCAAGTCCAAAATGTGAAGGCCAATTTTATTTCAGACAAGTATGGAGTAACAGTTATGTATGCACTTAAGGTACAGGTCAAAAAGGCCTTGTATTACAATTTGGAATTCATTTATGTTCCATTTTAAGTCTAATGGCATTTTATAAATAGACTCTCATAGGCTTGAGACCCAGATCTTATCCTGGTACATCATATTTCAAGTGGCTATTTTACTTCCAAGGCTTAGGTTTTAAAACAAGGTCACTTATTCTCTTGAAAACTTGAAAAGTCAAAGTTCAGTGGCAGTTTTCTTTCCCATTTCTATTCTGAAATTACAAGGGCTTTCAGTGAGGTCACTGCACTGCCATATGAATAATAGATTTTAATTGATTTAACCTGGTCCTGAAGTGAGCTAAAACACAAGCCCTGTCACTTTCAGGGAGCAGAAAGAGAGGAGCATGGTCCAGCACACATCTTTAAAAGCCCCTCGATGTGAGTCTGGGATAAAATATTTACACTGTAGTGAGTACTGACCTCGTGCTGCAAAACCATGTTGTGATCTCCAATTGATTTTTTGACAAGACAATTGGGGCGAGATAAAATGCAGTCAGTGTTGTCCAGCCAAATTTGTGAGTTCTGAAATCTAATTGATTTCAGGCTACGTTTGGAGAACAAAACAACATCTTTAATGTGATAACAGCAGTCAAGTGGACATTTTAAAAGGTGACATTGGCATTTTTGCCTGTATTAAGTAGTACAACTTTGATAGACAGCTACACATAGCTACATAATGTAGAGACCCTTGACTAATCAACTTTTCAAGAGAGATTGCAAATAGATGTTAATATTTAATGAGTCCCAAGTCCACCTATAAATAAAGGTGCTTTTTAAAGGCTGATTACAATTCAATTCAATTTTATTTGTATAGTGTCTGTTACAATGTCAATTGTCTCTAAGCGCTTTACAGAGACCCAGAGCATGACCCCCGAGCAAATATCATTAACGAAAAATAAAATATTGAACTTTAAGCCAAACAGTGGCAAGGAAAAACTCCACTTTAAGAGGAAGAAACCTTGAGCAGGACCAGGCTCATATGGAGGGACCTTCCTGCCGAAGGCCAGCTGGGTAAAGAATGAAAAAAAGAGGGGAGACAGGACAGAGAGAGGATGTAGGACAGAGAGGAGAGCACACAAATGACTGAATGTAATGACTACATAAACAGATGCAGGTAGCAGTACTGAGATGAGATGGTCAGAGGACTAGGTCACCGGTCACCACACCAGCCGGTGTTCCGGGAAATATGGGGGCGCCGGGAAATTTGGGGCCACTTCCGGGGTCACTTCCATATTTGGCAGAAGGGGGCGCGGCCTGAAGCGCTGCAGAAAGCCGGCCACGGGCAGTCGGGGCCCCATTAGGGGGGGTTCCAAACATGTCGCTGCAGTGTCTATGGAGGTTTCAGGTTGTGTCATTGTTATGGATCGATATTGGCCGGCTTTAGTGTCTTTCATAAGTGGGGACCAAAAATCCCGGAAAATTTGGAACCAGGGATATTTGCCCCCCCCCCCCCCCCCACCCCCATTAGAACTAACATTGTCTTCTCAAAATCACGTTTTTACTGCTTACCTGACATTTTTGAGACATCAACAGAACATTTGAGTCGCGTTCAAAGGTTTGCATCCAACATGCTGTCATATTTCATCACTTTATTGTCTTTCATAAGGGGGGACCAAAAATCCCGGGATATTTGGGTCCCCCCCATTAGAACTAAAATTCTCTTCCCAAAATCACATTTTTACTGCTTACCTGACATTTTTGTGACATCAACAGAACATTTTGAGTCGTGTTCAAAGGTTTGCATCCAACATGCTGTCATATTTTATCGCTTTAGTGTCTTTCATAAGGGGGGACCAAAAATCCCGGGATATTTGGGTCCCCTCATTAGAACTAACATTCTCTTCTCAAAATCACGTTTTTACTGCTTACCTGACATTTTTGAGACATCAACAGAACATTTTGAGTCGCATTCAAAGGTTTGCATCCAAAGAGATGTCATATTTCGTCGCTTTAGTGTCTTTCATAAGTGGGGACCAAAAATCCTGGGAAATTTGGAACCCGGGATATTTGGGTCCCCCCATTAGAACTAATATTCCTGGCTCAAAATCACGTTTTTACTGCTTGACTTCCAGGAGAGAGGTTTGTCAGTTTCTATATGGTATCAAATATCCCGAGTTCTCCAAGGTGCTAATAGGGACCAGAGCAAGACTTCAAAGAGACAACCATACATACAAATGTGGGGACCCAAATATCCCGGGTTCCAAATTTCCCAGGACTTTTGGTCCCCGCTTATGAAAGACACTAAAGTGATGAAATATGACAGCATGTTGGATGCAAACCTTTGAACGCGACTCAAAATGTTCTGTTGATGTCACAAAAATGTCAGGTAAGCAGTAAAAACGTGATTTTGAGAAGACAATGTTAGTTCTAACGGGGGGACCCAAATATCCCGGGATTTTTGGTCCCCCCTTATGAAAGACAATAAAGTGATGAAATATGACATCTTTTTGGATGCAAACCTTTGAACGCGACTCAAAATGTTCTGTTGATGTCTCAAAAATGTCAGGTAAGCAGTAAAAACGTGATTTTGAGAAGAGAATGTTAGTTCTAATGGGGGGACCCAAATATCCCGGGTTCCAAATATCCCGGGATTTTTGGTCCCCCCTTATGAAAGACACTAAGGCTGGGCATACACTGTGCGATATTTTAAATCGTTTGAATCAGCCCTATCTCAAACTGCACGACTAGATCGCTGAGTTCAAAAGTTCACAGCCCACGAGTAATGCTCTCACACTGTACGGCCCGATGCTCTGATGCGACGTGACTGCTTACACCAGGGGTGTCACATCCCAGTCCTCGAGGGCCGCTGTCCTACACATCTTAGATATTTTCCAGCTTCAGCACACCTGATTCTAATGAATGGATCACCATAGGCTTGTCATCCAGGTCCGCTCAGGTCCGTTAACGACCCGTTCATTTGGATCAGGTGCGCTGAAGCAGGGAAACATCTAAAAATATGCAGGACAGCGGCCCTCGAGGACTGGAGTTTGACACTCCTGGCTTACACTATACGTTCATAACGCACCTAAGGGTGCGTTCGAAATGAGCCAGGCCTGCGCAGAATCGATCACCGGCGGGCGGCGCACAATGCAGATAAGAACACGTTTCATGCAACAGGAGGATCACTTTTATTTTAACTTCAATCAGCGATCGAGGACACTTTATCTAAGAACGTGGTCTGTAAACTACATACAGGTGATCTAACAGGAAGTAAGTGTCTCCTCCTGTATGCTGGAAACTGTCCGACTTGACTGCAGCTTTTTGTCTCCACCTCCTGCTGCGGCCGCCTGATCTCGTCTACTCGCCAGGCGAGCCGCAGTTCATCTCAAACGCACCTACTGCTTCTACTGTGCGATACCTTCACGAGGAGCGACCAGGATTTCAAACATGTTTGATTTTCTTGCGAGCACACGATTTGTGATCGGGAGCTCGTCGGGAGGTGTTAATCTCTCGTCGTTACCCCACGTATACTGCACGAAGCACGACCCACGATAGGGTCGAAATTCGGCCCGATCCAAAAAATAGTTGCACGACTGGAAAATCGGCTCAAAACGAGCCGACAGTCGCACAGTGTATGCCCGGCTTAAAGCCGGCCAATATCGATCCATAACAATGACACAACCTGAAACCTCCATAGACACTGCAGTGACATGTTTGGAACCCCCCCTAATGGGGCCCCGACTGCCCGTGGCCGGCTTTCTGCGGCGCTTCAGGCCGCGCCCCCTTCTGCCAAATATGGAAGTGGCCCCAAATTTCCCGGCGCCCCCATATTTCCCGGAACACTGGCACCTCAAACACATCTACACACAGAGGTGGAGGTAAACCCTGGGGTGGCCAGAGGATGGAACTGCAGCTCAGGAAACTCTGGTGTGCAAACATACAAAAAAAAGAGAAATTAAAGCTGCAAGCAGCGTTTATCGGGCCCTCGCGCCCATTGCCACCCCCCAGCTGTCCACCACCTTCCCAACGAATACTGTCATAATATTATTTTGTTGTAAAATGGAAAAGTTGCTGCCCAGCTTGAATCCAGAAGTATAAAAAAGGCACACAGCTGTGTATAATCTTAAACAAATATAAATAGTCATAGACCTGATGTCCAGAGCAGATTTACAGAAACTTATCCAGCTTTTATCTCCAGCAAACTTGACTACCATAATACTCTTTGATACTTCTGATTAGACAGCTTCAGATCATGTTGAACCCTGTTGCCAGAGTTCTAACAAGAACCAGGAAAACTGAGAAAACATTACTGCTGTTACCGCAGACTTGTCCCTGCACAAAATATGGATGGTGAATGAAGACTTTCATCAGTATGAGCTGTAGGAATCCACGGCTGATCTGATAAAGCACAGATAGGATACAAAATACACAAATTAATGTGACCAAAATCATAGGCCTTTGACGAGACAGTGGCACTGTCCAAAATTGTCAGATACACTTGTTCAGCGTGAACAAATCATCAAATACATGAATCTTCAAACAGATTGGATAATGCATGTGTAATTCAGAACAACTTTTCCATTCATGGCAAGAGATCTGTTTAGTAGAGCCTATAGTTAGTCTAAACAATAGTATGTTAAGACCAATAGTCGTAGCTACAGTTACAGGAATGGCTGAAGACAAGACCATCGCAGGCTGGTCTGAAACACAGCCTCATCATAGCTATGCTGCTATAGGTCTATGCTGCAGGGAGACACCAACATGATCCACTGAGTGGTGTCCTCACTTTTTCTTTTCTCTCCTTTACCTTTCTTATTCAGCTGTATCCATAGTTACTTTTTTAATCTCATATCACTCCTGTAAAAATGACAATAAAAGGATTTCTATTTATTTAGATTTCTAGTTAATTACCATATTGGCTCGAATATCGGACAACTCTGATTATAAGATGACTGCTTTTTTTCAAATATAATTTTGGGAAAATGAAAATATGATGAAGACAATAAGGTTATTCGTAAAATAACTCATTATTGTACAATTACTTTAGAAAAAATCACACAGAGATAACATTCTGCTCTTTTGTTAAACATGTTATTGATTTCATCTTTTTTAGGAGGTATGGTACTATATTTAAGGTAAAGTATGTGTCAGGTTTCCATGTTATTTAAGATCAAGGTATGGTATTATTTAAGAAACGTTATTCTCTTAAAATCTGAGACTGCATTAATGTCAACAACTGCATAACCATTAAGTTGAGATATAGTCTGTTTCAAGAACATTAATAATTCAGTCTGTATATTCTGGAGTGTAACAAAACTTTCTTTGCTTTCTTTCATTTGCTCGAGTCAGTCGTGTGATCCTTTATTTAAATCAGTCCAGCTGCATGCGTTCACTGTGATGCATGATTCACTTACTGTTAACTTAGGTGCGGGCTACATCTAGTGGCGAAGATGTGTAACTACAATGGAAAAGTGTCGTCCATTTTGAGACAACCTCAATTTTTGAGAATATGATTTCTAGAATAAAATATTGTCCTATGTTCGGGCCGATACGGTGGTAACATATTAATATATCTGAATTCACTGTACCCACTGTTTTTGTGCTGTCCCCCTGTCTTTTCTTTTTTTTCTTTCTGTATATGTTTGCAGGCCTGGGTTTCCAAAGTTAGATATAAAAGTGAAGCTCCACCCTCTGACAATCCCAGTGTTTCCCTCCACCTGTTTATATAGATGTCACTCCAGTGTTTACCTCCACCTGTCTATATGGATGTCATCCCAGTGTTTACCTCCAGCTGTCTATATAGATGTTATCCCAGGGTTTACCTCCTCCTGTCTATATAGATGTCATTCCAGGGTTTACTTCCACCTGTCTATATAGATGTCATCCCAGCATTTTCCTCCACCTGTCTATATAGACGTCATCCCAGTGTTTACCTCTTCCTGGCTCTATAGATGTCATCCAAGGGTATATATCCACAGTCTATACAGATGTCATCCCAGCATTTTCCTCCACCTGTCTATATAGATGTCATCCCAGCATTTTTCTCCACCTGTCTATATAGATATCTCTGGGATATCAAATAACATGCTGACCTGCAGTCTGATCCTCTGACCATCTCATTGTTGCTGCCTATATCTGTTTACATTGTCATTTCTGTAGTTCATGTAGTAACAATGAACCAGTCAGAATAGAAGTAAATGGAATTATTATTCTCCAGTTAATAAATAACTATTATTTTTACATTTTAATCATATGTAGTATCTCCATATATTATATATATATATATATATATATATATATATATATATATATATATGTATGTATATATATTCAAAATGTCAAATGGAAACCGATTCTGATAATTCTGGCAGCTCTATTTTTTATGACCCTTAATTTTTCAATTAGACTCACCAAACTTAGCAGTAATGTAGCTGCACATGTCAGCATGATCGATGATTTATTTGAGAATTTAAGAGGCATGTACTGAATTTTTGTGAATATTTTAGTCTTTTTTAAAGACAGTTGAGGTCTGGGGCTTGAAGAGTTTACTTTTAAAGAACGGTCTATGTCGCCATCTATTGGTGGCAGAAGGTAATTATAAATTTTCATATATGAAACGTTTCGTTTGTGATTTGTCTGTTAAAATACAGTGCAAATACTTACAGGGGTTGGACAATAAAACTGAAACACTTGGTTTTAGTTTTTTGTTTTTTTTCTCTTCTCTCCTTTACCTTTCTTATTCAGCTGTAACCATAGTTACTTTTTTTTTTAAATCTAATATCAGTCCTGTAAAAATGACAAAAGGATTTCTATTTATTTAAATTCCCAGTTAATTACCATATTGGCTCGAATAGAGGACAACTCTGATTATAAGATGACTGCCATTTTTCAAATATCATTTTGGGAAAATGAAAATATGATAAAGACAAGAAGGTTATTCGTAAAATAACTCATAACTCTACAATTACTTTAGAAAAAAATCAAACAGAGATAACATTCTGCTCTATTGTTAAACATTTTATTGATTTCATCTTTTTTAGGAGGTATGGTACTATATTTAAGGTAAAGTACGTGTCAGGTTTCCATGTTATTTAAGATCAAGGTATAGTATTATTTAAGAAACGTTATTCTCTTAAAATCTGAGACTGCATTAATGCATTCAACCACTCCGTTCAATTGACCATTCGGTAAGCACCGCCCCCTTCCTAGTTACTGTTGCTAGGTGGGACAAACTTTCTGCTCCTGCATTAAGGACTGTGTTGATTCGCTATTTTTCCTATGTGTATCATCAGTGTTTATATTATACTATAATAACGGCATGGTGACATATTGCTGCTGGGGACCTGCAAAAGTGACTCGAGGTGTCCAGAACGTTTGGAGGGTGCATTTTTTATTCCCTTTCAGTCACACAAAGTTCATGTCTGTAGGTGGAAGCATATCGAGGGGCTCGTCAATTAAAAAAAACAAGGTGGCGCTATTGAGCCATTTTTGTGTGCCCTTGCGCAGTACCCATAAAATATGTAAATTCCGCAGACAACTTCCTCAACTCCCTATGGTGCAGGTGGCAGGACCTAATGGACGCCCAGCTTATGTCTACCGCCCCTGGACTGCTGAAGATATCCTGAAAGCGGCCCAACACCTCCCTAAGCCTGAAAAAGGAGGTGTAGCCTTGGCTAAGGCTGTTTGAGAGTTTATGAGAGACTTCACTCCAACATCATCTGAAATGGCTCGTGTCATGATTAATCTCATGTCTCCTGCTCAGTTTGCTCTCATCCGTGATCGTTTTTCAGCACATCGTCAGCCAACAAGGCCTACAAACATTGGCTCAACGCTCTTTGCGCTGGCATCACTGAGAACTTCCAGACCACCTGCGATCTTTCAAAGATCAGAGTGGTTGTCTCTGATGCATCTTTTACCGAGTCCACCAGTTCAGTCTCCTCAAAGGACACACTCAGTGTTCATTCTGAATATTTCGGGCCTAGCTTCATGGATTCTTCCATGAATAATTTAAGGCATGTAGCTGTGTGGCCCTCTCCCTTTCCAATTCCAAAGTTGGCATACGATGTTGAACTGAAATTGTGCAAGGGGAATGAGATGTATAAGTCAAAGAAATGTCTTGCTGTTACAAGAGACATGAAAATGGAGATTTTGGATAAAATTGCACAGGCAATTTTTGAAATCAAAAGCTACCCTGAGAAAGATGAGCTCAAATCAGTTGCCTCTGCACTACTCTTAAAGTATCCATGCCTGAAAGAGCCAGGTAGCATCACAGGGTATGAGGGGTGGAAAACAAGCATCAAGTATAAACTTGGAAATTATAGATCAAAGCTTCGTCAGGCAGGCTGCAATGAGGTAAACATAAACAGGAAAAGAAAAGGGGGAGACAAAGATGACAGTCCATTCACTCTGAAAAAGCCCAAATGCAGTGAAGTGAATCATGTCCCAGATTATTCATAACACCATGATGATTCTACTCTTGAAGAAGAAAGACTTGTCCTTGTTGAAGAAATGAAGAAGAAAAAAAGAACATGACACTGATACAGCAAAAGATGCAGCTCACATTTTCCCTCAGACAGAGAGAGGTCGTGGAATATCAGCCAATGGTATCTGAGCTCTAGGAGAGATGGCCAGCACTTTTTTCCTGTGAGGAGATAAGGCTGTTCTAATTCATTTAACACTTGACTGTAAATTGAGGATGGTATTCTTCTCTGACTGTAATTGGGAAGGAAAAAAGTATCTACTGGGGAAATGTACAGGTACACTGGAGGGTGCACCTTCTATATTCTGCCCTATAAAATTCATATGACCCCTCCAACACTGGAGTCTTCACACCATCAATCCTAAAGTTTCCAATATCAATGATTGCAATGACTCCATTGTGAAACGTTTATTGAATTATTGGCTATAAAATCCATAATTGCAAATGACAATGTTTTTTTTCTTTTTGTAATTGTTTTTTAGATCTCTAAAGAATTTCATCGAATTACAAGCAAAGACCTCCAGGGGACTTTCAATGCATCCCTTGACAAATTTGTGCTTGGCCTGCTGAGACTTAACAAACCAAGAAGGGAGGTTTGGGTCAGGAGATGGAAGACCTCCTGGATAAACTTGATGAACAGGTGAGTGAAATGCAGGAAACTAAAATTTGTGACTTAAAGCGTAATGTCCTCACGTCTGTGTTGAGACAATCGAAGGAGTTGTGTACGGAAACTTTTTCCTCTATTTAATAAGAAATGCTCAGTTCTCTGAAAATTTTAGAGGAGCATGAATATAAAGTACTATACTTCAATGACTTAAATGTTTTTTTTGTCCAGACCTTGAGTTTTCCAGACCTTGATAACAGGCTAATAAGAGCTATTAATTAAAATCAGGTGTGTTGATGCATGCAGGTGAGGGGTGCTTTAGGACCAGCATTGAAGAACTGTGGGAGAGAAAGTGGTGAAAGCAGCTGTGGTGATCAGAATAGTACTGAAAATGACGACGATATCTGAGTTGATGATTCCAATGAGGAAGAACGTCATGGGTGGATTAGAGAGTTTGATGAGAAAATACTGTATGTAAGAAAATACTTCTGTACAGAATTTGTCAAAAGTCTGGCGATGGTGGTCCTGATCATCATTTAAAGATGATGCCTAGTAGTCAACATTTTTAAGATTTCTTTTCCAAACCACCCCATTACAAGATTAGCAGCACTGAACTGAAAATAAGTTTGAAAATTGGTAGATGGGTATTATCTTTTATTTTTTTCTTAATCATACATTTGTTACTTTTCCTTAGGACATGGAGATCTTGCAACCAGTGGTTGAAGGTGTGTCTGTTGCTGTCCTCACCATCCTACAAGATGATGGTGCAGCCATATCCGTGCAAGACCATACTGTTGTCTTGGAGGGGGCCATCGTGCTACATGACATACCAGACCTCTCTACTGCCTTAACGAACCTCTTTGGTCTACTGTATGCTTTGAACATTGATTATCCAAAACACATGAGGTATACCTTCGAAGCAATTCTGACCATCTTTTATGACCTTGGTGGCTCTCGATACTCGCAGCGCATTAAGCCGGGCATACACTGTGCGACTGTCGGCTCGTTTTGAGCCGATTTTCCAGTCGTGCGAGTATTTTTTTGATCGGGCCGAATTTCGACCCTATCGTGGGTCGTGCTTCGTGCAATATACGTGGGGTAACGACAAGAGATCAACAACTCCCGACGAGCTCCCTATCACAAGTCGTGTGCTCGCAAGGAAATCAAACTTGTTTGAAATCCTGGTCGCTCCTCATGAAGGTATCGCACAGTAGAAGCAGTAGGTGCTTTTGAGAGAACTGCGCCTCGCCTGGCGAGTAGACGAGATCAGGCGGCCACAGCAGGAGGTGGAGACAAAAAGCTGCAGTCAAGTCAGACAGTTTCCAGCACATACAGGAGGAGACACTTACTTCCTGTTAGATCACCTGTATGTTACCTGTAGTTTGCAGACCACGTTCTTAAATAAAGTGTCCTCGATCGCTGATTGAAGTTAAAATAAGCGGCATGCATTGTGCGCCGACCGCCGGTGATTGATTCTGCGCAGGCCTGGCTCATCTCGAACGCACCTGCGTTCATCTCGAACGCACCTATTCTGAGCGTATAGTGTAAGCAGTCATGTCGCATCAGAGCATCGGGCCGTACAGTGTGAGAGCATTACTCGTGGGCTGCGAACTTTTGAACTCAGCGAACTAGTCGTGCAGTTTGAGATAGGGCTGAATCAAACGATTTAAAATATCGCACAGTGTATTCCCGGCTTTAGGTCTCTGAAAACAAAGCTTTTCCTAAATTTATAATGGATTAGCCAATCAGTTTTTATCTCTGTGTAGCCTGTTCCAGTGCATTGTTAATCCTGCATTTTAAGATTATTATTTTCAGCCATTTGCCTTTTGGAATGGTGTGAGTTGTCAGTTTCAAAGAGATAATGGTTCAGTATAGTGCTATTGAAGTCAGTGATGACTTACATTCTAGATGTGCTCAACGTACCCGTTTGTTGTTTGGACAAACTTCTCCTGTGTTGCATCTGACAGGAGCATTGGTAGTAAATGATAGTTGTTTTTTTTTTTCTGTTTTGTTTTTTTTTAAAACTTGGTTAAATTGACCTTTCGGTAAGCACCGCCCCCTCCCTAGTTACTGTTGCTAGGTCTGACGATCTTGCTGCTCCTGCGTTAAGGACTGTGTTAATTTGCTTTATTTCTGATGTGTATCATCAGTATTTATATTATACTATAATAATAACATGGTGAAACATTGCTGCTGGGGACCTGCAACAGTGACTCGAGGTGTCCAGAACGTTTGGAGGAGACATTTTTATTCCCTTTCCCAAGATAAAACAAACGCTGGAAAAATGCAGGCTGTGGGTTCAGTTATGTGTCCGTCCACAACTGTATGTGAGGAAAGTTACAAAACGCACCTACATATTCACTCCAAGGTAGCAAATCCAATCATCTAATAACAAAGTAAACTTACCTTGGAGCTTGAATAAAACAGGAGGGAGGGTTTGGTGGTCTGTAGACTGTAACAGATAAAATAGGTGGGTTGCTAAAAACAAATGCATGGTGCTCAAATGACGAATAAGTATTTAGTGTAATATTTCTTGGTAAAAACAAGTTGCGAGCAATAAATGCAGTTCCGCCACCTTTTTTACCCTCTCTGACAAAAAATAAAAAGTTAAAATATTAGAATATATCAGAATTTATTAACAAGTTTTAAGATGAACAAAAACTTGAATCAACATTCTGATATCTTTTAAAAAACACTAGACTAACATAAGCAAATAAAACATTAAATGGAATTAAATTAAATTAATATACATCTATGCTGGGAGTGTGTCTGTGTGTGAGGCTTAATAGTGTGAGGAGGGTTCCAAGATGGCGGATGAGGTCACATGGTGCTCTTGTTCCTTACCAAGATGGCCGCTGACTCACACGAAAGGGCGTTACAAGATGGCGGACAAGATCACGTAGTGCTCTCGTCCCTTACCAAGATAGCGGACAAGGTCATGTGGTAACCTCGTCACGAAAATGGTTAGTGAGGAAGAAGAAAGGGAAAGGCTAAGGGGAGGTGATTCCTAACCACCAATGCTGTGATTTCTCCTAAGATTTCCACACAGGAGAGAGAGTGTGAAGCAGATGTCCGCACTCTCATCCTGATCGTTTGCTTTGGAAATCGGGGCGCGATCAGCCAGTAGTGAGGAAACAGCTGGTCACGTGGATAAATACGCACCGGTGGATCATCGGTGGATCACCGGTGGGCTCAATTGTAATAACAGTGTAACAGTAATAATAGTGTAATCACGAAAATAAAAACAAACTAAGGTAAGTATCTCTACCCAGACCCAAGCCTCTTACCTTTGTTGCTCCGAGGGGCTAATCGGAGGAGTCTGGGGGAGATGACTGGTATAGGTAACAGCAGAGCCGCTGATGGGTTATACTCCGCAAGTATGATTGCAAGAGCGGCTCATTTTGTCCTGGTTCTCTCTACTTCCATGGGGTGTACAGGTTACAGCGTCTGGAGCAGCCGGTGTCCTCCTATAAAAACACGTCTGGAGCTGTCGCGTCTTCCTGTGGTGCTACCGTGCCTCTTTGCACCGATACGTGCACGGGTCACTTCTGGTACTGGCCGGATGGGATGCGTTAACCGGTCTTTCCTTTACTGGTGGCTTACTGGAGTGTTACTGGACAGGCCTTGTGGCTGCTGGCTGAGAGCTGTGGTAGGCCGAAGTAGGCCAAAAGAGAATATCTTGAGTCAAGTGGATAAGGTCTGAGCAGGAAAAGATGGCGAGCTGAGGGGGTTCACTGTATTTATGTGTGGGGACGTGATCTGCCTCTGCTGGGGAAGCCTGCTGTGAGATGAAGGTCCTCAGCCAGTAAGAGGGCATATCTCTTTCACACCTTGTTGTAAAACAGTAAAAATTGCCAGGCATGCTTGGAAGTTGAGTTTTTATTGTTTCACAAAACCACGCGGTTTCTGTAACTCATGGCGTGTGGCCCAACATGGGGCCTGAGCTGGGGGGGCTTTGTTTGGTGGAGTAGGCTGAGGAGGGAGAGGGGCACAACTTTTCTTTGAGAAATAAGCTAAGGCTATTTGTTTAGCCCTGTTCACACAGTGTGTTTGTTACGCCTTTCTAACACCTTTTACCTTCCTCACTGTGCAATGTGAAATGCATGGTGTAATGTTTTATTCTACCACTATTACACCTCTGTTTCACCTTGAAGGGTAGTAATAAAGGCAAAACAAAGAGGAGACAAGCTCTCCGTGTAAGGGGGTGCTGAGGAATATACCACTCTTACCCACCACACTCTGTAACTCAGATTTCACAAAGCCAACATGCTATATGTAATCACACACCGAGCCCCCTCCATTCTGGGTAAATGGAGGCGACCAATGCAGCTTAATGAGGATGGTTTTTTCATGCATCAGTATAATGCAGTTGCTGTGTAAAAAGGGCTTTTGTTTGTGTTCTAGAAGGGTAGGGACAGGAGAACGCACCCAGGGACATGATTTAGTGTGTTGCAAGTGGCATGTTGTAAGTGGGAAAATTACATATTCTGCAAAATAAAATATTATTTCCAATTCGGTGATGGGAATCTTGAGTCCTTCTTTGAAGGTGATGTTTATGCAGAACGTTTTCGCTGTCATAACTGGGCATCAAGCACTCAGTGCTACTGATATTTTTTTTGTTTAAACAAAAATAGGCTTCTTCCCAAACTTTAGTTGAACAACAAGCCATCATTATCATTATTCTTTGGTTTTACAAAGAAATATGAAGAACTGTCTGTTTTCTGATTTGGTCCAAAGACTGAAAAACCAACAGATGAATAATACACTGACTTTGGGATGAGTATGTTATTCATTTATTTTGTTATTAAATAAAACACCTTCATATCACTTAGTAGCTGAAGGCAACCAAACCAACAGTCCTCTCCTTTGATTTGTGAATGTGTAGTGAAAATTTAGTCTGTCTTAGGTCAAGCTTTGCATTTGGAATTTTACAGTCACATATAATTTGATAATTCTGAGCATTGAGATTAACAAATATTTTCCACAGAAATAAATTATTTTGTTGCAGGGGAAAAAATGTAATTTGTCAGGCAGATTTTTTTTTTAATGGATGACAATACTTAATAATACTTGATAATACTTAATAAATAATTTTTGCCGGCATTTATCTGTCTATCTGTATGTCTGTGTACAAGATAACTCAAAAAGTTATGGATGGATTTTGATGAAATTTTCAGGAGTTGTCAGAAATATGAAAAGGAAGAACTGATTTCATTTTGCGTGTGATCCAGAAGAAATCCTGGATTCTGGATCACTTTCAAATTTTCAATAACATTGCGGTCAATCTGGCCGAAAAAATTTGTTTTTCTCAATATCTTTGTTAATTATTGCCCAAAACTCATGAAATTTGACTCAATGATTGACAATGGGAACCTGTATCAAATTTCAAAGGCTGATCTGGATCTGATCCAGAACGCAGATTATATCGCAATCTGTAAATCGCTATATGGGGGAACTTTTGCGCTTGGCAGAGGTCCGCGCTCTCTGAGTGCTTTTCTAGTTCATAACTGTAAACTCTGGAATCATTTGTGAATGTTCAGATGAATAAAACCTGAGTAGCAGAGGTTAAAATGTTAAGTTTCTCTTTTGGGAGTGATGAGGATGGATATGATCGGGAATGAGTACTTCAGAGGGACAGCACATGTTAGATGTTTTGTCAGGTAGGCCAGACTGAGATGGTTTGGACATGTACAGAGGAGAGATAGCGAATATAATGGTAGAAGGATGATGAGGTTGGAACTGCCAGGCAGGCCTAGAGGAAGACCAAAGAGGAAATTTATGAATGCAGTGAAAGAGGACATGAAGTTAGTTGGTGTAAGAGAGGAGGGTGCAGAAGATGAAGAAGGGTTAGATGGAGACAGATGATTAGCTGTGATGACCTGTCAATTAACCCAGACAGAAGATTGGGATCACACCGCGGAGTAAAGCTTGAGCCAAAAGGGAAAGAAAATATCACAGCCTGTGAGAGATGTCAGTTGCATAGATGCAGGTTATAACTGAATTATGCTCATAGTGTAGTAGATGTAGATATGTGGCAATGATGAATTGTGAAATGTAATGATCGTTGTGATGAATAATGATTGTAATGACAACTGATCAGAAAGTAACAAGAAATACATTGATTTAGGGGGAAATAATAATTTGAAGTATATCCACTGAGACTGTATCAATGTTGAGGGTGAATGCTCTGTGCAAGGGGAGGAACGTGTGTGTAAACAGGGCTGTGTGTTCCCAAAATAATCCAGGGAGCTGCAGCCAGGTCCTCGCTGGGCAGGTGGGAGCACAAACAAGAAGGGGGGTTTTGGAGTTAGATGAGGAATAAGATCCAATAAAAGTAAAAATTTCTCTAGTGGAAAACCTAATATATAAGTGGGGAATAGATTTGGGTTTGAGAATTAAGGAAATGGTTCTTTTGAGAGAGAAGTTCAATTTGCGATTTAAAAACAATTTCTGCACTATCAGCACCTGAAAATGACAGCTAAAGGCCTTGGCTCCACCGAAGACACAATAAAGGGAAGGAGAGCGGTTAGGTACGGGAGAAATCAGCTACTCGGCTACAGAATAGACGTATCACGTTGGAGTTTTGAGAACGATGAGGCTTGCCACGTACACACTGGAAGAGCCAGGTACAAGTTGTTTTGGCTGTTATCTGGGAAACACCATGACCTTGGACTGGAAGGTCATGGCTGCTTCATGCCAAGGGTTGCCAAGGGTTTCCTGGAGCACCCACCCTGTGCCTGGAAGGACCACGCCCAGACACCCTTCCACCAGCTTAAACAAAGTTGAGGAAATCTAGCAAGGACACATCCTACCAGACCACAACTTCAGACCCTTTAAACAGAGAGCTGGACCAGTGACAGACTCTGGCTGATAGAGGCTGAATCAACTAGGGGGATCTTACAGACCCCTGAAGGGAACAGGCAAAGAGAAAAGAAGAGGCAGATTCTCCCAATAGGAGCGCTCTGCTCTTGTTTTCCAATGCAAACTGTTGTATTCCAACGAAGTTTCCATCAGATTTCCTTCAGCGAGATAGAGAAGAGATTCTTTTCCACAGACAAAAAATAACAATACAGACTTGTCAGTTGGAAATATTTTTTTTTCCATATCGGTGTTTTGCATCCAAATGTTAGTTGAATTAATCTAGGTTGTAAAATTCTGAAATTTTAATTGCAAGTGATTCCACTTTGAATTCAGATACTACAAACAGATAAGTACCAGTTTATTCTTTCTATATTTTTAAATCTACAGTTGCTCTCTGCTTTATGAGCATATTTTTTTAAAGGATTTATGCAGTCACATACAACACATCCCAGTGACCATCAGTCATCGCACATTGTTATGGAAGAAGGTGTCTATATATCTCAGCTCCACCCAGAGTAACAATATAAAGGCTTGTTACCAGTTTGTGAGCAAATAGAATGGCTTTTGATAGTTACTGATTGTGCATGGTTATTCAAAAAGCTGCCATTTTGTTCATCATCCTTCAGATGAAGAGTGGTGGTCAGCTGGAGGACAAAAATTTACATCCAGGAAGAAAGGAATAGTGGAATGTAATTTTGTCAAGTTTCAGCACAAATTAGTACCAATAAAACAGGAAGCACCATTGAATTGTACAAATAACCAATAGCTTCTCATTCAACACTACATCCAACTGACCATGGTAGACCCTGCAGCTGTGTTTTTACCAGTGCTCTCATGGTGACCTGGATGGTGAACGGGCATCAAGACTGGTTGGCAGGCCACTGAAGGTAGGCAATGTGAGTACATAATTTACAGCTTGGGAACATCTGCCCTTTGCAAATTGTATGAAATGCATAGTGGCTGTAATACTAAAATTGCATTTTGAAGCCTAAATTGCTGTGTCATAAGTCCATGACTTTTGATCTCGATTCCTGTCTGTTGGTGGCCATAGTTTGTTATCGTTCTGGCTCCATCAACTAGCTAAGTTTTGACATGTATGCATCTAGACAGTGTATCTCAAGGTCTCCATGTTTTCACTGATGCTTAAGATGGCTGTTTGCCATTTGCCATTTGTCATTCTGAACCATCCTGCATTCTGTGATGTGAGTAAATGACCTCTCTGAATTGTATACAACTTGGAGAATAAATCCGCTTTGCACCTCAGTCGTAATCCAGCGCATTGTTTAACAGCTGACTGACTGCCTCACTAGAACGCAATATAGTGTATATACTTATAAATAAGATTCACCCAAATGTACAAACAACAGTGGCTAATCGGGCCACTTTGGCATTTGTGGAGTTCACAATGTCATCTTTTATGTGATGGCCATTAACACTGAAGTGATGAGTGATAGGCCCACTCATCTCTCTTAGTTTCTTTTGCTGTATCCATAGAAATTGCTGGGACTGGGTCAAGTTGAGGCAGACATTAGTCATCCAGGTCATTAAATTCAACGTTTTATGTCCCAAAAAGGATCTCTGGAACATGTAAAGTGTACTTTTTCAAATGGAGGAGCTACTAACCTGTTACAGTAGTTATCAGCTGGAAGGATAAAACTGAAACATCATTTTGGTCTTCTGATTGTAATAATAAAGGCGTTATTTCCCGGTACATTCTGAAAAAAAAAAATTTGAAATTTGAAACAGCAAAAGTGAATTTTAAACTATGCTGTATCTACTATTCTTCAAGGCACTTTTTAATTTCCTTGCCTTTGAAGATAAACGTTAAATATAGTTTGTCTATACTAGACACTGGAATAAAATGAATTTATGCAAGTGGAATAACAGAGATAAAAAGACCATTAAGCTTTTGAAACAGGCAATCTTTTACAATTCATGAACATAGTTTTTACTGAAAAATAGCTTTCATATGCTATGAATATCAAGGAGCCATGACTATCCTCCATAGCAACAATAAGCAAAACTCTCCTCCCTGTAAAACCCTGAAATTATTTCATCTGGTAAAAAAAATTAGATAAGTTAAATAAATAAAAATACTGTTCTAACCTTGCACCCCCACAACCTCCAAGTCCAAGTTCTGTTATACATGGAACTTTTGCCTTTCTACTGACAGATCCCAGTTCAGAGTTAGGAAAGAATGTCCTAAATCCTCCTCAGGTGGGGCAGTTGGCCCGTCAGCCATCATAAGACTCCATCCTCATGCAGACTGATAAATCTCTATCCTTATATTCACACCCCTTCATTAAGTAAAGGTAGCGCCATCTGCTTCCTATTAATTCCCCAGCAGGCGACTTATCACCTCAACCCTTGTGACCCTGACTGCCTCCTACATCCTCCCTGCTCCTCTCCTCTTTTCTTCTCTCTACTATACTCCCTCATTCCTGGACCCTATTCATCTCACCTTCTGCATGATTTATACACCACAGTTGAAGAGATTTGTTGACATTTCATTTTACTATGCCTTAAAATATGGATTTATATCTACAAAGACACACATGCAAATGCACACGGTAAAACCTTTTTGCTAATCGCCAAACTCTCAAGCAGTCACACTCCCCTTTTGTCCAGGTGGTGGGACTTCAGTGGACAAGTCTGGTCTTTGAGGTCAATAGCAAATGAAAAGCAGAGCTTTAGGATTAGGGTGGAGATAGCTAGGGGTTCGGGAGCCTTTCTCTGGCTTTGATTAGCTCCCTGACTTGATTAAATGCCCATCATCAGGGAAAAAAAGATGAAAATTGGATGAGGGGAAAAGAAGACAAGAGAAGGAGGAGACAGAGTCAAGGCCATTTGTTTTCTTAGCTGGGACCAGTTCAAGTGGTTGTCATTTGGAGCCCTCTGGCCCAGGTTCACGCACATGCACACACAGACATACAGAGACACACTGCAGACATGCACACACATACAAACAAGATTAATATAAATGTCCTGAGGGACAACAGAATAAGTCAGAAGGTTGGCCCTCACAAATGCACCAGTTAATTCTTTAACTTTCCAGTTCAGTTCTTCACTCACTTGTTTACCCCCTCAACTCTCTTCCTCCTTTTTCTCCCTCTCTCCCACTCTGGTCTTTCAGGGTAACCTGACTCTGGCGGCTTCTGACACAATCTAGACCACTTGCAGCCCCTGCCCGAAACTTTTACCACCAGAGCCAGACAGTAAAACAACCTGATTACTACCACATGTTTCCCCCTCTGTCTCTTTCTCTAGTTGTTTTTTTTTAATCTTGCCTGATGAAGACCTGGTTGGGATGGAACATTGCCTCTTTTCAGTCAAATAAAAGTTTTGGGAGTTGTAATTCATTGGGTCGACATCACATTTCCCCTCTTTTCCTTTCTGTTTAAAACACATACTTTCTGTTGTTGGCAAGCATCCTCCACCTCCACCAATGTTAGATAAGTCCATTAACACAAGTCTCACAAAAAAACTTCAAAGCGGGATAAACTGACCAAACTGTGTGAGGAGAAGGTGTGTATGTCGAGAGCAAGTGAGGGCAGTGGGGTGGGGGGTGGTTGGAGTGGGAGGCATTGCTGATCTGCATGTGTGTGAGTGTGTGGATAAAAAGCAACAGCTTCAGACAGGTGAGAGGACACAAGGAGATGGAGAAGAAGAGGAGGCCATGGAGGGAGGTTGAGGACACAAAACATCTTTGAAGTTTCCATGAAAGCAGTTTTACTTTTCTATTTAAATAAATGACAGGACGGAAGCAGCATTCTGGGCTTTTGATCTAGTGTTTAACTAGACAGTCTGTCATGTTTTAAGGTAGTTGAATGGAGGACCCAAAATGCAGGAGTTCAAAAAGATGAGTGATTTAACTTCAATCCAAGAACCCGGGTCTCGGGACAGCAATGCCGGAGCAGTGAACGCAGACAGGTGGAGAACATCCAGAGGATAAACACTACGAAAGCAGAGCAAAGGGCAGGAATACAAGCAAGAATACAAGCAGACGGACCAGCGAACAGAAAGGGGAAAGACAACACTTAAATGCACAGAGGGACAAACGAGATGCAGGTGCAAACAATCAGGATAACACAGGGAAGGAAGAAAAGCAGAACACTACACAAGACAGATCTTCAAAGTAAAACAGGAACGAGATTAAATAAGGACAGGGGAGATGAGACGAGACACTAACAAAACTCAGAAACAAAGGGAAAAACCCAGAAAGCATGCCTCGTCCAACCCACACCATAATACAGTGAATATTATAGCCAAAGATTTTATTGCATCTTTCCAGTGCTGGACAGTCCTACCAGTGGACATGATGATTAGTTCAACTGCCTTCATCCATCCATCCATTATATTCCGCTTATCCGTAACCGCGTCACGGGTGCTGTCTTTAAATACATTAAATTTTAAAAAATAGAATGGCCAAGATTGTCATTTTGACCAATTAACTCATTAACAGTCTCTTTTGTCAGGAACTCCAGCTCCTAGTTGGTTTGTTTTCATGTCACTAACTCTCCTGTCATTTCAGATCACACCTCACTCTCAGTCTTTGCATTCTGCTCATTACCTGCACCTGGTCTTCCCCGTCCATCTCCACACCTGTCCCTCATCCTCCCATTCACCTGCAGTGTATAAATACCGGTCCATTCTCCCCAGCCCTTTGCCAGATTGTCTTGTTTCCTGCCAAGCTATCCAGCGTCTGTTTTCTGTACTGCCTGATTACCTGATTTTTGACCCCTTCTGCCTGACCTGGACTCTGGATTCCCTGCCTGCCCCTTGTCGGATTTGTTTGCTCGCTCTTTTGGATTTCCTGGTTTTCTGACCCTGCCTGAACACTTGAGTAAAGAACTGTCCCTGACATATCTCTCTCTGTTGTTGTGCATTTGGGTTCAATTATACACCGCTGATCCTTTCAGCTTTAGTAGATAAAATATTGCTGTGTTG
Source organism: Hirundichthys speculiger (assembly GCA_018398805.1). Lineage (NCBI taxonomy): Eukaryota > Metazoa > Chordata > Actinopteri > Beloniformes > Exocoetidae > Hirundichthys > Hirundichthys speculiger. The sequence goes on along the minus strand of JAGFBZ010001548.1, from coordinate 694,939 downwards.
CTGTTACGTGTGTATTTATAATTACATTTTTTACACATAAAATATACAAAGAGAAATTATGAATACTTCTGCCAATTTTGGTGTTACACACTCATACTTACCACACCAAATGTTGCGCTACTGTAACCATTACTTTCTCTCGCAGTGGAATGTCAGTTTGTCTTCTCTGGTGCTGTTTAATATGGTAAAAAGTAATTTGATTAAAATAGATAATGGTTAGACATTGACTAATTTCCTGTGATGGAGTTGAGGAACGTTTATAGAATGTGTTGAGAGAATAAAAAGATAAGGAGATCAAGGATAGCTGCCTTGGCTTTAGAGATGTTTTGCAAATGCATAGTGATGATCCTTAGTCTGGGATCTGTCTGAGGTGGAAAGTGACAATCTCCATTACTAGGAGAGTGGAAATATTTAATCCTCAAGGTATAAGTCAGGGGCCATTCTGAAGGTCAAAACTGGATACTTGTGATCTTCGGGCCTTCAGTTCAATTCAATTTAATTCAATGCTTTAATTCTATTACAATGCAAGTTGTCTCTAGGTGCTTTACAGAGACCCAAACCATGACAAATATAAACCCGGGCAAATATCCATCCATCCATCCATCTATGCCCGCTTAATCCTATGCAAGGGTCATCTGCTGGAGCCTATCCCCGCTCTCTTCGGGCAAAGGCAGGGGTCCACCCTGGACGGGTCGCCAGTCCATTGCAGGGCCACATGTAGAGAACATGCAAACTCCATGGCAAGGTTCAAACCAGGAACCTTCTTGCTGTGAGGCAACAGTGCAGACCACCAAGCCACCGTGCTGCCTGATTAGGATTTAATGCTCCGGGGCAACACGGTAACAAAGTAACGTGAGAGGAGGGGGAGAGAAAACGGCAAAACCAGCATTTCGGTAAGAATGATGTTCAATTCTTTGTGTGAGTGACTGTATTTGACATTATTTTGTTCATCTTACTTGTGTTTTATACGGGCTGTGGGACTCAGACCACACCACACATGTCTAGCTAGAAACTTTAAGTTAAGCTAACTCAAACTTGGTGCATTTGTCCTCTACCGGAATGCACGGAAATTACTAGAGGTGGGCGATACTGGGAATTTTGGTATCGATCTGATACCAAATAAATACAGGGCCAGTATCGCTGATAACGATACAGATACTTTTTCATATTGAGCTTGATCTATCATGAAACAGCTGACCTTTTGGTGTTTTTGTTATTTTTTTCTTTGGATTATTTTGTTAAAAACTAAGGATAGAATTTCAGCAAACTTTATAGGTGGCAGCAAAATACTTTATTATCACAATTACAATTGCGTAAATATTCCTTGGATTTAAAGTGTTCTGTGCATAATGATTTTTTTTTAGTCCACCTCTTATGATATATCTCTCAATACTTGTATAATTTTCCTCGCACTTTGTGCACTTTCCTGTTGCTTCAATAAAGTAACATGTACTTTGAAAGTTAATATGAACTGATGCTGAAGATGACTACTCTTATCTACCTGGATTCTCTCTGTTGGACTGAAAGGCATCTGTCAGTGACTTCTGTCTCAGGGTTGAGAGTCTGTCAGGGTCAGGGAATGGGGGATGTCTCTCCCCTCTCTCTGTTTCTGCAGCTCTTCGTGTTCTTGTGCATGGTTTTTCATGTGCTGAAATAAAATTGTAATGTTTCCACTACTTGTAGTGTTACACAACTTGCTGTTGTTTTATTTTCGGGACTAATTAAAAACCAAACCCTTTTCCTTTCTGCCATTCTTGATTCTTTTACTCCGTTATCCTTGATGTGTGTTGTGTGTGTGTGTGTTGATGAGGGGAGAGAGCGCTGAGTGGGCAGACCCGGTGGAGGGGCCAGGTTGAGTGTACCTGCATGCTTGTTTGGCTGGCGCTGCTGAGTCACGTGAGAGTGCAACGTCAAAAGATTAGACAAGATGGGAGGAGAACACAGTGGTAGACTTCAATGCTTCACATTTCGCAGCAGTCAGTGCTTGTGGGAGAGAAAAAAAGGTTGAGTATCGATCTTTTTTCACAAGTATCGTATATCAATACCACCGTTGGTATCAATATTATCGGTATTTGGATCGATCTGCCCACCTCTAGAAATTACTGTGTGGTCGGGTGGTCGGGAGGAGGGGAAGAGAAAACTGCAAATCCAGCATTTCGATAAGAATTATGTTTATTTCTTTTTGTAACAGATTACATGTAACAGCGTTACATAATTAGGATACAAAAAAAGGTAGCAGTAATCCGTTACAGTGCAGGAAAACACATGTAATCAGATTACCGGCATATTTGATAAAAACAGGGATTACTTAGTAGGATTACATTTTAAAATTAAACGGGATATACTACACTGCAGCTGACACAGTGTGCACGCTGTGACACTTTAGGACACAACACCACAACAAACCAACACGTGAAAGGACCACATGCGTAGCCTCGATCCGTGTGAAAACATGGTGTAAAATAAGGATGTTAAAACAGTCCTCAGTGGCTGTTCATCATTTTGGGAGAAAAATGCTATCACTGGATGGAAACTCCGGCATAGTTTTGGGTTTAAAATCAGAAAAGGGGAACAATTTCATCACAGTACAGAGCAAGTTATGATTCCCACCTGCCTGTGAAAATACTGTCATCATCCAGATTCTCGACATCCAACTTAAAGAAACATTTACAGGTACAAAGACATATTGCTTGTTTGTTGAAATACACAGAAATCCAGTCATTTTTTTTCTCAGTCAGTGTGAGGGTCTAAGGGCAAAGGATGTTGCTAGGATGGTGCTATGTAAAGCCCTTTGAGACAAATGATTGTAAAAATGGGCTATACTAATAAATTGCCTTGCCTTGCACATCTGCAATCAAAGCAAATGTTGGTTTGCAGTTTTGCATATTTGGAAAACTGATGAATTTGTCTCCACAGCTTGATGGGTTCTACTATCTCTTGTAAACAATGTATGTCATTAAGTGTCCTTTTCTCTGATTTTGTGACTTCAGATTCTTCATTGGGATCAACCCAACCTTTGGCACCAAGACAATCAAATGGATCAACCCAAGAAGCAGGATGGTAAACAGGAAGAGGAAACAACGGGGTCAGCCCTCATGTTTCTGCACTTCTCAAAAGATTAGTGGATTTTGAATGACTTTGGGCCTGTCGTAAAAGAAAGGGCAATGGCACACTGTATTTCAATATCAAAAGTAGTTCCAAAATATGGTTAGTTTTTACATGTTATACATGTTTGACTGTGTTACTACATGTTACAGTAGTATAAGATACTGTGGAATGAGTGGCTGCAATAATCTTATGCAGTCTATCTCATCTTTATGCCTATTTGTGCCTATTTAATGTTGCTTAAAATATAGATCTGTTGAGGTCCCGTCAACTTTAATACATTTCATACACATCAAAATCTTAATAAAAAGTTTTGTTTTTGCAGCACTGACTTGTTTTATTTAACAGCAGAAGATAATCTAATGTAGTGTTGATACATTTTGGATTATCAGCAATCACAGTGCTTAATTTGCTAAACAAAGATCAACTGTAAACACATTCTACAATTAAATATTGTATTATGAAAACACAGCTATTTACTGGCAAATTTAATTGCCAAGTAAGACATGTAATTTGAATGGAATGTAAGATAATGTTGTAAACTAAAAATACAATTAATGGTTGTTTCTAATATAAAATAACAATACATCACTGTAATTTATATACGCCAAAAACGTGTAAACAGTGTCCAATAATATACTGTAATTTTTTTTTTTTTTTACAGTAATTGACAACAATTCCACAGCCCTTTATTGGCAACTTTTTTGTCTGTTATTTACTGTAAATTCTACAGGAAATTTGTTACACTGAACCATAGCACCCTGATGAGAAGTTGACTACTGAAACAAGTCACTCATGGAACAGGACAGAGAACATAGTACGACTGGAGTGCGACTACGCTCGACAATATGAATTTGGTTTATCAATAAGAATCTCCAATTGCAATAGCAATCAGAGATTATAACTGCGGCAAGGGGGAGCCAGGATTGCAAGTACAAGGTGGAATTTTATCCCGGGCTTTGACCCCCAAGCTGGGAGGATGGCTCGAGTAGATACCAGGAACAGTATTTGAGATCTCCATCTGGAAGAGTGCAATAATAGGAACAGCTCAGATCCTGCACAGAACCCTCAGGCTCCCTGGTCTCTAATAGATACCTTGAGCTTCAATACTGTTTGGGTGGGAAGAGAAGAGTTTTTATTTGAATATCAGTACCTATCAATTAATAACTTAAAAAAAAAACTATTACTGGTAGTTAAACTAAGATTCAAGCCTTTCAGATTTTATCTCATGCTCAATTTGCAATTCTTGCCTGATCATCAGAGAGATGTTTCAAGCGAGATGAAGTCTCCTTTTGACTTTGCACCTGCAAAATGTTTATTCCTTCCTCCATGCTTTGTTGGCAGCAGCCGTCTTGGTCATTTTGCATGCCCAGGCACATTATCAACTTGCAATTACACTCACGCCTACTGTTCTCCTTACCCAAATAAACCAGCTGTTGATACAGAAACACTGCATTACAAACAGATTGCATACTGGCAAATTCTTAAATAAGGGGTCTTCCTATCACAAATAACCATAATATGAACTTAATGCCAAGTAATGAATCTGTAGGAGTTTTATTTCACCATGCTGGAAAGTTAATAAAACAATATTGCAATGGATAGACAAGAAGAACTCTGTGGACCAAGTCTTAGATTAGGCCCCTAATGGCTCTGAAGCCAGAGGCTAAATTGAAATGTAAAACCCAGAGCAAGACCCTAATTCACCCTTATCTGTGTGAGTGACGAGCCTGTCTCTCCCAACTAAGATTGGGGCCACTGAGTTGGATGAACTGCAATTTGCTTTGTTAGAGGTAGGTGTATATGCATGCACGGCCCAAATCACAGAAGAGAGATACAGAATGCGTGTTTGGAATACACTGCAATAACTGAATAAGGTTGAAAGGCATTCCCCCTTCTTTATCTGACTCTCTTTCTCTAACATCCTCAGTGAAGTCTATAGTAAAGACTCGATTACACAGCAACACAGGATCTGTCAGTATGTGGAGAGACAATTAAAAAATTTCAGTGTGTAATTTTCAATAATAATAAAATATTGTGTGTAAGAATGACAACAGACTGCAAGACTTTTTGACACTAAACTACTTCAATGCATTATACTAGAAAACACAAACACAACATCACCCCCCCCCCCACACACACACACGCACACACGCACACTCCCCTGGTCATTAGGCCACTTGTCCACCTGCTTGCATTATGTTATACTTTTGTCATATTTCTCTGTCCTCCTCTAACTCCCTCTCCTTCTAGTGTTCCTTTCCTTCCTTCCTTCCTTCCTTCTGACTCACTCTAATATCCTCTTTTTCCTTTATCTCTCTTCCTTTTGCCACCACTGGTAATGAATGCTGACCGTTCATTACCTTAATCAAATCCAGCAGTTGAAAAACCTGCTCACAGCCATTCCACAAGCTCTTTTTTTTCTTTAAATCCCTGGACTCATTTGCATTTGCATCCAGTTAATTAGTGTGGGGGCGCAGGTGCGCGATGATAATCATTATTAAACATGACAGTCACCTGTGACCACGCTGTCCTCTTCAACCCTTCACATATACACTCTCACACAAACTCATACACACACTGCCTCTGCAGTCTCAACTCAACTTGAACATCAGAGACCACTGATGGACAAAGGCACTGATGATGTAATGTACTCTTTCTGTTTTCATAGTCAGGGTATATTCCATGCATGCATTCACTGTTTGATCAGTTACGTCTGCACTTTTGGACACTGTAGGCTGTGCATAAACGCAGGCTTGCCTTTAAATGAGTTTGTGTTAATGGTAGGAGGGAATAAAATGGGGAAAAAAATCACAAAAGACTTTTCTTTTAGAAAGGAGCTACGTGCACTGGCCTGTTGACATCTGTGGAACTGACAGTTTCTTTACTCCACAGTCCAAGCCAAATTTTTTTCTGTTGGTGTCTGCCAGTTTCAGTATGCACAGCACTGCAGAGTGCAAAATGACATCTTGATTTGTATGCATTATTTATACAATTCATTGGATGTGTATGAATAGCATATACTTACTGATATACTTACTGATATATTATATTGTGGGGAGTTGATGCAGTGGGGTCTTGTGGACTGCAGCGCCTCCAACAGATGATCACAGATGATGGCAGACACTTTTCACCTACTACCAGAGGCCATCTTAATTGTTTTTTTTATTTACTTACAGTTGCCCCATTAATTGTTTGTATTTTCGAGTTCTTTTGCAGTTCCTGGCTTCTTTATTTTTTACAAAAAAATTGACAATGTAAAGCAAGATAATGGTATAAAAACTATGCCATTGCTGTGTTTACATAAGTATATGAGCTGTATTAAACATCAGAATAATATTTTTGTTTTATATGATTTGGGGAAAAAAACATGCTAAGCAATCAATGTATTCTCATTAATGTTCATTTAGTAATGTCCAGGTAATGGCGCCTGTAACAATAAAGTGGGATCTGTACAGAGTTGTTTTATTTCCATAGATCTGTACTACCCTCTGCTGTTAGTCTGTGAAAGTACAGTTCATTTTACTACATCTTTGGTATGAATACTTTTTTGTAACTATTCTCTGTGTATTGTATTCAGAATCAAATCTAATGAACACTTCCAGATATTTTCTCAGTTTGTACCACAGGTTTTTAAAGTCACAGTAATTTAAAAACAGCTCTCGACCTAGACATTTTAGTGATTTATAGACCAATATCTAGCCTCTCATTTATATCTAAAATTCTGGCAAAAGTAGTTGCAAGTCAGTTAGGTGACCACCTGCATGGTAATGATTTATTTTAAGTTTTTCAGTCACGGTTCAGAATACATCATAGCAAAGAAACAGTGCTGGTTAGAGTCACCAACGACCTCCTCATGGCCTCAGACAATGGATAAGTGCCCATACTACTTCTGCTGGGCCTCAGACCTGCTTTTGATACAATCAGCTATTGCACTTTACTGCACAGATTAAAGCACGTTATCGGAATTAAAGGGAGAGCATGAGGCTGGTTTAAGTCATATCAGTCTGACAGATTCCAGCTCATTCATGTTAATGATGTTTCTTTCGCACAGACAAGGGTCTGCTATGGCATCCCACAGGGTTCAATACTAGGGCTGATCCTCTAAGGTTTCTCACAGTTGTACTGGCTTCAGATGAATTTCACCTTTCTCACATACAGGTAAAATTCAGGCATGTCTTCAGGACATTAAGGCCACAAATGTTTTCTTTTAAGTTTTGATGAAATGGAGGTTACTGGTTTTTGGTCCCAAACACCTTAGGAATGGATTAGCCAATTTTATGCTGGCCTCCAGTGCAACTGTGGGAATCTTAGAAGTTATTTTCAATTAGGATATGTCATTTAAGCCAAACAGTGGCAAGGAAAAACTCCACTTTAAGAGGAAGAAACCTTGAGCAGGACCTGGCTCATATGGGGGACCTTCCTGCTGAAGGCCAGCCGGGTAGAGAAAGAAAAGAGGGGAGACAGGACAGAGAGAGGACAGAGGACAAGGAGAGGAGAGCACACAAATGACTAAATACAATGACCATATAAACATAAAGAGATGGAGGTAGCAGCACTGGGATGAGATGGCCAGAGGACCAGGCCCCGAACACAAGTGGAGGCAAACCCTGGGATGGACAGAGGATGGAACTGCAAGTCAGCATGAAACCCAGGAAACTCTGCCCTGCAAATACACAGAAAAAAAAGAGGGGAGCAAAAACAGCACAACAAACCACAGGAAAGCAAAGAATATGGAGCACAGTTTCAGTAACAAGGTGCTCCCAAGTAATTATGAATGAGCTGGAGGAGGAAGGGAGGAGGAAAGGGAAGGAAAAGGAGAAAAGCAGTGGAGACACCACTCAGCAGATCATGCTGGTGTCCCCCTGCAGCGTAGGACTACAGCAGCATAACTATGACGGACCTGTGATTAAGACGAGCTTACTCTAGTCTTAGCTACTACAACTATGGCTATAACTGTTAGCCCCTACACCAGGGGTGTCAAACTCCAGTCCTCGAGGGCTGCTGTCCTGCATACCTTAGATGTTTCCCTGCTTCAGCACACCTGATTCAAATGAATGGATTATCACCACATTGTCATCCAGGTCTGCACAAGTCTGTTAATGGCCCAGTCATTTGAATCAGGTGTGCTGAAGCGGGGAAACATCTAAAAAATGCAGGACAGTGGCCCTCCAGGACTGGATCTTGACATCCCTGCCCTACACACTATAGTTTAGACTAACTCTAGGCTTTACTGAACAAACGTGTTTTCAAATTAGTTTTAAAGATGGAGATGGTGTCACCCTCCTTAAACCAAACTGGTAGCTGGTTCCATAAAAAAGGGTTAGGGTTAGGGTTAGGGTTACAGCTGCGTATCATCAGCGTAGCAATGAAAGTTTATGCCATGGCTCTGGATAATTTTTCCCAAGGGCAGCATGTATAAATTGAAAAGGATTGGTCCCAGAACTGAACCCCGTGGGACGCCATAGCAGACCCTAGTCCGTGTAGAAGAAACATCATTAACATGGACGAACTGGAACCTGTCAGATAGGTATGACTTAAACCAGCCTAATGCTGTCCCTTTAATTCCAACAGTGTGCATAATCTAATCCAGATGTCACTAACGTGGTGCCCGCGGGCGCCAGGTAGCCCTCCAGGAGCTTCTGAGGGTTACCTGCGATGGAGCTTCTGCCCACCAAGGATGTTACTAAATAGTGACAATAAAGGATTTAAATTACAGTTAATATTTTTCTTAATTTAAATATGAGATTATTTCTTTATAACCTATAAAGAACAGTTATTTATAACATATAAGCAAATTATCATTCAATCATAGTGATTTGAGAACAATGTCAAGACATCAGTAGAGGCTTTTAAACAAACAAGTAGCCCTCGGGTAGCCCTTGGTAGCCCTCAGACCCAGAAAGGTTGGGGACCCCTGATCTAATCTATGCAGCAAAAGGCCTTGATCAACGGTATCAAAAGCAGCACTGAGGTCCAGCAGAACAAGGACAGAAACTAATCCATTGTCTGAGGCCATGAGGAGTTCGTTGGAGACTCTAATCAGCGCAGTTTCTGTGCTATGATGAGTTCTAAAACCTGACTGAAAGACCTCAAATAGATCATTTCTATGCAGGTGTTTTCCTAACTGGCGAGCAACTATTTTTTCCAGAATTTTAGAGATAAATTGAAGGTTGGATATCGGTCTATCGTTTTGGTATCATAACCAGACCCCCTTTTTAAAACGGGGAACAATCACCCCAGTCTGCCAATCCAGAGGTACTGCCCCCATTTTCCATGCAATGTTGCAGAGACATGTCAACCAAGGCAGTCTTACAACATCCAGAGCCTTCAGGAAATCAGGGCGGATCTTGTCCACTCCTGAAGCCCGGCCCACCTTGCAGCTTCTTAACTACCTCAGCGACCTCAGCTCTGGTATTGAACGAGTCCACCTCTAAGTCCACAGGGTCAACATCCTCCATGGAAGATATGTTGGTGGGATTCAGAGGGTCCTTGAGGTATTCCTTCCACCGCCGAACAACATCTCCAGTTGAGGTCAGCAGCACCCCACCCCCACTATACACAGTGTTGGTGAAGCACTGCTTTCCCAGCCTGAGCCGTCTGACGGTTTGCCAGAATCTCTGTGGAGCCGATCGAAAGTTTTTTTCCATGGCCTCACCGAACTCCTCCCACACCTGAGTTTTCACCTGGGAGACCACCAAAGTTGCCGCCCGCTTGGCCCGCCAATACCTGTCTGTTGATTCCAGAGTCCCACAAGCTAACCAAGCCCGGTAGGACTCCTTCTTCAGTCTGACAGCCTCTCTTACCTGAGCTGTCCACCACCGAGTTCAAGGATTGCTGCCATGGCAGGCACCGACAACCTTACGACCACAGCTCCGGTCAGCCGCTTCAACAATGGAGGCACGGAACATGGCCCATTCAGACTCAATGTCCCCCGCCTCCCTCGGGATGTGATTAAAGCTCTGTTGGAGGGGTGAGTTGAAGATCTTTCTGACAGGTTCCTCTGCCAGATGTTCTCAGCAAAACCTTACTACATGTTTGGGCCTACCAGGTCTGACCGGCATTCTCCCCCGCCATCTGATCCAACTCACCACCAGGTAGTGATCAGTTGACAGCTCAGCTGTGTCCAAAACATACGGCCAAAGATCAGATGATACAACTATAAAGTCGATCATCGATCTACAGCCAAGAGTGTCCTGATGCCACGTGTATTTATGGACACTCCTATGCTTGAACATGGTGTTTGTTATGGACAAACTGACGAGCACAGAAGTCCAACAACAAAACACCACTTGGGTTCAGATCAGAGAGGCCGTTCCTCCCAATCACACCCCTCCAAGTACCACTGTCATCGGGGGACTTCAACAGGAGCGTTGAAGTACCCCAGCAGGATAAAGGAGTCCCCATTAGGGGCGCTTTCCAGCACCCCCGCCAAGGATTTCAAGAAGACCGGATACTCTGAACTGTCATTTGGCGCATAAGCGCAAATGATAGTCAGAGCCCGTTCCCCGACCCGAAGGCGCAGGGAAGCTACCCTCTTATCCACTGGGGAAAACCCCAATGTACAGGCTCCAAGCTGGGGGGCTATAAGCAAGCCCACACCAGCCCGTCACCTCTCTCCCTGGGCAACTCCAGAGTAGAATGAAGTCCAGCCTCTCTCTCGAGAAGATGGTTCCAGAGCCCAGGCTGTGCATTCAGGTGAGCCCAACTATATCTAGTCGGTACCTCTCAACCTCACGCACAAGCTCATGCTCCTTCCCCGCCAGAGAGGTGACATTCCATGTCCCAGTAGCCAGTTTAGTAAGCCGGGGGTCGGCACGTCAAGGCCCATGCTTTTGGCTGCCGCCCATAACACACTGCACCCGACTCCTATGACCCTCCCTGCTGGTGGTGGGCCCACAGGGAGGTGAACCCATGTAGCCCATTCGGCCTGAGCCCGGCCGGCCCCATGGGTAAAGGCCCGGCCACCAGGGACTCCCAAACGAGCCCCTCTCCCAGGCCTGGCTCCAGGGTGGGGCCCCGGTAACCCTAACCCAGGCAAGAGACATCGAGTTCTTGTTTTAATTTTATCCTTAAGAGTCATATGAATCGCGTTTGGTCTGGCCCGTCCTCCAGGACCAATTTGCCTTGGGTGACCCTACCAGGGGCAAATGCCCCCGACAACAAAGCTCCTGGGATCATTTGGGCACACAAACCCCTCCATCACGTTAAGGTGGCGATTCAGGGAGGGGGTGAGCTATTACCATTTTCAAAATATTAACCTTACCTCGAAGTAATAAGCCTAATTTAGTCCAGTTTTGGAGTATAAGTTCTATTTTCTGAATCAGGGGAGGATGCTTATGCCCATAATGTCATTGAGTTATGGAGTGATTTTTATGCCCAAGTATGTCAGGCCTGACGGCTGCCATGCAAACTGCCAAACCTTTCTAATACTAGGGGGGCAAATCTTGGATAAAGGCATAGCCTCAGACTTCGACCAGTTGATTCTGTATCCAGACACATGTAAAAAAAAAAGTTGATCAGGGTGAGAATATGAGATATTGTGGTTGATGGGCATCTGCACAGTAGAAAAATATCATCTGCATACAAAAGCAGATTGTGTTCTTCACTCCCAGTTTTAATACCAACAATATTTCTATTTTGTCTAATGGCAATAGCTAGTGGCTCCAGGGCCAGGTCATAGCGGGGAGGGATAAGGGGATCCCTGTCGTGTCCCTCTGTGAAGCTGAAATGCAGTACACCGTTTGCCATTTGTCACAATCGACGCCTTGGGATTGTGACATAGTAACCTAACCCAGTTAATGAACGAATTTCTCCAACTGGGAGATCTCATAGATATCCAAGATCTCCAACTGATGTGAGGCCTTAACCTCAAACCAATACCAGTTTCTCATTTGACATTTCTAGAGAAAACAAGTTAAGTCATTTACCAGCTACTATGATTAATGTTACAATTAGTCCTCATGTAAAAGAGCTTTCTTCCTCACCGGTCATTTTTATACAGTCTATCTTATTCCTATTATTTCAGGAGTTATAAACTTAATGCAGGAATGCAGATAAGGGCCATGTGGAATAAATATAATTTATACACTCATTCCCAGTAATAGGCCTAGGTTTGATTCAACTGTTTAATATTCCTTTAAGATTAGGATTTGTTGTTACCATGGGTAAATTGAGAGAACTTCACTCTGGGATTAAGCCAACCTTAATTTTTTCATTACTTCTAGAGAAATAAGTAAAAACTGCTGTGTAATAAAATTATATATAATACAATATAAAATAAAAAATTCAAATCCATAACTGATAGATATAATGAATAACATTGTTCATGGTATATATTGGCAGAGATGGGTATTGAAATTGTGATTATTTGTTCTTCACAGCTGTTGAAAGGGCTGATTGTTCCGTTAAAAGGCAGATCATTGACATGACACAGGATATTGCACAATAGGCACATTTCATCTCTGCACTTTATTTCTTTTGAATTAGTCTTCTGCTCAAATTCCAGTCTGAAAGATAACTGTTTATTTACCAAGTCAGATACTGCGATGTTTGGGGTGGGTAATACACAGGATAAAGTCTTTGCATTCAAGTTCAAGACATTTAATCAAACATGGGAGCAAGGAAAATAATGCAGGAGCAAACATACCACAGAGCTCGCAAGGACACAATGGAAAATTAGGCTTATCCAGTGTGATCCTAAGGTGAAAAGTTTTTGTTGACAAAATCACACAAAAACTACCATGAAATACAATTTGTAAAACGTAGTGTTGCTATTTGCTGTTTGATTTAAAAAAAAAAAAATCACTTCACTCTGGTGAAGGATTTTGAAGAGCAACTAAATTTGGCAATACAATTGACAACTGAGCAATAGTGGTGGTGTCAGTCTTCTCTTTTAAAACCCTGACATCTTCAGTGTCAGGGTCTCAGCGCATGAGGCTTTATAGCTTTTTAGCCCCGTTTTTAAGCAGTATTGTCATATAATAACACTACTCTTACAATATCTTATCTTAACGCAAATGGACAGTGAATCTGCTTCCTTATGTCCCTGCAAATATGACAATGACAACACATATGCAGTGAAAATATAGATCCACATCAACCCAAAGCACTGCTTAAATGTATTGTATTGATAATAGTTTTATTATTCAACCATGGCTCAGCAAATTATGTCTGACTTATTAGATAAAATGAGATTGTGCTTGAGTTTTGAATTCTTAGTAAGAACTCAAAGTCTACTAGTGTTTGCCCATCAGAGTTAAAAAAAAAATATATATATATATATATATTCACATCAGTCTGTTGTGTGATTCCTAACCTGAACTTTTTCAAGCGTGCTGTAGTTACACTGAAGCCACTGCTGATACACTACTGCTACACAGGAAATGAAAATGCCATGTACCCACATCCTCCCCACCCTGGTCTTCTGCCACTTCACATTCACTTCTCCTATTTTCACACAAAGGGGAACTTGTCCAATGTCAGATAGAGGAATCATACGTTTGCTACACACACCTCCTAACCCTGATTCACCCAACCTCGACCTCTAGATTAGAATCATTGTGTCATCAATTTTTGGCTGAGTGAGGTGAATGACAAATATAGGAAGACCAGTAAAGCATCACTGTATCTTTTATGTAAATCTTTTACCTTTTATGTAAAAGCCTGGTAACCAACTCTTCAGTAAGTAACAGCACATCATTCTCCCCATACAGTTTCATTCAAACTGTAAGATGCATCTTGTTTAGGTGTGTTAGCAGAAAATTTGTTTTTCTTCCTTCTTTTTCATTTTTTCCATTTTTCTGTCATGTTTAAATAGACATCACATACAGTCATGTGAAAAATAAAGTACAATTTCTTTCATTTACTGTATTTTATATTATTACTGTATTTATTCATTAGCACTGTTGCCTCACAGCAAGGTTCCTGGTTTCTGTGTGGAGTTTGCATGTTTTCCCCGTGCTTGCATGGGTTTCCTCCAGGTACTCCAGCTTCCTCCCAAAGTCCAAAGACATGCATGTCAGGTTAAGTGGTGGTTCTAAATTGCCCGTAGGAGTGAGTGTGCGTGGTTGTTTGTCTACATGTGGCCCTGCGATGGACTGGCAACCTGTCCAGGGTGGACCCCTGCCTTTCGCCCGAAGAGACCTGAGATAGGCTCCAGCAGATCCCCGTGACCCTGCATAGGATTAAGCAAGCATAGATTATGGATGGATCAGGACAGTTGATAGGAATTCTGGGCCCCCTGAAAGAATATCGGTGTGGGCCCCTCTACCCCATTCATTGCCACCTTCAATTTTCTTGTTTATCAGTGTTCTTGACGGTTCCTGGTGTAATACACTCAATTTGTTTCCTTTTTTTACAACGAACGACTTTGCAAATCAGAGTATCATTACGTAAATTATGTATTATTTGTTGTCTTATTCTCATTTTACTGATTAGCAACACGTTATTACACCTCTGATTGCAAATACATTTTCTTTTTATGACTTGCATTTTTTTTTTTTTATAATTGCTAATTGCTAATCAGCCCACAAGCTGCGATATTCCCGGCCCGGCTCCTACTCCCTCCTGGATCCACCTGGCTCCGGGTCCTCGTAATTCCTGCTCGACCACTGTGCTCGCAGGACCTCCGACGCTGGGTCCTCCGTGTTTCCTGGGCGAGGCGTGATCTCTCACGTAGCCGGTCCCTTTAAATTGCCTCTCGACCGATGCACCTGCTGCTCATCAGTCAAACCTGGGGGTTGGAACTAGATGCTGCCCCTAGGGGCGTTAGACACACTGCAAGCACTTCTTCACTGCAAAATATAAAACATGCAAAACATACGCATCCCCCAGAAACTGTCCCGTTTTTGAAAGTCACTTTTTAGCACATTTAACACAATATTTGTTAACTTTTATAAATTATTCAATATCTAAATATGAATATAAATGCTAAATCTAAATGTTTAATCTAAAAGTTAAATCTAAATTTAAAAGGTAAATCTTAATGTTATGCCTAAATGTTAAATCTAAATGTTAAATCTAAATCTAAATGTTTAATCTAAATCTAAATGTTAAATCTAAATGTTCTGGGTGAAACAAAATATTTAGCTAATATACAAATTCAAGAGGCCGACAACCGGAAGTACCAAAATAAAAGCTCGAGGAGGTCAAACTCTGTTTATAGTGTCAAATAATGAATAAAGAGCAATCTTTTCTGGAGAAATTGACTCTTGGACATAGATTAAAGTGATATTAACCACAATTCTCTTTTTGATATCTTGGCTGATTTTTTTTTTTATTTTCCCTTGATGTCACACACGGAATCCGTGTTTGAGGTGTACCTTAAAATACATCTATCAGTGTGCTTCCAATCAACTCAAATGTTGATAATTAACCTATCAGAAGCTTCCAAAGTCATGACATGATTATCTGGGCTTCCCAAATTCTTTAAACGCATAATAAAATGAACAAAATTTCTAGGTTCTAAATACCAAAAAAACGGGAGGGAGATTTTTTTAAATTTTTTTTTTTAATTTGTTTTAATCACTTTCTGCAAAGTCAGAAGTTTACATACACTAGAATTGCTGTGCCTTTAATTTTGGTAATTCTAATTGGTCTAAACCGGAAATGTTTACTCTGATTTAATGTTGGACAGTGAGAGAAAGTAAAATCTTTTTATACAGTGTACATAAACATCTGGTTTCAATTGCATATGTACACACGTGGACAAAATTGTTGGTACCCCTCAGTTAAAGAAGGAAAAACCCACAATTCTCACTGAAATCACTTGAAACTTACAAAAGTAACAATAAATAAAAATTTATTGAAAATCAAATAATTAAAATCAGCCATCACTTTTGAATTGTTGATTAACATAATTATTTAAAAAAACAAACTAATGAAATAGGGCTGGACAAAAATGATGGTACCTCTATAAAAGATTGAAAACTATTTGACCAGAGTGACATGATTAACTCAGGTGTGTCCTTTAATTGACATCACAGGTGTTTCCAAACTCATAATCAGTCAGTCTGCCTATCTAAAGGGAGACAAGTAGTCACTCTGCTGTTTGGTGAAAAGGTGTGTACCACACTAAACATGGACAACAGAAAGCGAAGGAGAGAATTGTCCCAGGACATCCGAAAAAAAATTATAGACAAACATCTTAAAGGTAAAGGCTATAAGACCATCTCTAAACAGCTTGAAGTTCCTGTGACAACAGTGGCTCATATTATTCAGAAGTTCAAGACCCACGGGTATTCTGTCCTGGATAACACGTCAGGTGTATTGTAGACAGATAGCGAACAACAGAAGACTTTGTAGACTTAATTCCAGGTTGAAAGTTTACTGAAATCTTGTTTGTTTTGTTGTAAAACTGCAACACAACGAAATATACAGAATGTTACAGTCAAATAAAATTAAATACATGCAACAATACTGGTCACACTTGTCTCTTCTCCCTTTATCGGGTTACGCATCAGCCTATTAACTAACACAACATTAACCAAGCAAACACATCTCCCTCTCTTACAGGATACTCTCACAGGTAAACGACAGCATAAACACAGCAAACAGTTCCCATGTTTCACACATAAACACCACACACAATGCGAATGAGGCTCAACAATGAGCTGAATCTGCTGTGTCACTAGCTACGGCCTGTTAGCATTAGCATAAACTCATAAGCATTGTTTATCAACTAGAAAAAATACAAATGAATTATTTTTAACTTAAATGTGCTTTTAACAACCTTAAACTTAACTTAGATGAGCTTACAATCAACTGTACTTACTGATGGATCTACTCCAAGGTTCTGACAACAACACTGCGGTGGAGCACAGTCTGCATGTGTCCTGTAGGCCGTTTCTCAAGTCAGTCCCCTCTAGGTGCAATACCCTGACATGTCACTAGGGGGCCACTAAACATAATACAGAGACTGACAGGAGTCAGAACACTCCCCGCTTGGTATAAATATGTTATACCACTATCTACTCTTTCTTCTCTGACATAAGTAAAACAACATCATTAATGGGCCTAAGATACTCCTTAAGAACCCCCTGGCTAAGAGTCTTAACCATAACCTTACGGACTTTGGAGTCTGAGCTAGGAACGGCCTTGACGATCCGACCAAGAGGCCACTCGTTCCGTTTTGCTTGAACGTCCCTTATCGGAACAATGTCCCCTTCCTGGAGGTCAGGCTTCACCGTGGTCCACTTCCTTCGTGGCTGAAGAGTTGCCAGGTACTCCACTCTCCACCTTTTCCAGAAGGAGTCTGCCAAACTCTGGACCTGGCGCCATTGTACCTTGCATAGATGATCCAATTCAAAGTCTCCCAGGGGTGCCGGGGTAACACTTGCCTTCTGGGTAGAGATGCGCGGATGACGTATATTTTAACCCGCAACCGCTTCTTAAAATCTCTATCCGCCCGCTATCCATTTGCAGGAACGTTTTTTCACCAATTTTCAAAACCGAACCGACCCGCCATCCTTTTTAATAATATGTAAAATATTTTTTCTTATTATTATTATTTGAGTGCTTCAACCGCAACCCGCCCGAATTTAATTAAAGTATTATTTTTTGACGAGTCATCCGCCCGATATGCGGATTATCCGCTCCGCCCGCGGGTGCACGGTTCATCCGCGCATCTCTACTTCTGGGTGAGCAGAGTAGCTGGTGAGAGTATTTCCGGTATCTCAACATCATATGAGATGGGAACCTGAGGCCGAGCATTCATGATAGCCATAACCTCGGCCATCAAAGTTGATAGGACTTCATGAGTGAGTCTGGTTGATCCATCCTTCACCAGCAGTCCATCCAGAATGCGTCTTGCCACTCCTATTAGCCTCTCCCAAGCTCCTCCCATGTGCGAGGAGTAGGGAGCATTAAAGGTCCACGTGCAGCCCTGGTCCTGCAGGTAGTTCTTGATCTCAAGGTCGTCTGTGTTAACCTGAAGCTCTTTGCATGCACCTATTAAATTTGGCCTCTGTCCGACCTCAGATGTTTGACAGGTCCTCGTATGGATAGAAAACGTCTCAAAGCGTTGATGAAGCTTGAGGTTGACATTGATTCAATAACTTCCAGGTGAACGGCTCTTGTGCTCAGGCAGGTGAAAATGACCACCCACCTCTTACTCTCAGCAGCTCCACCTCGTGTTCGCCGAGTGGTGACACTCCACGGGCCAAAAACATCGAGCCCTACATGAGTAAAGGGCAGGTCAGTTGTTAACCTGTCAGCTGGCAGCTCAGACATCTTCTGCACTTCTCTCTTGCGTCTCAACTTCTTACAAATGACACATTTGAATATGGTACTGGAGATGAGCCATCTTCCTCCTATAATCCAGACACCAGCGGTGCGCAATGCGCCCTCTGTGAAGTGGCGACCTTGGTGGGCTACCTTGTCGTGATAGTGTCGGACCAGGAGGGTGGTCACATGATGGCCAGCTGGTAGGATAAGTGGATGTTTCTCTTGGTCTTCCAAGTCTGCTCTGTGTATCCGACCCCCAACTCTAATCAGTCCACTCTTATCAATGTAGGGATCAAGCTTTGCAAGGGGACCTTGGTGGTGAACTTTTATGCCCTGAGTCAGACATTTTAGCTCCTCTTTATATACATCCTCCTGCACTGCCTTGAAGACGTACACCTTAGCCTGAGAGCGCTCTTCGGCAAGCGGTTGACCACACTGATGCCACCCCTTACATTTGTCAGTCTTTGTCTCTCTGGAGAATGACTTGGCTACGTGGACGAGACTTGTCATGCCTTTTACTAGCCTCTTCCAAACTGAGAAGCGTTCAAATCTTGTTGCTCCAAGAGACTGCTCTGTGACTTTGGTTGCAAGACAGGTGACTTGGGGCCGAATGTCTTTATCTGCATCTGGTTGTACAAGCTCAAACGATTCTGCCTCCTCTTCCTGACTTGGACTTAGCTGACTGAGAAAGGGAGGGCCAAGCAACCAACTGGAGGCGGCCAGAAGGGCTGCTGGAACTGACCTGGTTCCATGGTCTGCAGGGTTTTCGTCAGTCAGCACGTACTGCCACTGTTTTGGTTCGGTGGAGCTCCGAATGCGAGCTACTCGGTTAGCTACATAAGTATAAAACCTCCGTGAACTGTTGTGGATATAGCCCAGCACAATGCGACTGTCTGTGAAAAACCTGACTGCTTGCAACTCTATATCCATTTCAGACTGGATCACTTCTGCTAGTTCAACCGTCAAGACCGCTGCGCACAACTCCAGGCGTTGTATGGTGTGCATGGGGTAAGGAGCTAGCTTTGATTTTCCCATCACAAACCCTACATGCCATTTTCCATCAAAGTCCAAGGCACGC
Organism: Hirundichthys speculiger; assembly: GCA_018398805.1. NCBI lineage: Eukaryota > Metazoa > Chordata > Actinopteri > Beloniformes > Exocoetidae > Hirundichthys > Hirundichthys speculiger. The sequence continues at coordinate 675,531 of JAGFBZ010001548.1, read as the reverse complement.
AGATAGGCTACAGCCGCTATCGCCATGGTTGAAGCGTCTGCAAACACACATAGTTCTATCCATTTGCAACATGAAAAAGAGACTGGAATGTATGCTCTCTGGACGCAAACCTGTCTAACTCAGCTAAGGAGTCAGTCCATGTCTTCCACTGAGTCTCCTTGTCTAGTGGAAGAGTTGTGTCCCACTCGTGCTGCTCTGAGGTAACATCTCTAACCAACGCTTTCCCTTGGACCGTGATGGGGGAAGCAAATCCGAGGGGATCATAAAGACTGTTTACCATGGACAGCATACCTCTGCGAGTGAATGGTTTGGCATCTCTTGACACTCTGAAAGTGAAACTATCGGTTTGGAGTTCCCAGCTTAAACCCAAACTCCTCTGGAGGTGCAAGGGGTCTGCTCCCAAATCTAGATCCTTAAAGTCACTTGCTCGTTCCTCTAAAGGAAAGGCCTCCATGACCTTTGTGCTATTAGAAGCTATCTTGTGGAGTCTTAGGTTGGACTCCGCCAGCAGAGCCTTGGTTCGTTGCAGGAGATTGATAGCATCATCCTCCTTGGCCACTGAAACGAGTCCATCATCGACATAGAAATCTCTGAAGACAAAATGCCTTGCATCTGTGCCATGTTCAGTCTCTCCGTGTTCCGCAGCTTTCCTCATTCCATATGTCGCTACGGCTGGGGACGGGCTGTTCCCGAATACGTGGACAGTCATCCAGTAGTCAATGATCTCCTTGTCTGGATTATTATCTTTGTACCACAAGAACCGAAGGAAATGGCGATGATCTTCTCTGACTTTGAACCCATAGAACATCTGCTCTACATCTGCAGTGACAGCTATTTGCTCCCTCCTGAACTGTAGTAGAACCCCAATTAGTGTGTTGTTGAGGTTGGGTCCACTCAGAAGGGCATCATTCAGCGACGTTCCCTTATACTCAGCGCTGGAGTCGAAAACAACTCTTATTTTCCCGGGTTTCTGGTTGTGGTATACACCAAAGGTTGGCAGATACCAACACTCCTGCCCTGGCTGTAGTGAGGAGCTGGTTCTGCCTGGTGGTTGTCGATGACCTTCTGCATAAAGTCAAAGAAGTGTTCTTTCATGTCAGGTCTCCTTCTGAATGAGCGCTGGAGAGACAGAAGTCTCTGGAAGGCCCGTTCTCTATTATTTGGAAGGCGCGGAACGAGGGGCGCGAAAGGGTAGCGGCGCCACCCAGTGGTTTTCATCATTTATGTATACTTCATTGTCCATAATTTTGAGAAAGTCATTGTCGTCCACTGACATGGCTAGTTTGTCGTCCTCAGGAGTTTTTTTAAACACACTTTCCCCCAAACTGTCTGTATAGGTCTCCTGAAGGATCTCCTCAGTGAGAGATGGTGTTTGAAGCCTGAGCTGGGTTGGACCTTTGAACCTCTCCTTTATATGGATGTTATTGGTGCATGGCTTGAGGAAAGAGGCGCGTCCATTTTGAAGGACATGAGTCTTATAGGCATTGACTTCCTCTGTCTTGTGAGCGCCACCTAAGCATAACTCCCCAACTATGACCCAGCCAAGGTCAAGGCGCTGGGCGTACGGTGAGTTGTGGGGCCCGTTATGCTGTTCTCGTACTTTGTGCAAACTCAAAATGTCTCTGCCTAACAGAAGCAGGATAGGAGCACTGGCGTCAAGCGGAGGGATCTTATCAGCCACTGGTTGGAGGTGAGGAAAATACTGGGTGCAATCGGGGGTTGGGATCTCAGATCTGTCGTCAGGCAGATAGTTGCACTCCAACAAAGTGGGAAGTGTCACCTTGGTTTTCCCATCAAGCGACTCCACTATGATGTTACTTGCTTTCCTCCCTGCAGTCTCGACTGTGCCGGAGCATGTTTTTAGAGTGTAGGGGGATGCAGCGCTGTTAATGTCCAATAGACTGAAAAACTCTGATTTTACCAAAGATCGGTTGCTTTGGTCGTCGAGCACTGCATACACTCTGTGAGACTTACTTGGATGATCAGCATGGAAAACCTTAACCAAGCAGATATTTGAACAAGATCTGGGTTTCGGAGCGCCGCCGCATATCTCAGTGCACTTAGAAGTGACTATAGGAGATGAGACATCATCACTCTCCCCGCTTTGCTTGTCTTCAGGTGAGTGTTCGGCCTGCTCGTCAAACGACCATGGAGCGGGACCAGGATGCATTACTGAGGTATGTTTGTCACTCCCACACTCTACACATTTAAGTGTGGTCTTGCAATCCCTAGCCATATGCTTGGTGCTAGCACAACATCGAAAACAGATTGAATGTTCCTTTAAGTACGTTTTCCTATCATCAAGATGTCTTCCTCTGAACCCACGACATTTTGACAGCGGGTGAGGTTTGTTGTGTATAGGACATTGTTTGTCTGCCTCGTGTTTCTTCACAGCTGTGCCAGCCTGAGGTGCACTAACTGCAGAAGAGATATCAGTTTTCCTAACAGTCACAGCTGATTTCGGGAAATATTTTGGTGTTTTTTCAAACTTTGCTTGACTGGGGGTAAAGGACAGGTTAAATGCAAAACTCGGGTCATTGCGGGTCTTAGCCTGGGAACATACAAATTCAACAAAAAAGCTGAATGGTGGGAAAGGGACCTGATAATCCTCCTTATATCTGGAACCTTGTGTGACCCAGCGTTCCCGCAATTGGAAGGGAAGCTTCTCCACTATAGGATTCACACCTCTAGCCGTGTCCAGATACATGAGTCCCGGCAAGAATCCCTCAGCATTTGCAGCTTCTAGCTCTCTTAACAAGTCACTTAAATCTCTGAGCTTGTGTGTGTCCTTGTTAGAGATAACTGGAAAGCTGTCTAATTTTTTCATCAGTGCACTTTCGATCACCTCTGGGCTTCCGTATGTTTCCTCCAATCGCTCCCATACCATTACAACACCTGCACGTGGATTATTCACATGTACTGACCATATCCGCTTGGCTTGAGCTGATGACTCGGGCCCGAGCCATTTGACCAGTAGGTTGAGCTTCCTGCTCGGATAGGTTGTAAGTCTTTTATGGCTGCAAGGAACGATGCTTTCCATGCCCAGTAATTTTCTGGACAGTCATCGAAGGCAAGGAGCCCTGAGCTCACCATCTCTCTTCTCATAAGATACTGGGCTAAGTCAGGGGTCTGAGTGGTTGAAGGTGAGTGTTTGTTATACTGGGCAGGGTGAAAGACTGCTTTGTGTTTTTCATTATCAGGAGTCACAGGTGAATATTCATGCTTTGGCAAAAACACCTTTGGGGCAGGATCATAACGTTTACCAGTAGGCTTGTTTTGTGGTTCCTCCTTAAGGGACTCATACAGTGACTCTTGTGCCTTATTGCTAGAGGGTCGTGTTTCCTCGGTTTCATGATGCAGGACTGGTGACAGTGGCGTAGCATCCTGAAGCACTTGTGGAGTGTGTGTTTCAAATTGCTGAGTCTCTACGTAGTCGTTAGTGCGTTTTATTGGATCTTCAAGAGTTAAATCCTGTAACTCACCAACAGCGTCTTTTCCCTCATATTCTGCTGCTGCTGCTTCGAAAATTGCTGCCTCTCTTGACGCTGCAGTAGCTTCTTTCTCTTGTCTTAACACATGAAGAGATGCCTCTATTGAAGCCTTTTCTTTCATCATGGCTGCCTCCTTTTCTGCAAAGGATACCTTTATTTTTGCTGCTTCTGCCTTAGCTCTGGCTCTTGTTGCAGCAGCGCTGACAGATGTCCCACTTGAAGCTTTGGAGGACTTGTATGAAGCTGAAGCCCGAGACCTTGTCTCCAGCTGAGACCGACGTTCCTCGTGGTCGCTCATCTTGTTGTATTTCTGCGTGCTGTTCACAGTCGTTCGATTGCCTTTTCCCGCTGAGTGGTCATCATTTTACTATTCTGTCCTGGATAACACGTCAGGTGTATTGTAGACAGATAGCGAACAACAGAAGACTTTGTAGACTTAATTCCAGGTTGAAAGTTTACTGAAATCTTGTTTGTTTTGTTGTAAAACTGCAACACAACGAAATATACAGAATGTTACAGTCAAATAAAATAAAAATATGTTCATAACAGTGATACAGAACCTGTCTCCTTCCTGAGAAGTATGATGACTGGACAGTCCAATGGTATTTATACTTGTGTATGATTGTTTTTATAGATGAATGTGGCACCTTCAGGCATCTGGAAATTGTACCCAAGAATGAACCAGACTTCTGGAGGTCCACAATTCTCTTCTTGATATCTTGGCTGATTTTTTTTAATTTTCCCTTGATGTCACACACGGAATCCGTGTTTGAGGTGTACCTTAAAATACATCTATCAGTGTGCTTCCAATCAACTCAAATGTTGATAATTAACCTATCAGAAGCTTCCAAAGTCATGACATGATTATCTGGGCTTTCCCAAATTCTTTAAACGCATAATAAAATGAACAAAATTTCTAGGTTCTAAATACCAAAAAAACGGGAGGGAGATTTTTTTTTTAATTTTTTTAAAATTTGTTTTAATCACTTTCTGCAAAGTCAGAAGTTTACATACACTTTTGGTAATTCTAATTGGTCTAAACCGGAAATGTTTACTCTGATTTAATGTTGGACAGTGAGAGAAAGTAAAATCTTTTTATACAGTGTCCATAAACATCTGGTTTCAATTGCATATGTGCACACGTGACAAAATTGTTTTGGTACCCCCTCAGTTAAAGAGGAAAAACCCACAATTCTCACTGAAATCACTTGAAACTTACAAAAGTAATAATAAATAAAAATTTTTATTGAAAATCAAATAATCAAATCAGCCATCACTTTTGAATTGTTGATTAACATAATTATTTAAAAAACAAACTAATGAAATAGGGCTGGACAAAAATGATGGTACCTCTATAAAAGATTGAAAAACTATTTGACCAGAGTGACATGATTAACTCAGGTGTGTCCTTTAATTGACATCACAGGTGTTTCCAAACTCATAATCAGTCCAGTCTGCCTATTTAAAGGGAGACAAGTAGTCACTCTGCTGTTTGGTGAAAAGGTGTGTACCACACTGAACATGGACAACAGAAAGCGAAGGAGGAGAATTGTCCCAGGACATCCGAAAAAAAATTATAGACAAACATCTTAAAGGTAAAGGCTATAAGACCATCTCTAAACACTTGAAGTTCCTGTGACAACAGTGGCTCATATTATTCAGAAGTTCAAGACCCACGGTATTCTGTCCTGGATAACACGTCAGGTGTATTGTAGACAGATAGCGAACAACAGAAGACTTTGTAGACTTAATTCCAGGTTGAAGTTACTGAAATCTTGTTTGTTTTGTTGTAAAACTGCAAACACAACGAAATATACAGAATGTTACAGTCAAATAAAATTAAATACATGCAACAATACTGGTCACACTTGTCTCTTCTCCCTTTATCGGGTTACGCATCAGCCTATTAACTAACACAACATTAACCAAGCAAACACATCTCCCTCTCTTACAGGATACCTCACAGGTAAACGACAGCATAAACACAGCAAACAGTTCCCATGTTTCACACATAAACACCACACACAATGCGAATGAGGC
>JAGFBZ010001547.1:0-33650 GCA_018398805.1 Hirundichthys speculiger | reverse complement strand
TGATCCTGCACTGATTTGAGTCATTTAGGTCACAGACCTGGAAGCTATTGAGCTAAAATGCTAATATTTACTGTAAAAAAATTAACATAAAATATTAGAAATGTTAAAAAAGAAAAAAAAGAGGTTGTATCTCAACCAGCCAGGGGGAGAGTACTGTGATCCTGCATGATTTTGAGTCATTAGGTCACATGACCTGGAAGCTATGAGCTAAAATGCTAATATTACTGTAAAAAATTAACAAAATATTAGAAATGTTAAAAAAGAATAAAAAAGAGGTGTATCTCAACCAGCAGGGGAGAGTACTGTGATCCTGCACTGATTTTTAGTCATTAGGTCACATGACCTGGAAGCTATTGAGCTAAAATGCTAATATTTACTGTAAAAAATTAACATAAAATATTAGAAATGTTTAAATGGAATAAAAAGAGGTGTATCTCAACCAAACAGTTTCATAACTATGGTCCTGCACTGATTTGAGTCATTAGGTCACATGACCTGGAAGCTATTGAGCTAAATGAATATTTACTGTAAAAAAATTAACATAAAATATTAGAAAATGTTAAAAAAAGAATAAAAAAGGGTATCTCAACCAACCAGGGGGAGTACTGTGATCCTGCACTGATTTTGAGTCATAAGGTCCACATGACCTGGAAGCTATTGAGCTAAAATGCTAATATTTACATTAAAAAATTATTATAAAATTTCAGAAATGTTAAAGTGGAATAAAAAGAGGTGTATCTCAACCAGCCAGGGAGTACTGTGATCCTGCACTGATTTTGAGTCATTAGGTCACATGACTGGAAGCTATTGAGCTAAAATGCTAATATTTACTGTAAAAAAATAATTATAAAATCTCAGAAATGTTAAAGTGGAATAAAAGAGGTGTATCTCAACCAGCCAGGGGAGTACTGTGATCCTGCACTGATTTTGAGTCATTAGGTCACATGACCTGGAGCTATGAGCTAAAATGCTAATATTTACTGTAAAAAAATTAACATAGAATATTAGAAATGTAAAATGGAATAAAAAGAGGTGTATCTCAACCAAACAGTTTCATACTATGGTCCTGCACTGATTTTGAGTCATTAGGTCACATGACCTGGAAAGCTATTGAGCTAAAATGCTAATATTTAATGTAAAAAATTAAATAAAATATTAGAAATGTTAAAAAAGAATAAAAAGAGGTGTATCTCAACCAACCAGGGGAGTACTGTGATCCTGCACTGATTTTGAGTCATAAGGTCACATGACCTGGAAGCTATTGAGCTAAAATGCTAATATTTACATTAAAAATTATTATAAATCTCAGAAATGTTAAAGTGGAATAAAAAGAGGTGTATCTCAACCAAGCCAGGGGGAGTACTGTGATCCTGCACTGATTTTGAGCATTAGGTCACATGACCTGGAAGCTATTGAGCTAAAATGCTAATTTTTACTGTAAAAAATAATTATAAAATCTCAGAAATGTTAAAGTGGAATAAAAAGAGGTGTATCTCAACCAGCCAGGGGAGTACTGTGATCCTGCACTGATTTTGAGTCATTAGGTCACATGACCTGGAAGCTATTGAGCTAAAATGCTAATATTTGCTTTAAAAATTATTATAAAATCTCAAAAATGTCCTAATGACTCAAAATCAGTGCAAGATTGCACAGTACTCCCCTGGCTGGTTGAGATACACCTCTTTTTATTCCACTTTAACATTTCTGAGATTTTATAATAATTTTTTAATGTAAATATTAGCATTTTAGCTCAATAGCTTCCAGGTCATGTGACCTAATGACTCAAAATCAGTGCAGGATCACAGTACTCCCCTGGCTGGTTGAGATACAACTCTTTTTATTCTTTTTTAACATTTCTGAGATTTTATATTAATTTTTTAATGTAAATATTAGCATTTTAGCTCAATAGCTTACAGGTCAGTGACCTAATGACTCAAAATCAGTGCAAGATCACAGTACTCCCCTGGCTGGTTGAGTACAACCTCTTTTTATTCCACTTTAACATTTATGAGATTTATAATTTTTTACAGTAAATATTAGCATTTTAGCTCAATAGCTTCCAGGTCATGTGACTTAATGACTCAAAGTCAGTGCAGGATACCAGTACTACACTGGCTGGTTGAGATACACTCTTTTATTCTTTTTTAACATTTAATATTTATGTTAATTTTTTTAAGTAAATATTAGCATTTTAGCTCAATAGCTTCCAGGTCATGTGACCTAATGACTCAAAATTCAGTGCAGGATCACAGTACTCCCCTGGCTGGTTGAGATACACCTCTTTTTATTCCACTTTAACATTTCTGAGATTTTATATTAATTTTTTAATGTAAATATTAGCATTTTAGCTCAATAGCTTCCAGGTCATGTGACCTAATGACTCAAAATCCGTGCAAGATCACAGTACTCCCCTGGCTGGTTGAGATACACCTCTTTTTATTCCACTTTAACATTTCTGAGATTTTATAATATTTTTTTACAGTAAATATTAGCATTTTAGCTCAATAGCTTCCAGGTCATGTGACCTAATGACTCAAAATCAGTGCAGGATCACAGTACTACACTGGCTGGTTGAGATACACCTCTTTTTATTCTTTTTTAACATTTCTAATATTTTATGTTAATTTTTTTTAAGTAAATATTAGCATTTTAGCTCAATAGCTTCCAGGTCATGTGACCTAATGACTCAAAATCAGTGCAGGATCACAGTACTCCCCTGGCTGGTTGAGATACACCTCTTTTTATTCCACTTTAACATTTCTGAGATTTTATTATAATTTTTTACAGTAAATATTAGCATCTTAGCTTAATAGCTTCCAGGTCATGAGAACTAATGACTCAAAATCAGTGCAGGATCACAGTACTCCCCTGGCTGGTTGAGATACACCTCTTTTTATTCCACTTTAACATTTCTGAGATTTTATAATAATTTTTTACAGTAAATATTAGCATTTTAGAGCTCAATAGCTTCCAGGTCATGTGACCTAATGACTCAAAATCAGTGCAGGATCACAGTACTACACTGGCTGGTTGAGATACACCTCTTTTTATTCTTTTTTAACATTTCTAATATTTTATATTAATTTTTTAAAGTAAATATTAGCATTTTAGCTCAATAGCTTCCAGGTCATGTGACCTAATGACTCAAAATCAGTGCAAGATCACAGTACTACACTGGCTGGTTGAGATACACCTCTTTTTATTCCACTTTACCATTTCTGAGATTTTATAATAATTTCTAAAGCAAATATTAGCATTTTAGCTCAATAGCTTCCAGGTCATGTGACCTAATGACTCAAAATCAGTGCAAGATCACAGTACTACACTGGCTGGTTGAGATACACCTCTTTTTATTCCACTTTACCATTTCTGAGATTTTATAATAATTTCTAAAGCAAATATTAGCATTTTAGCTCAATAGCTTCCAGGTCATGTGACATAATGATTCAAAACTAGTAAAGATCACACTTACACGCCTTTCAATAACCCACATTTTATTTTGAAAACCGGATATTAATACACGCTGTGGCCTCCTAGCGCTGACTTTCTCACCCGCAGTCGTCCATTTACCGTAAAGCCTGTAACACATGAGCACTTGAAATGTTGGAGCGGCTCGCTTGACTTCGCAAAAAGGAGAGACGGGTGGCTTGACCGCAGTCAGGTATCATGCATAATTACGCAGTCACTACGTCTGATTGGTCAATCCATTTATTCATATGCAAACGAGCCATACCTGCAGCAACTGATTGGCTGAGACTCTGCCTGCGTGCAGACCTGAGCGCACCCACAATCGGTTCTCAGAAGTTTTTGGACGAAGAACGACGTGAGCCTGCATTCCTCTTTTTTTAAACTTTTTTCCTGTTCAAAATCACGAGAAGGTAAGTGTTTTCCCCGACGTCTGCTCTCCTAATGATTTTATAAGGCTTTTTAAAATTGTTTTTACTTGTTTTTTAACTGAGCGTCTAATCACAGTTTATTACGGTAAAAATGAGTGCAACACGACTTCTCCTTTGATGTTTTTTCACCGTGTCGAGTGCGTGTCTCTTTGGAAGACGGAGTAGCCATATAATAAAGCGTTTGCTAGCTAAAATGGCTTGTGACCAAAAAGGTTTGTCTTTTTCAGTGTCCTGCAGAAGTTGTGAAAAGATAACCTCCTCCCCCAGTCAATCAGCTTCGCGGGGGGGTGACTATTGTTCTGCGTGACTCAGAATGCAGAACGGAGTTCCTTCAGCTCTTCAGATTTATTTATACAGCAATGTACAAAGAAATTGGATAACTTCTCCCATGTCAGTGCAGAATAGATATTTATAAACAAAAAAAAATTAAAATAGTTTAAAAGTCTCGTAGTTAAAGGTGGGGTGGGTGTTCTTTGAAAAAACGGTTCCAGCAATCTAAGTCGGGGGGGGGGGGGGGGGGGGGTAATAATGAGCGCTTCTCCGTTTTTTTCACCGCGTCTCTTTGGAAAGACGGAGTAGATCTCTCGTGCAAATTAAACGTTTTCTAAAATGGCGTCCTGCCTGTGACGATAAAGTAAAGTCTTTTCAGTGTCCTTTTTAGGAGAAGGTGTGAACCCCCCCCCCCCCCCCCCCCCCCCCCCGTGTTTTTCATTTATTGCAATATACAGACGGTCCCTGGCCACTGGCACGGCTGCGCATTTTCGTCAATATTTTACATCGAGCTCGCAGGACTGCTTATTTTTGTATAAATCATCAGGCATCATTTGTGTTTTGAAGATGTGTGGCTTCAGACTTATTGATCCCGGAAAGCCGAATCTGTGAGTGTCTTTCTAACTTTCACAACGGGGAGGGAGGGGTGGGTGTCCTTTAAAAAAAAAAAAACAGTTCCAGCAATCTAAGTCGGGGGGAGGGGGGGTGCATTGATATTTGATGAATGTATTAGGCAGCCAATGAAAGTAATGATGATCACTATTTTGATTGGTCAGAGTTTTTCTCTGATTATACCCTCTATGTAAATGCTGTTGATACAGATTGTGTGTACAGCTGCTATTTCCTGGTTTGACCAGCAGAGGTCGGGCTGCACCCTGTGTGGGCGCGGTCCGTGGGGGATGGGGCGCACTGCCTCATGGATGGGTGGATTGTTGGTGCAGAAGATGATTGCTAGCTGGCATGTTTGCCACATTATTGTTCAGCAAAAGATAAAGACTTAAGATAAAGACTAAATCCCCTCCCATTTTGGAGCTGCAAGCGGGCAAAGTGTTCTATGGTGGTGGTGGTGGTGGTGGTGGTGGTTGTTGTGATTAATGGTGCAACGTGAAGCTAGCTAGGCTAGCTATTGAAGGCATCAATAAAAGATAACACCATCTGTATAAAGAACCGGAGTCCTCGCATGTTTCAAATGGGAGCATAGTAGAACACTACACCGTGAAAAGGGTGAAGACTCCAAGTGAGGACTGAATCGTGTTGCCTGAGGACGTCGGGTAGAGGAATTGTTGTCTGTAGAGGAAGATGCATGTCGTCTGGTGAACCTTTGCACTGGGAAGGCTAGAGGAGCAGTGTGGACACGGCTAACAAGCGAGCACGGTGAAGAAAACGTCTCGAGAGTAGCGCGAGTTCAGAACGGCCATTAAACCTTCCATCGCACCAACAGGATTTCACCTCATTCATCTTAAAGGAGCAGCGAACTTTTCCCTACATTGGACTGCAGAGGCAAACGCCATTCATCAAGTTGACTGACTACAAGTCGCAAGTATTGAGTTGTTCATATCGTCCGTATTTGCATTGCAAGTGGGTGTGCCTTAATTACATGATAACTTGAAGTGATTTGCAGTATTGGCCTTCTTAATTGCATTTGTTTTCATTGAGCCTACTGTGAAGCTGTATTTGTTTAGCTCTATAAGTTTAAGTTGAAAAGGTTTACATTTCATGCTCATATTTCATAATACTCTACTGTATATTCAAAGTTAAAAACCCAAACCTAAAGGGATATTTACATTTTCATGATTATATTTCATAAGGGTTTATTGTACACTTTTCATTTTATTTTTTGATTACATAAGAGACACATTCCATGATTAGGCTTACACGTCATATACTGAATTCATATTAGCCTACTCCCTTTATTTACAGTTCATATTTTTATTTCATAGATACATTTCATAAATTTATTTCCACAGAGTGGCAAGTCATATCTACACTGAAGAAAAGGTAGACTTTATTTACATTTCGACGATATTATTACTAAAGTCAAAATGTCACACAAGGGTGAAATAGAGCATACATGTGTCTCACAAGAGAAAGATGATTACATCGAGCAAGTTAAGTCAACAGCAAATGAAACACCATCTCAGGTTGAGACACACAAGGTAGACGATAGTGAACCAGTCATATCTACCACACAAGACGCACCACCTCTAGTTGAGGAAGATTCTACACAGCCTAGGAAAAGTGAACGCACTCGGACACTTACTGAAAAGGGACAGGCTCTTGCTGACGCTAGGTTGAAGGATCTGAAAGCAAACTTCAAAAGGGCATATGAGAGGTGGAAGCATAATTTAAATGGACTGAAAAAATCCATCAAGTATAATGATGACTCTGACCTAATGGGGACCATGAGCAGAATAAATACAGCCCAAGTTGAGATTGATGCTATTTATCTAAAAATCAGAGACACTTTACATCCAGAGCATCCAGACTCAGAAATACGTAGAATGAATGATACATGTCAAGCACTCAGCAAGATTGCTAATAAAAAGGCTCAGCAGTTCCTCAAAGACGGTGGTTCCGAAATCTCATCTTGGCCTGACAATGAATCAGTGTTTGAAACTACAGCCTCCAACGTCTCCTTCTCTTTGACACCAGACAGTCTAAACAGTCTTCACACGTCTCACAAGAAGCAAGACAAGCCGCAGCGGAAGCAGCTGCAACTAAGGAAGTTCTCAAAATAATGAAAGAACAGAGTGAGCAGGAAGAAGAAATCCGAAGACTGGAGCGTGAAGATGAAATACTGACGGCTGAAAATGAAGCCGCAAATGCCAAGAAAAGAGCTCTGTTCATTGCAGAAAGTGCTGATAGAAAAACAAAGCTAAAGGAGAAAAGGAGAGAAGTTTAAAGGTTAGAGGAACTCAAAAAGTTCAACGCAGCAAAGGCCAAGCTAAAGGTTTACTCTGAAAATGTTCATAGTGATGATGAAGAAGATAATCAGTCATTACCTCCTCCACATGATCGAGCAGTACTTTCTCTTCCTCCACAAGAACTGCTTCCTCACATGCTTCCAGCACATCAACCCAACCCCAATCCAACAAGTCAAGCCCAAGTCCCACAGCCATGTCAGGCTATAGTTACTAATAGCTCAACCTCACATGCACCTATCTACACCTCAGTGTCTGTGCCACAACCAGCCACACTTACTCATGCATCTACGCCCACTCTACTTCTTCCCATGCAACAAGCTGCATTCACACATGCTCCTCCCACTCACACAACTACATTTCACGACACTTCTAATGATCTTGTGAGAACCTTAGCTGAAGCCATTACAGCGAACCGCATTCCAATCCCAGAGCCTGCGGTCTTCACGGGAGATCCTCTTAAGTATAATGATTGGAAGCTTTCGTTCTCCGCTCTGATTGATAGGAAGAACCTGCCAGTTCAAGGAAAGCTGTTTTTCCTACGAAAGTATGTCAGCGGTGCTGCCAAGAAAGCTATTGAAGGGCATTTTCTGGTCGGTACAGAATCCGCTTACCTTGCCGCCTGGACTGTACTGGAAGACAGATTCGGCGACCCCTTCCTAATTGGTAAATCATACAGGGACAAGATCCATGCATGGCGCAAAATCGGCCCAAAGGATAATCAAGAGCTGCGTGAATTCGCAGACTTTCTCAGCAGCGTTGAATCAGCTATGCCTTATGTACAAGGACTACAAGTTCTTAATGACTGCGTGGAGAACCAAAGAATAGCAGCCAAACTACCTGACTGGTGCAGCTCACAGTGGAACCGTACAGTCGTAATCATCCAGGATGAAACCAATATGTTCCCTGACTTTAAGGTCTTTGTGTCATTTCTCAGAAGAGAGGCTCGTATTGCCTGCCACCCTGTCACTTCATGGCAAGCAATGAACCCAAAAGAAGAGAAAACAAAGTCAAGCGAGCAAGACAACTATAAGGGACATAGAAAAAGCATCATTGGTGCCAAGACCTTCACTACAAGCTCAAGTGAAAAGACAGACGGCAAGTGTCTGTTCTGCAAGAAAGCGAACCACACTCTCCACAAGTGTCGAAAGTTCATCGAAAAACCAATCGAGGAGAGAGTCAAGTTTGTGCAGCAGGAGAAACTCTGCTTTGGCTGCCTTGAAGTTGGTCATCATTCCAAGGCCTGCAAATCTAGAAGCACATGCGACACATGTGAAAAACATCATCCAACATCCTTACATCAAAACCGTGACAAGAAAGATCACAAACAAGGGAAGAAACCCGAACAAGACCAGCCAAGAGAAAAGACAAAGACAAGGGGTCTAAACCAAAGAAGACACAGGAGTTAGATGAAGCTACCTCTCTCAGAATCGTCCAAGACAAGAGTGGCACTCACACCTCACCAATAGTTCCAGTCTATGTGTCCACACTAACTGAACCGGACAAGGAAGTGTTAGTGTATGCTTTGCTTGACACCCAGAGCGACACTACTTTCATCCTAAAGGATGTCGCTGACACACTGAACGTGACCAAAGATCCAGTAAAGCTCAAGGTGTCTACAATCACGTCAAGAACAAAGGTTGTGTCCAGTGAGAAGGTGACAGGTCTACAAGTGAGAGGTATCAAGTCTGAAACCAAGATCAAGCTCCCAGTAAGCTACACTAGAGAATATATACCAGCAAACAAATCCCATATACCCACGAGTGAAACAGCAAAGTCCTGGCCACACTTAGAGCATCTAGCCGATGAGATGTCTCAAGCACTTGACTGTGAGGTAGGGTTACTAATCGGCTATAACTGTTCCCAAGCCCTGGCTCCCAGAGATGTCATCCATGGCAGCAAAGATCAGCCTTTCGCGCTCAAGTCTGCGCTGGGTTGGAGCATCGTTGGCTATAACAGTGCTGCCATGGACTACGAAGATGAAATTGGTGTGAGTCACTGTATCATCACAAAACAAGTCACACCAACTACCATGGCTCATTCAGAGCTCAAGTCTGAAATCCACTTCACCTCCCGAACTCAAGTCAAAGAAATGATCTCTCCATCAGACATAATCAAGGTGTTTGAGTCAGACTTCACTGAAAGAACAAGTGAAGAAGTTTCAATATCACAAGAAGACCTCCAGTTCCTCACAAAACTGAAGGACGGCATCAAGCAGAAGCCAGACGGACACTATGAGATGCCGTTGCCTTTCAAGGCAGAGAGGCCAAGTCTGCCAAACAACAGAGCATGCGCAGAACATCGACTGAAATGCCTTGAGAAGCGTCTGAAAAGGGATGAGAAATACTACAAGGATTATGTGACTTTCATGGAGGACATAATAGCAAGAGGCGACGCTGAAAGGGTCCCAGAGACAGAAATGGAAAGTCAAACATCATGGTATATCCCTCACCATGGGGTTTACCACCCCCAAACGCCCACAAAGATTCGAGTTGTATTCGATTGCTCTGCAAGTTTCACAACACGTCACTCAATGAACATCTGCTGACTGGACCAGACCTCACAAATACTCTCGTTGGGGTCCTGTGTCGTTTCAGAAAAGGAAAAGTGGCCATTATGTGTGATGTGGAGCGTATGTTCCACCAGTTTCATGTCGCACCACAAGACCAAGACTACCTTCGATTCCTGTGGTGGGATAAAGGCAAGATGGAAGATCCACCATCAGTGTATCGCATGAAGGTCCACTTGTTTGGTGCTGCATCTTTGCCAGGATGTGCCAATTTCGGGCTCAAGCACCTGGCAGCAGAAGGAGGAACACAGTTCAGTGAGCCAACAGTGAGGTTCATTCAACGTAATTTTTACGTTGATGACGGACTGACAAGTGTGGACAGCGAAACTGAAGCGATCCAGCTTGTTCAAGAAGCAAGGGAGCTCTGCAGAACTGGAAAACTCTGTTTACACAAGTTCATTAGTAATAACAAGAATGTGATCGAAACAATCCCAAAGGAAGAATGTGCTGAAGGAGCAACCAACCTGGACATGGCCCTCGGAGAACACAATATGGAACGAGCTCTCGGGGTCCAATGATGCATCAGTTCCGACAAGTTCCAGTTCCAGTCACATCCCAGTCCTCGAGGGCCGCTGTCCTACACATCTTAGATATTTTCCAGCTTCAGCACACCTGATTCTAATGAATGGATCACCATAGGCTTGTCATCTAGGTCCGCTCAGGTCCATTAACGACCCGTTCATTTGGATCAGGTGTGCTGAAGCAGGGAAACATCTAAAATATGCAGGACAGCGGCCTTCGAGGACTGGAGTTTGACACCCCTGGTGTAATGGGAATATGAAAAGGTTTTCAGGGAATATTTTAAAAAGTGCTGCAAAAAAAGAACACTTACCCCACCTTTAAGTTGTTTATCTGCCACTGAAGGTCAAGCCTTGTGGGTGTGTGTGTGTGTGTGTGTGTGTGTGTGAGCACTTTTTAACCTCGGAAATGACAAAGTTTAAAGAAAGAAAGCAAGCATTTGCATGAAATATATTGAGAGATTTTTCTTCTCTTTTCAGAAAAATGTATGCCTGCCCCATTTGTCTTCAAATGTACAGTGTACTTAGAAGACATTTGCAGGTCATGCACCTGATTACTAATAAGGAGGAGCGTAGCATCCTCCTCCACATGGCTTCCGGAAGAGTAAACTTCCGGAAATGCAGCTGTCCAGTCACCGGATGTGACTATAAAATGCAGAGATTGGACAGACACTTAAAATCACACACAGAGCTCAGTATCGAGGAGAGAGCCGCCATGACCCTGCAAGCGAAGAGGAAGGAGAGCCTCCGCCTTCTGTCTGAGCTCAGGGCCACAAACCCAACACCGGCCATGGTATCCACTCTTGACCTCGAAGAAGAGTTTGAGAGGGAGGCCATTTTGGACGAGCCTCCTGCCATGTCGCCTCAGTTTGTTTGTGACAACCTGGAGTGTCGGGAGGTGATGAGGGAGTAAGTGGTCACGGTCCTGTCCGGTTTTCTTCTGCTCACATCTGCAGCAGCCAGACGCTCACACAGATGTGTTCTCTCTCTGCAGCTACTATGAGCAGCTCCGCAGGAAGGAGGAAGAGAATGAAAATTTAAGAGACACCATCAACTCTCTCAGGATTAAGCTGAGGAAGGCTCAAAGGGCGACAAAGGCTGAGATGCCCTCCAGGATCTCGCTGCCTCAGGCAGGACGACAGCAGCTGGAGGTGGAGGAGGAGGAAGAGGAGGAGGATGAACTCGATGACAAGACAGAAGAAGAGCCGGACTCTTCTTCTGTCTTGTCATCGAGTTCAAGGGTCACCAGGCTGATCAAAAGCAAGAAGTTGGCTTTTGCCAAAAAAAATTAAAGTACAAATTATAATTGTAATTTATAACTGTAAATAGTTTTTTTAAAAATTGATATTTTGTTAATATTTCTTAATAGTTTGTTCATTTAGGTGTTTTAAGAGTGTTTTTGTACTGATAGTTATTTTACTTATTTATTTCTATTTTTATATTATTTCTAATGTCTTTTATTTAAAAAATATTTTTCTAAGAGTGTTTTTGTATTTATAGTTATTTCAATTATCAAAATGTTAAACTTTAATTATTTGTGGTGTGTTTTTTACATTAATGTTGTTTTTTTAGGGTGATTTTGTGAAAAAGTTCAAGTGTGGTGGTGATTGGACCTTTTTTGGCTAAGATACAGCCGTTTAAAGGGTGTACCCATTGAGTATTTGTTTTAAGCACTTTCTGTTGATAAAAAGAATACTGCACAAGCTGATGAAGATGATGGAAGACTCTTCACTCCCTCTCCATGAAGATGATGGAGGACTCTTCACTCCCTCTCCATGAAGATGATGGAGGACTCTTCACTCCCTCTCCATGAAGATGATGGAGGACTCTTCACTCCCTCTCCATGAAAAGATGATGGAGGACTCTTCACTCCCTCTCCATGAAAAGATGATGGAGGACTCTTCACTCCCTCTCCATGAAAAGATGATGGAGGACTCTTCACTCCCTCTCCATGAAAAGATGATGGAGGACTCTTCACTCCCTCTCCATGAGATGATGGAGACTCTTCACTCCCTCTCCATGAAAAGATGATGGAGGACTCTTCACTCCCTCTCCATGAAAAGATGATGGAGGACTCTTCACTCCCTCTCCATGAAGATGATGGAAGACTCTTTATCTCTCCACGACACAGTGATCAAACAACAGAGTGTGTTCAGTGAGAGGCTTCTTCAGGTCCGTTGCAAGACAGAAAGTTACAGAAGATCATTCCTGCCAGCAGCCATCAGTCTCCACGACAAGACATAAAACCTACTATTATTATCAATTAGTATTATTATTTTTGCTGTAATATTATTATTATTGCTGTCATTTAGGTATTGTTGAAAAAAAAGAGCCCTTGCTACAGTGTTTAATTTCCCTTCTGGGATGAATAAAGTATTTTTTTTCATTTCATATTCATAACCTTCCCATAAATGCTCCGATTGTGATAAAACACACATCCCTGTAAAGCCTTTCAGAAAATGTTTGATTTATTAAGATATGACCCTCTTACTCTGAGAACCATCAGAGCCTGGAGATCCATTCTCTCTATAGAAGGCTGGGCTCAGTTATCATCTCCTGTCACTCCCATTCTTGATAATCCAGACTTCCTGCCGGGCTGTGAGGACCAGGGCTTTAAAGTTTGGGACAACCAAGGCCTAAAGAAATTACATGATCTATTTAAAGGCCAGATTTTACTATCCTTTCAGCAGTTGCAAGAGCAATTTGGCTTATTTAACCAAGGTGACTACCACAGATATTTACAAATTGGAAATTTCATAGTTAAAGATAGCACCTTAATGACTAATAACACTGCCCTGTCTGTACAGATAAGAAATGCATCTCTGTTTTTTATAGAGCCTTAACCTTTGTGCTGTGTTCGTTTCTCCCCCCTTATTTTAGTGCTCCCGGTCAAATTTGACCGGCCTGTTTTAACTGCTCCTGCATTAACAGAAAAACCACTGATTAACCAGAACAAAAAACCACTGATTACACCAAATTTTATTTAACTCCTTTTTAAGCTGTAAACAATATCTCAGACCACTGGTTTATATGAATAACTGCAGTGAATATACATAAAATAGACACAGAAATAGTAAATTGTATTCCAAAATTATCATTTATTGTAAAAAGAAAGTAACAAAAATCAAAACAGTGACCAAATTCACACATCAACATGAGCCTATCATTTGTATGTGTGTGGGGGGGAGTCTTCACATGTGTCTTCACACACAGGAGTGGCATCTTATCAATATTTTCTACTCTTGCTCTTCCTCCTCTTTCCTGGGTGGATGAATAGCAGAGCAAATTGCCATCCTTGGACTGGAATATCACGGGACAGCTCCACCGCTACACCGGGCTGTGGGCTCGAACGTGAATGTTCAGCAACGGATAGCTCCCACCACTGCTCTGGGCTGTGGGAGCTGTCCGGTGCTGAACATTGTGAAATGTAGATGTAATGAAACTGCAAAACTTTGGACGGTTCAACATCAATTGCACATTATATAAAGTTTCAGTGGGTATTGAAAAAAAAAACCCTCCAAAAACATTAAGAACAACATTGGAAACCAATACTGAATGGTTGCAGTCTTTAGGCCATCAGGCTATATTACAATTGGACCAAATTCTGGAGTGGAAATTGGTGCACAGATAGGAAACATTTCTAAAAATGCTAGAATAAAAAGATGGCATCTAAAGAAAAAAAGCATGCACACGATTCAGAAATGTCTGGGCCTTTTCTGAACTTTAAATCATGGAAAGTGTACCAGGGTATATAAAAAAAAAAAATTAAACTTATCCTGGACATCAAGGTCACAGGGGCTTCTGGGCGAAGGAAGAAGACCGCCCAGGTTGTTATCCTGGCATTTCCAAAATTACTATATGCCATGGTAATGGTGTGCATTTGTGCACATGGCATGTGTAACTTGCACATCTGTGAAGGCACCATTGATGTTTAATGATTTGTGGAGCTTCTGAGGTATTTTTCATGGAAGGTCTTGCTAATATCAGCAAAACAATGTGATAATTATTACAAATCTTTAAATCAAAACCTTACATGCTAATTACACAAGCGTGGCTCTGTAGTATGAGTGCTAAACAGGTCTGCCTGTTTGGACTTTATCGAATGAAAAATACAGCAAAGATGGCCTCAACTGGTAACCAGCAGAAATCCTGTACCAAATAAGAATCAACACCCCAATCCCAACTTTTCAAACATATAGGCATGAAATTCAAAATGAGTATACATTAAAGAAAAAAAAATCTGTTTCAGCATCTGATTCGCTGTATCTGTCTCTTTTCAGATATGTAAAAGGTTTAAATGTTTTGTAACTTAGTACAGCTTTATATATATATTTTCCATTGTGTCCCATCTTTTTCAGAAACAGGTCTGGAAATCGACTCTTTATTACTATTATTATTGCAATTATCAACTCTTTGGGGATGACAGACATTTTTACTATGGCACACAGTAAGAGCTGCATGTGATTTTCACGACCCAACAACACAGACTGTCAGGATGTCACTGGGCTGAAAATTTGGTCAATGTTATCCTTAACTTTCCTATTATTCAACTCATGTTCAGTGAACTATATTGTAGAAACACAAACATTAAAGATTCAACAAGCTGGTCTGATGTTTAGCTTAGTTTGTACAAACTGTCAAAAATGAAGGCATGCAGTGTACTTTTTTTTTGAAGACTTTTCTGAACTTCTGTCAATAATCTGTGTTGATTTTGATTGTGTAGCTGTTGTTGGAGATTTCAACATTCATACTGATAATGTCCAGGACAGATTGAGCAAAGAGTTATGTTGTGTTCTCAATAATTTTTGTCTATCTCAGCATGTGAAAGAAAAAACGCATAACAAAGGGCACTGTTTGGATCTAGTCATCTCCAAAGGTCTGAATATTTCCAAGGTCATGGTGATGGATGTTGCTCTATCTGATCATTCCTGTGTTTTCTTTGAGAGTGCCATTATTGTCAACAAGAATGTCCAAACAGAGGTTGTCAAAAAACGATACATGGGTGAAAATGCCAGTGAAATGTTTCTACAAGCTTTCTCTCCCTCACCCCCTCTCTCCTGGCCCTCAGTTGATGAGCTTGTGGATCATTTCAATGGTAAAATTAAAAGCATTATTGATGTCATTGCTCCCATCAAGGTGAAAGTGACTGCCAAAAAGAGAGCTCCATGGAAAAAGGTGGCGGAGAACAAAGTTGCAGGTTCACTATGAGATCTATAAAGAAAGACTAAGAATTTATAATCTGGAGCTGAGAAAAGCAAGACAATCATTCTTTTCTGACATCATTGCTAAGAACAGTAATAATGCTCGTTCCCTGTTCATTACTGTTGACAGGTTAACTAACCCTCCTGTGTCAGTAACCCCAGAACTCCTATCCAACCAGGTCTGTAACGAATTTGCTTCCTTCTTTACTGACAAAATTCAGAAAATCAGGCAGTCAGTACGTGCTTCCACGCCAGGGGCAGCACATATGTCACCACTGTGGCCACCTAAAAATATCAACACCATGACACACTTTTCTCCAATCAGCCCAAAAACCCTGGATGAGATAATTTGCCATCTGAAAACCACCACTTGCTGTCTTGATACCCTGCCAACAGGGTTTTTCAAGACTGTTTCAGGATGCATGGTCCCAGATATTTTACTGATTGTAAACACCTCCCTGCTCTCAGGAGTCTTCCCTCAGACCCTGAAAACAGCCATCATCAAGCCACTCCTGAAAAAGACCAGCTTAGATTCATCACTCATGAGCAGCTACAGACCGAGTAAGATTATAGGAAAAGCTGTTTTTCAACAATTCCACAACTTCTTGATGCCAAATAACTGTTTTGATATCTACCAGTCAGGTTTTCGGCCACATCACAGCACTGAGACTGCTCTAGTTAAGGTCCTTAATGACATTCACTTGAACATAGATAGTGGAAACATTTCAGTCCTGGTACTACTGGATCTCATTGCTGCATTTGACACGGTTGACCATAACATCTTACTAGACCGGCTGAAAAACTGGGTAGGACTTTCTGGCACTGCATTGAATTGGTTTATGTCCTATCTAAAAGACAGGGACTACTTTCTGTCTATAGGTAACTATAAATCTGAGCAAACTAAAATAACTTATGGAGTTCCTCAAGGCTCCATCTTGGGGCCACTGCTGTTCAACATCTACATGCTCCCACTCGCTCAAATTATGAAAAACAACAAAATATGTTACCACAACTATGCTGATGACACACAAATCTACATAACCATCTCACCAGGAGACTACAGTCCGATCCAAACACTGACCAGATGCATTCAATTCAATTCAATTCAATTTTATTTATATAGCGTCTGTTACAATGACACTTGTCTCTAGGCGCTTTACAGAGACCCAGAGCATGACCCCCGAGCAAATATCATCAACTAAGATTATATAATTAAATCCAATCAATGATAATGGCAGGTAAAAAACTCCCACGTAGGGAGAAAAAAAACCTTTATACCAAACAGTGGCAAGGAAAAACTCCACTTTAAGAGGAAGACCTTGAGCAGGACCTGGCTCATATGGGGGGACCTTCCTGCCAAAGGCCAGCCGGGTAGAGAAAGAAAAGAGGGGAGACAGGACAGAGAGAGGATGTAGGACAGAGAGAAGATGGAGGACAGAAAGAGGATGTAGGACAGAGAGAGGAGAGCACAGAAAAAGTAAAAAATAATAATAAAGAAGTAGTGGAATTGTTGTAGGGTGAATGCAAGCGGGCTATGGAGGGCCCTTGGGCGTGTGGTCAGCGTAATGAGCCATGATAGGCTCTTGAGTATCAATAATGTGCATTGATCAAATTAGAGACTGGATGTGTCAGAACTTCCTTCAGTTAAATGAAGACAAAACTGAAATAATAGTTTTTGGAGCCAAGGAAGAAAGATTAAAAGTCACCACTCAGCTTCAAAGAGCGAAGTTAGAAACCAAAAACAAAGCCAGAAATCTGGGTGTTGTTATGGACTCCGACCTAAACTTCAGTAGTCACTTCAAGACAGTTGTGAAGTCAGCTTATTATCACTTAAAGAACATATCCGGGATTAAAGGACTGATGTCTCTGCAGGATTTAGAAAAACTTGTCCATGCATTTATCTTCAGTAGACTAGACTACTGTAACGCTCTCCTGACAGGTCTCCCTAAAAAGACCATCAGACAGCTGCAGTTAGTCCAGAACGCTGCTGCTCGAGTCCTCACTAACACCAAGAAAGTGGATCATATAACTCCAGTCCTCACTAACACCAAGAAAGTGGATCATATAACTCCAGTCCTCAGATCTTTACACTGGCTTCCTGTTTGTCAAAGAATTGACTTCAAAATCCTGCTGTTAGTTTACAAAGCACTGAATGGTTTAGGGCCAAAATACATTCAGGATCTTCTGGTTCGTTATGAACCCACCAGATCCCTCAGGTCATCAGGGTCAAGTCTACTTTCTGTTCCCAGAGTCAGAACTAAACACGGAGAGGCAGCGTTCAGTTTTTATGCTCCTCAAATGTGGAACAAACTCCCAGAAACCTGCAGGTCTGCTGACACTCTCAGCAGTTTTAAATCAAGGTTAAAAACTTTTTTATTTGCCACATTTTATCCTAATAATTAACTTTTATTTCTCGCATTTTATCTACATTTTTAATTCCTAAATCAAAAATAACTGTTGATTAACTTTTTGCATTTTTATTATTATTTTATCTTTTTATTTCCTCCTGTTTTAATGTAATGCTTTGTAATGCTTATGTACAGCACCTTGAATTGCCTTGTACACGAAATGTGCTATACAAATAAACTTGCCTTGCCTTGCCTTGCCTTACTTTCTGTTGACAATTCAAGGTAACTGCTGTTCTTACAAAAATCTCACAATACTGAAAACACTGAAGGATTCATGTACATTTTTCTTCAGAATCAGAATCAGCTTTATTGGCCAAGTTTGTGCACACAAACAAGGAATTTGACTCCGGTTTCGAAGCTCTCTTTGTAAAATTAGAATAAAATAAAATAAAAATATATAAAATTACTAGCACAATATATACAACAATATACAACAATATATACAGCTAACATGTTGTTGTGCAATTTTTTGTGGTTCTTCTGACACTCTGTGACTGTTAAGAGTTCATCAGAGCGACAGCCTGGGGAAAGAAACTGTCTCTGTGTCATCTGGTTTTGGCGAACAGTGCTCTGTAACGCCTACCGGAGGGGAGGAGCTTGAACAGTCCGTGGCCGGGATGTGAGGGGTCTGCAGAGATATTAGCTGCCCGTTTCCTGACCCTGGACCGGTACAAGTCCTGGATGGAGGGAAGGTCAGCACCGATGGTCCTCTCTGCAGACCTGATTGTCTGTTGCAGTCTGGCCCTGTCCCTTTTAGTGGCTGATCCAAACCAGACAGTGATAGAGGAGCAGAGGACAGACTGGATGATGGCAGTGTAAAAGATGGTCAGCAGCTCCTGTGGCAGGTTAAACTTCCTGAGCTGTCGCAGGAAGTACAACCTCTGCTGGGCCTTCTTCTGGACAGTGTCTATGTGGGAAGTCCACTTCAGGTCCCGAGAGAAAGTGGATCCCAGAAACCTGAAGGTATCCACAGTAGACACCGTGTTGTTGAGGATGGTTTCCCAGAAGGGTCCCCTGGTTTCACAGAAGGGTCCCCTGAGGTGCAGTCATTTGTGTAGAGGGAGAACAGCAGCGGGGAGAGGACGCACCCCTGGGGGGCGCCAGTGCTGATGGACCGGATGCTCGACGTGATGCCCCCCCAGCCTCACCTGTTGCTGCCTGTCAGTCAGGAAGCTGGTAATCCACTGACAGGTGGAGGCAGGCACGGTGAGCTGGGCGAGCTTCCGGTGGAGGATTTCAGGGATGATGGTGTTGAAGGCCGAGCTGAAATCCACAAACAAGACCCTCGCGTACATCCCTGGGGAGTCGAGGTGGTGCAGGATGTAGTGCAGTCCCATGTTGACTGCATCATCCGCCGACCTGTTTGCCCTGTAGGCAAACTGCAGGGGGTCCAGCAGGGGTCCTGTGATGTCCTTCAGGTGGCTCAACACCAGTCTCTCAAAGGATTTCATGACCACAGATGTCAGAGCGACAGGCCTGTAGTCATTTAATCCTGTGATGGAGGGCTTCTTGGGCACGGGGATGATGATGGAGCGCTTGAAGCAGGAGGGCACTTCACACAGCTCCAGAGAGGAGTTAAAGATCAGGGTGAAGATGGGTGCCAGCTGGTCAGCACAGACTCTCAGGCAGGAGGGGGACACACCATCAGGTCCTGGAGCCTTCCTGATCTTCTGTTTCTGGAAGAGCTGACACACATCCAATCAATCAATCAATCAATCAAACTTTATTTATATAGCACTTTTCATACAAATAAATGCAGCACAAAGTGCTTAACAATGTAAAAACAAAATAATCAATGGCAGCATGAAACACACCGATCCCTCCCGCAGCACCAGCCCCGGCACACCGCAACCAGCCATGCCGGTGGTCCACATGAAGATCACAGCCAGCAACCAACCAATGCAGAAAACCAGACAGCCCCATTGGCCCACACACTCCTCCCACCACTGCACATGCTCATACACACAAACACATAGACATACATATACATATAAAAAAAAAAACAGATCCTCACAGATCCTTAGTGCAGGCGGTGGGTCTGGGTGGAGGGGGTGAGGAGAGAGTGTTGCAGGTAGTCCTTTTGTGTGGTTGAGAGGTGTGAATGGGAGATTCTCAAACCTACAGTAGAAGCCGTTCAGGTCGTCTGCCAGTCTGGGCTTTTCCACCGGGTGGGGGGATGGTCTCCTGTAGTTGGTGATGTGTTGCAGGCCTCTCCAAACTGACGCAGGGTCGTTGGCTGAGAGGCTGTTTTGAAGCTTCTCACTGTAGCCCCTCTTAGCTACTTTGATCTCCTTTGTCAGCTTGTTTCTGGCCAGCTTAAACAGGGCCCGGTCCCATCTCTGTAGGCCACGTCCTTGTCCTGGCGCAGCTTCCTAAGATTGGGAGTGAACCAAGGTTTGCTGTTGTTGTATGTGCAGAAGGTCTTGGTCTGCACACACATATCCTCACAAAAACTGATGTACGATGTCACAGTGTCAGTGAGTTCATTGAGGTCTGTGGCTGCAGCTTCAAAAACACTCAAGTCAGTGCAGTCAAAGCAGGCCTGTAACTCCAGCTTTGACTCCTCTGTCCATTTCCTCACAGTCCTTACAGCAGGCTTGGAAATTTTTAATTTCTGCCTGTAGGTCAGGATGAGATGGAGCAGACAGTGGTCAGAGAGTCCTAAAGCTGCACGGGGGACAGCGTGATAAGAGTCCTTTAACACTGTGTAGCAGTGGTCCAGTGTGTTTGTGTCCCTGGTGGGACACTTAATATGCTGCCGGTATTTTGGGAATTCCTGGGTGAGGTTTGCACTGTTGAAATCCCTTAGAACAATGATGAGGGAGTCTGGGGGATTTTTCTCTACGTCTGTTATCTGGTCAGCTAGCTGTTGTAATGTCTCTGTTACACAGGCCTGGGGTGGGATGTAAACACCGACCAAAACAAACGAGGAGAACAAACGAGGACCAATGTTGAACGTGCAAATGTCCACTCACTGTATATACATTAAAAAGAAGATAGTGGCAAAAATGCAAATTTTCTTGGCTAGTTTAAGAAAATAAAAAGTAATTCAATTCCTTTCTGTAAAGCAACAAGGCCAATTATTAAGTCTTCTCTGATCAAGAACATGAGGAAAAATGTTCTATGAGTTCTATGATTCCCCCTGAATAGCACGAACACCATCAGAACACTTGGGCAGGATTGTGGCGCTGAAATGTTTGAAAAATCACCTGAGATAATCCCTTGACGCTCACGCACAAGTGCTGTTAAACTGACCAAAATATATATTTTTTATTATCAAAGGAAAAGTAAAACAGGTCCAACAGCTGATTTATTCACAAAAAGTCTAATGTTGGATTTTAATGCTAAAACACATTCATGAATTTTTCTTGCGCATCTATCACATTTTAGGCTCATATGTCACTGTTTGACATAACTGCGGCAAGGTAATGGTGGCTCTTCTTGCTACAAAAATATCCGTGACGTTCCTCCTCTTCTGTTCAAAGCAGAATGTCCAACTGGACATGTTCTAAACTTGCCCTCATCAACAAGGAGCGCCATAAACCAATGGAAAGAAAAACAAACAAACGTAACTTGCAGAAACGATAACTTAAATGTGCAAAAATACAAAGAAGTGAATTACACAAAGATGTAACGAAATGAATAAAAATTTAGGCTCAGTGATAACAAATTTACATCATGCAGTCAAAATGTAGTGTCATAGCTAATTGGTATAAAAGAAGAAGAAAAAGGTGAGAGGAACAGAGAGAAATGACAAACTGTTGCTGGTAATGAAGGTATTCAGATGAGTGTTGGCCATTCACTCAGTCTACTGCTGCAGTTTAAAGATGATGTCAGTAGAGATGGGTGGGTGGAAGTTGATGGTGTGGAGGCGGAGACCCTGAGAGGTTTTGTAGCTCTTTCCACACCGGCACTTAAAAGGTTTGCACACCCTAATCTGGGTTCGGTGGCCGTTCTTGGCATGATACTTGATTCCGTTCACATTCTTGTATCTTTTTTTACAGCCTGGAACAGGGCAAGCGAAAGGCTTCTCATCTTCCCCATTCATGCACATTGAGCTGGGGATGGACTCTGAGCTGATGGCACTCTCTGTGGTCCATGATTCCTCGCTGTCAGACTCCTCAAACTCTACATCCTCTTCATCACATTCACTCCCTGTAGGTGTGCTGCTGCGGAGGGATGAGGATGGGGTGATCGGTGGGGTGACTGGAGGAGTGAGGTTTCCACTGTTGTGGCGAGGTGGTGTGGAGACACTGGTGCATGACAGAGTCCCTGACAGGGACAGCTTGGGCTGCACCTTTTTCTTCAGGGCTTCATGTTCTCGCCTTGCAGCATCTGAACCTGTTGATATAACTGAGGGCAACATATGTTGGCTGCTGCTGCTCTTGCTTCTCCAGAAGGCAGGGGTCTGTATCAATGTGGTTCTCCTCGATGTGCATGATGAGCTCGGACAGAGAGTCGAAGTGAAGTCCGCAGCCAGCGAACCTGCAAGCGTTGGAAAAGAAAGAAGCAGTCGCGATGCCTGTCATGGTCGCTGCGGCATTTAGAAATAAGGGCAGGCAGCGGAGGTGAAACTGAGGAGCAGGCAGCGGTGAGAACAGCTGGAGCGATGCAGGCGGTGCGGTGACTTCCGACTCTTGTTTTATTTAACAGCAGAAGATCATCTAATGTAGTGTTGATACATTTTGGATTATCAGCGATCACAGTGCTTAATTTGCTAAACAAAGATCAACTGTAAAAACATTCTACAATAAAATATTGTATTATGAAAACACAGCTATTTACTGGAACATTTAATTGCCAGGTAACACATGTAATTTGAATGAATTACAAGATAATGTTGTAAACTAAAATTACAATTAATGGTTGTTTCTAATATAAAATAACAACACATTACTGTAATTTATATAAGGCAAAAACCTGTAAACAGTATCCAATAATATACTGTAATTATTTTTTACAGTAATTGACAACATTTTTACAGTACTTTATTGGCAACTTTTTTGCCTGTTATTTACTGTAAATTCTACAGGAAATTTGTTACAGTTTTGTTAAGTTGCTCACTGTACAGAAGAAGCTGACACTTTGCGATTTTTTTGGGTCCAAAACCCAAAATCTTCAGAAATGTCCCAAAATAGATGGTCACACAGCCCTGGGGGGCCCTGTGACTGTGACAGTGGCCAAAAGGTGAATAGAGAGCAAAATTGGACCCCAGAAACACACTCAGGGGGGTGTCAGAGGTGCGTACAGCATGAGTATTTGCTGAAATGCAGGAGGATGGATAAAAGCACCAATAACTTTTCAGAATAATAAATAATACA
The DNA here is from genome assembly GCA_018398805.1 of Hirundichthys speculiger. Lineage (NCBI taxonomy): Eukaryota > Metazoa > Chordata > Actinopteri > Beloniformes > Exocoetidae > Hirundichthys > Hirundichthys speculiger. The sequence goes on along the minus strand of JAGFBZ010001547.1, from coordinate 10,546 downwards.
AGAAATGTGAAGGGTGTAAACTTTTATTTCTAACATGACATCCATCCATCTATTTTCTACACCTGTTTCATCCTCCGAAGGGTCACGGTGTTTACATGACATGTTATTCATTTTTTTTTATCTAAAATAATTGTGTCATCAGATGAATCTTCTTCAGATTCCTCCTTGATTGTCGGAAGAGATGGAGTGTACTTTTTCCATTTTTTCCAGTTTTTGGGTTTCTTTCTTTCATTTTTTTTCTTTTTCTTTTTATGAAGCCTTGTAATCCTCTGCAATAAAAAATACATATGTTGAAGAATGACCTAACAACTCAATGAAAAAAAAAAGTCTTGCATAATTCTTACGATGTTTGGTGGAGGAGCTGTGGCCATGAGGAAAGCTTCTAGCATGTTCTGAAAATAAAATAAATAAAACACATAAAAGAAAATGAAGTGTGTTCATATATATATATATATATATATATATATATATATATATGTATTACGGACATCAATCCATCCATCCATTATCTATATCCATTCCATCCTCCGAAGGGTCACTGGGATCTGCTGGAGCCTATCCCAGCCATCTACGAGTGAAAGGCAGGGGTCCACCTGGACAGGTCTCCAGTCCATCTCCTGGACAGGTCTCCAGTCCATCACAGGACTACATGCAGACAAACAACCACGCACACTCACAATCACTCCTACAGGTAATTTAGACATGCAGGTCTTTGGACTGTGGGAGGAAGCCGGAGTACCCGGAGAAAAGCCGTGCAAGCACGGAGAGAACATGCAAACCTCCACACAGAAAGACCCCTGCTGAGGTTGGAACAGGGCCGGCTGCAGAATTTAACCACTGAGGGTGCCAAGTAAATGCCAGGGGGTGCCACAGTCGCGAAATTTTGTCCTTTTTACGGGTCGGATTGCGTGTCTTTACGCCATTTTTAAAGGGTTTTTTTCCACACACAATGGTTAACACATGCTGGCAAGTAGGGCTAAAACTGAACTGTAGGCTAGGTTGTCATCCTGTAATGCCATATTACAGTAAAGTATTCAATCATTCAAGCAATCAATCATTCAAGCCATCAGTCAATAAATCAAGAACCTGAGTTTCTCAATGTGAACTGCAGCCACAGCAGTCAGCAGCATTTATTAAGCACATTAATTAGGCCATGCTTATGTGTGTCTACATGCATTAGCTAACATTACTCATAAACATTACATATTTTAAAATAACAGATCTACAAAATAAGTACCAAGCAGTCCCAGGTCATACCAAAAGAAAAATGGGACCCAATGCCTCTCTGCTTGACACTCAGCATCAAGGGTTGGTTTGGGAGGTAGATCACTATGATGATAGAATGGCTACTCACAAAGAGAACAAATTTCACTACAGCAATGCATGTGGCAAGATGTGGGACTTGCTGGCTGGTAGTTCACCTACATTGCCATTTAAAGTAAATGTTTCACCCTTTGACTCAACTACTCTAAACACAAGAAAGAGAAAAAAAAACATAAGGGAACAACGGATTAGCCTGTGTAAACCCAAATAAAATGGTCATCTTTCTTTAGTTATTATTCCAAACTATCTGTGTGTGTAGGTGCCAAAAGAGTCAAGTCCAAGTCTTTGAGGTTCAAGTCCCAAGCAAGTCCAAGTCAATTTTTGTTTTCATCAAGCAAGTCCTTCAAGTCCTCAAAATTGGGACTCAAGTCCGAGTCGATTCTCAAGTCCCGAGTCCAAGTTCCCACCTCTGCTACAGCCTACAATGGTATAAAAACAATAGAAAAGGTAATTAAGCCTACAGCCTAAAATATCCAATGTATCTGTAACAGACTTGACAAAACCAGCACATCAGAAAGCAGAGACAGCAAGACAGCTAAATGTTCAACTTACTCAGTCAGTAGAGTTGCAGTCTCCTCTTATGTGCAGCGTTGAACTTCCTGAGTAAGAGATCCTTCCATTTGTCCTTCTGGAACTGTATGGTAAGGTCCCCTTCAAACGCCAACTGGATCAAGTTTGCTTTTCTTTGGTGATGCATGCTTCTTCTATGCTCAGTGAAGACCATGGACAATGTTGAGAATGTGTTCTCACATGTTGCTGAGGATGCCCCAAACGTAATTCCATGTTTGAGTGCAGTAAGCGCGCCTGGCATGGCTTTGAGAGGCCCTGCATATTTCTGCGGCGGGCTCGGGCTCCTCTCCCGAGGAATCCGGCTCGGTATTATTGTTCTCATCGGCATCGCTGTCAATTGTCACAGTTTCTGCACAGGTAGTGACAGTCTTTTCTTTGTTAAAATATTTTCTTATATATCCATCTTAGCCTTAGCCTTCAGAAACTTTGTTTTGGTCTGCTTTTCAGCTTTCCGCGCGCTCAAAACTGTAAACAGGAAGACTGGAAGAGTGAGGTGCGACATGGGAAATCACTGAATCAGTGATTTCCCACCTTTCCAGCAGCACCATGGACAGCGACAGCATCAGTGACACTGGTGCTGTCCCTGTCCACGGTGCTGCTGGAAAGGTGATTCCGCTCTGATTCTAATTGCAGCTTTCTGCTTCTGCTGCTGTGGTGCAATGAGCTGCAAGCAAGGTTGAGTGTGTGTTTCTGTAATTCCAATTCAATTTCCCCCGGCCGAACCCCGACTCTCTGTCAACAAATGTCAACAAAAAAGCACATGGCTACTCTGCTTACATCACATCTTTTGATGTCTTTAGTTTACATTCATGGCCTTTCGTGTCCTTTGTGTTTATATTTAAAGTCTTTGATCGGCTTTTTTGTGTACTTTTCAAGTCATTTGATCTCAGAGAGAGAGAGAGAGAGAGAGAGAGAGAGCGAGCGAGCAAGAGCGAGAGAGAGGTAGAGAGAGAGTGAGAGAGAGCGAGAGAGAGAGCGAGCGAGAGAGAGAGAGGAGCGGCAATAGTATATTAAATGCATTTTTAAATTGGTCGGAATGTCCAGAAGGATTATTTTTTTCCTGGTCCCGGCAAAAAAAAAAAAAAAAAAAAAAAACAGAACAAAAGGACATTTACCAGTCATTCAAACTGAGGGTGCAGAATTTTAAAGTGAGGGTGCCAGCCACCCTCTGGCACCCTCATAACACCAGGCCCGCTGCATTCCTCTTTTTTTAAACTTTTTTCCTGTTCAAAATCACGAGAAGGTAAGTGTTTTCCCCGACGTCTGCTCTCCTAATGATTTTATAAGGCTTTTTAAAATTGTTTTTACTTGTTTTTTAACTGAGCGTCTAATCACAGTTTATTACGGTAAAAATGAGTGCAACACGACTTCTCCTTTGATGTTTTTTCACCGTGTCGAGTGCGCGTCTCTTCGGAAGACGGAGTAGCCATATAATAAAGCGTTTGCTAGCTAAAATGGCTTGTGACCAAAAAGGTTTGTCTTTTTCAGTGTCCTGCAGAAGTTGTGAAAAGATAACCTCCTCCCCCAGTCAATCAGCTTTGCGGGGGGGGGGGGGGGGGGGGGGTGACTATTGTTCTGCATGACTCAGAATGCAGAACGGAGTTCCTTCAGCTCTTCAGATTTATTTATACAGCAATGTACAAAGAAATTGGATAACTTCTCCCATGTCAGTGCAGAATAGATATTTATAAACAAAAAAAAAAATTAAAATAGTTTAAAAGTCTCGTAGTTAAAGGTGGGGTGGGTGTTCTTTGAAAAAATGGTTCCAGCAATCTAAGTCGGGGGGAGGGGGGGTAATAATGAGCGCTTCTCCGTTTTTTTCACCGCGTCTCTTTGGAAAGACGGAGTAGCTCTCTCGTGCAATTAAACGTTTTCTAAAATGGCGTCCTGCCTGTGACGATAAAGTAAAGTCTTTTCAGTGTCCTTTTTAGGAGAAGGTGTGAACCCCCCCGTGTTTTTTCATTTATTGCAATTTACAGACGGTCCCTGGCCACTGGCACGGCTGCCGGCTGCGCATTTTCGTCAATATTTTACATCGAGCTCGCAGGACTGCTTATTTTTGTATAAATCATCAGGCATCATTTGTGTTTTGAAGATGTGTGGCTTCAGACTTATTGATCCCGGAAAGCCGAATCTGTGAATGTCTTTCTAACTTTCGGAGGGGAGGAGGGGTGGGTGTCCTTTAAAAAAAAAAACAGTTCCAGCAATCTAAGTCGGGGGGGGTGCATTGATATTTGATGAACGTATTAGGCAGCCAATGAAAGTAATGATGATCACTATTTTGATTGGTCAGAGTTTTTCTCTGATTATACCCTCTAGACTGGACCAAAACGTTTAGTTTTTTTTTTGCAAACATTTTATTTCAGTGGGTGTAGTGGGAATATGAAAAGGTTTTCACAACAGCACAACAGCACTTTTGCAAAAAAAAAAGAACACCTACCCCACCTTTAAGTTGTTTATCTGCCACTGAAGGTCAAGCCTTGTGGGTGTGGTGTGTGTGTGTAAGCACTTTTTAACCTTGAAAATGACAAAGTTTAAAGAAAGAAAGCAAGCATTTGCATGAAGTATAATGAGAGATTTTTCTTCTCTTTTCAGATAAATGTATGCCTGCCCCATTTGTCTTCAAATGTACAGTGTACTTAGAAGACATTTGCAGGTCATGCACCTGATTACTAATAAGGAGGAGCGTAGCATCCTCCTCCACATGGCTTCCGGAAGAGTAAACTTCCGGAAATGCAGCTGTCCAGTCAGTGTTATTTTTGATTTAAAAAGAAAACCTGTTAAGAATTTACACACACACACCTAGATAAATCCTCCTGGAAAACTTTGCCTTTTTAAATTTAAAAATCAGACATTTGTAACTTACTTTTTTTCCACTTAAGAATGTGAAGATGCTTTGAGCAAATGCTAAAAAAGTGATACCCACCTCAGGCCCACTGGATCGCAGATATTTTCTGCCCGAAACATTTCTTAACACATTATTGAAAAAAAGCAAAATCATGACTCCTTTTGTTGAAATTGATGTTTTGAAGGAAAATATTCCTGAACTTGTATCGTAATTTATAACTGTAAATAGTTTTTTTAAAATTGATATTTTGTTCATATTTATTAAGTTTGTTCATTTAGGTGTTTTAAGAGTGTTTTTGTACTGATAGTTATTTTACTTATTTATTTCTATTTTTATATTATTTCTAATGTCTTTTATTTAAAAAATATTTTTCTAAGAGTGTTTTTGTATTTATAGTTATTTCAGTTATTAAAATGTTAAACTTTAATTATTTGTGCTGTGTTTTTTTACATTAATGTTGTTTTTTTTAGGGTGATTTTGTGAAAAAGTTCAAGTGTGGTGGTGATTGGACCTTTTTTGGCTAAGATACAGCCGTTTAAAGGGTGTACCCATTGAGTATTTGTTTTAAGTACTTTCTGTTGATAAAAAAGAATGCTGCACAAGCTGATGAAGATGATGGAAGACTCTTCACTCCCTCTCCATGAAGATGATGGAAGACTCTTCACTCCCTCTCCATGAAGATGATGGAGGACTCTTCACTCCCTCTCCATGACACATGTCTATGGTGTCACTCCCTCTCCACATCAAGTTTGGTGACCACAGCCAGTGGTTCAAAACATGTGTCAGGACAGGTGTTTTGGACAGTTTGTAAGGTCCTGCACACAGGCTGATGGCTGGTTTCTAAGTGCTGGAGAGGTGAAACAACCGTGGATGGGCGTCTTTGAGACCCCGCTGGACCTCTTCTAAAATTCCCAAGAACTAATGATGAGTTGATGGCGCTTCATGGAACGTTTGCCAAAACTTTATTGATATGTGTGGATACTGTGTCACTGAATCCTGACACCTGCTGGACATTAAAAATCCCTACAGGCAACCAAGTTGCCAGACTTGACTGATGCCAATATGATTTACATTTTTATATTTTTCCAATGTATTGAACTTCAGTCCATTCTGCTTTTGGACAACAGTTCTCCAGCCAAGTGAGTATGGGAAGAATGGGAAGAATGGGAATGGGAAGATCAAAGTGCAGCTTGCTGCAAGTCCTGTTTGTGACACAGAGGTGTGAATCTGTGAGTGGTAGGTGTGTGTGTTTGAGGGGGTGATTGTGTGTTTGGGTGGGGGGGGGGGGGGGGCGTGTTTAGAGTTCTGTAGGGGGATGGGGTATTCACTACACGGGGGCTATGGCTTTCACAGCTCTGGAGAAGAAGCTGTCTCTTCAGTCCTTCAGGATGAAATTTAGCAGAGCTTAATCCAATATCTGCTTCCTGGAAGCTTAATGGTTAAAAAATAAGTCAAGAATAAATTCATAGGAGTCAATGTCACAGCATTTTCTGTGTAATCTATTATTTAAATTTTAATATTAATTTCTGATTAAAAAACAAAGTTCCTGTGCTATTATTAGTTTAATAAAGAATTTGAGACACCAATGTGGAGGAAATTTTGTATTTGGTTTATTCCATCTTGTAATTTTGTTAACAATATGTTTAAAAGTGATGCCTTTCTTAACAAGACCAATACACATAGTCAACAAAGACCAAATGTCTGACAAAAGGCTAAGCCGGGGGTCGGCTGTGGTTTTGATCTGTGAGACATAGCATAGGAAGAGCTGTAACTTCCTAAATTCAATTAGCATCAAACTCTACAACTTCTTGATCAAGGCAGAACTGTAACTTCCTTAAATTCATTTAGCATCAAATCTACAACTTCTTGATCAAGGGAAGAAACCGTGACTTCCTAAATTCAATCAGTCTGTCTTGAGACAAATGTCTTTTTGTCTTAACCACCACCTGCTGTGTCTATTCTGTATGCAAAAGCTGTAAGCACAATCAACATCTTCTGTCTTGGTATCCTGTATGCAAAACCTGTAAGCACAATCAACATCTTCTGTCTGGTATTCCTGTATGCAAAACTGTAAGCACAATCAACATTTCTGTCTTGGTATAAATATCAGCCCCATCTCTGTTGAGGGAGGGCTTTCATTCAGAATTATCCGTAATGCTGACTGACTGCTCTCCTTATGCTGCATAAGTTTGTTTCTTTTCTCTAATAAATTCTGTTTTGGTTTTCTCATCAAGATCAGATCTCATTGATATTAATTTTTTCCACAACAATTTGGCGCTGCGAGCAGGGTCCCTCGCTTGGTCGTCTGGACGGAGTGACGAAGAGACCGATCATCCTGGAATATTTAACTTCCAGCCTCCAACCTCAAAACAGCTGTTGAGACGGGAGGGCTTACTCACTACGTTCTGGCTACCAACGCTGGGATCCAACGGACTCAAGTTCTACAGTCTGATCTGGTGAGAGATTCATTTTCAAAAACACATTTGGGTCTCAAAGGTTCAGATCTGAGGTGGTTCAGCATTCTCCATAGCATTTGGGGAAGTTCAGTCTGCAGGAGTAACTGCGACTGGTTAGTTTCTGAGATCTGTTTGAAACGCTCCTTCTATAAAGTACTCAGAGGGTTAGGCTTTAACTGTTTGGGGCAGGCAAACAGACTCTGCAAAGACGTTTGCAGTTTTAGCAAGAGTGTGCACACTGACCCATAAAGAAATGGGTTCTGATAAATCCAAACCTCTTTCTGTTCCTGAGAGTTCCAATGTAGAATGTATGAGAGAAAAGTACGGCCGTGAGAGTGTTGAATGTGTGGCTCTCTGGACTGAAAAAATATGGGTTCCTAGCGGGGGGGCGGGTCGTTGAGTTTGAATGAGTGAAAAAATTGAACGAGAAATTGACTGAAAGAGAAAAAAAAAACTAAGAAAAAAAAAAAAAGATTTGTGTGAAAGATTTGGAAGAATGCGAAAAACATAGGAGATGCTTCAATGCTTGGGAAGCAGAAGCACAAAGAAAAGAGAGAAAACAGAGAGCCAAGGAGCTCCCTGGAAGTAAAGATAAAACTCAGGATGTTGTAGGAAGAACTGAAAATGCATCTTTACATATGAACAAACCACCACCATATACTGGCACCTCCTCTGTTTATTCTGTTTCAGAGCTCAGCGCACTCAGGATGGACCCTGACCTCGATGCCTGCCCCCCACCAAGTGCTCCTCCTTCAACAAGCCGTAATCAACAGACTGATCCATCTACACCAGTTGTCGTGGCCCAACCCACTCCAGTGAGAAGGTCTCATGCTAATCTCGGTGCCTCATCCCCCATGCACACAAGACTGCAGACACCACAATCCAGCAGAGAGGAAATAAACATCTCCGTGTCCAACTGTGGTGATGAGGAGGCGGCCCAGGACTGAACTGTTGTTAACGCTCCATGGTTGAAGTTGCAGGTCCGGCTGGTACCATTTTGGTTCATCGCCCCTGGGCAGATTCAGATGTTGCCAGTGCTGCAGAACTTTTACCGGATCCAGTCGCCTCAGGACTCAAATTCAGTGAGGCCCTTGATGCATTCTGCAAGGAGTTCAGACCCACTGGAGCAGAAATAAGACGCCATCCTTGCTAAAAAATTTTTAAAGCCAGTGATCTCCAGAAAATAAACGACAAGTTACCCCAGCCACATCTCCGCCCCGTCAACTGTGCCTGGAATGATGCTCAGAACAATGACTATAATGTAGCCCTTACGACACTCGTTGCTACTATAAAAGAAAAGTTTCCCCCCGAGTGGACATGCACGCTGTCAATACCTGTAAGCAGAGACCTGGTGAGCTTACTGACGACTACATCCATCGTCTGATCCAGGTTTTCAACACACACAGTGGACATGAACAACCAGCTTTGCTGGGAGAGAGACCTGGGACTTGGGAGAGCCAGCTGTTGTGATATCATTTTAAAGGACTTCTCCCTGACATTTCAGCGAAAGTCAAAACCAACTACGTAGGATGGGCTCTGAACAAGCAAGATTGGATGATGTGCAACGACATGCACGCCATGCCCAGCAACTGGTAGAGCAAGACAAAAAGACAAAAGAAAACAAAGCATCCAGAGACAATCATACAGCAGCTCTAACAATGTTTTCAGCAGTTTCTGGCCAACATTCCACCTATGCTAAGGGAAAAGGTAGAGGGAGAGGATACGCACACATCAGAGGCAGACGTGAACAAAGATTACAACAGAGACGTGTGCTTCAAGTGCGGCAAGACTGGGCACTGGAGAGATGACTGCCCTGAACGTCAGACCACAGACAACATTGAGCATGCGGACTGAATGGGGTGGCCATGAGGAACAGGGGACAACTGTCTGCGCTGACATCTGAACAGGGAGGTAAACACCCACACCACACACACATAAACATACAGAACACAATGAAACAAATGGTTGCAACTGAACTTCATGACTCAATTCAACAAGCCATCACTCATTTAGAAGCAAAAAGCAGAATGAATCCTTCCCAGTGTTGCGGTACCTATACCCATTATGAATCTACCACTTATAAAGCGTTCCCTCGCTTTGATTTAAAAATAGGAGGAGTGAATGTGTCCTTTATGGTTGATTCTGGTGCTACTAACTCTGTGGTTATGACCAAAACGTTTCCTGAAAAACCTAAAATGAGCGGAAATCATATTTATTCTATGTCTGCATCTGGCCAAGTTGTAAAGGAAAATGTCACAGCACCCTTAAGGTGCCACACACCAGCTGGACACATATTTAAACATGGTTTTCTTTTATCTGATTTGTGTCCAGTGAATCTCATGGGGCGTGACCTCATGTGTAAACTTGGTATTGTGTTAACTTCATCCCCAGAAGGAATTAAAGTTTCCTCTGCAGAAACACTTACTGCTGTACAGCTGAATTGTGCCACACTGACATACGAATATGTCTGGCAATTTCCCACATCTTTTATAAACCACGCACCTCACACATTTAGTTCATGATCTCATTTCTACAGATGACACTGATTTTATGACACCCAATGACCTCCACTGCATGCTTCATGTATCTTTTGGGCCAGACCAGTCATACGAAGAAAGGTGGTTCACCGCAACTCGGGAGGTTTTGAGTTTAACCTTTTTGTTTTACAACTCTGACATGGCTGCAGCAGCCGTATCTCTGACCCCTGCGCAACAATATTTTTTTTCTGTTCAAGGATCCTTTCCTCATTTGCCTTTGGCCAAGGCATGCGATTTACAGTGGTGGAATCTAGATCCTTTTGTAAAAAAATGCCATGATGCTACGGACTGGCAACCAACCCCTGATTCTAAAGTTTGTTTTTCCCTCATAAAAGTGTACAGACAACAACTATCCAGTACTGACATGCATGCAGATCAGTGAAACCGGTTTCCATGGCTGCTGTCAGTCCTTCTCAGTGCTTCCTGTCTGAGGAACAGGCAGCAGCCATCCCCTCTTTACGGGACGTCCCCTCAGATCTCTGGGCCCAGAGTAAATATGATGTTGGTCTAATAAAAAACTGTGACCCCGTTATTATTACCCCAAAATCTGATTACAGACCTTGCCAACGCCAATATCCTCTTAAACTGAGGCTGTAACTGGCATCAAACCAGTGTTTGACTCCCTGGTTAAAGCAGGAGTCATCGTTCCTTGTGACAGATCGCTGTTCGTTCACCTTTGTTTCCTGTTAAGAAAATCAGAGACAAAGGTCAACCTGATGAATGGCGTTTTGTTCAGGATCTGCAAAAGTGTTAATGCAGCGATTCAACCAAGGGCTCCGATTGTCCCCAAATCCCCATACAATCTTATCTCA
>JAGFBZ010001546.1:0-43539 GCA_018398805.1 Hirundichthys speculiger | reverse complement strand
GTACCAGTTCTGGGACTTGTTGATGAGGTCCGGGTCGTTTCAGTTTCACCTGCACGGCCGACCAGCAGAACATGTTGATGCCGGCGTAGAGGAAGGTGAGCATGCAGAGCACGATGGTGGTCCCCACCCTGGTGAGAGTCTTCTCGATGTTCTCGGGGAACGGCGAGTGGCTCTGCCAGAACAGGATCCAGGGGTAGAGGAAGAAGACCAGGAAGTTGAGGGAGACCACGGGCAGGATCCAGAGCTGGAGCACCGAGCTGAAGAGGACCAGAACCACCACACGGGTGGCGATCTCGAAGCTCCTCCACAGGAAAATGCACAGGTACGCCATGGGCCGGATGTCGACCTCGTAGTCGTCGTATTTGATCTTAATGGCCAGGATGTTGCAGCGCAGAGCTCCGTACACGATGGACAGAAGGGAGATCACCATCAGTGTCCCTGGCGCAGAAAAAAGGACACCAATATGAGGACGGCATCGTTTAAAGGACAGCTTCACAGTAGGGATGTAACGATATGGAAAATCTGATATCTCAATCATAGTGAACAAATTATCACTGTTTACGATATTATCTCTGTATTCTTCATTGCTGTACAAATGTCCCAAAAAAGACATACGTTTAAATAATTTCACAAAATCTTGTGATTTTCTTGTCATACTAAAACTTCAGAAGCCAAAATTTGATCAAAATGAAACTTTCACATTAAAAGGGCAAACAAGTGGCACAGAAATATGTTTTATTTTAAATGAACAATATAAATAACAGGAACAAAGCTTATTTGACTGGTGCAAATTTAAATAAACACTTTAACAACCATAGTAGGTCAAAATATGCAAACAATTATCAGGAACAAAAATTATAGTGAAGTTCAAATGAAATAAACTTTGGACTTTAAGCTGAAGCTTAAATAAGTATAAATGTGCAAATAAAGAAACAGTTGTTTAGGAGCCAAATATGTTGTTCTGAATTGTAGTTCACTCTGTGTGTCTGTGGGTGTCGCTGTGTTGTTACCTGAGGGTCAGGTATAAAGGTAGCTGCCTGTTATTGGTTAGATGTTAACTGTGTTTGACCGCTGTGGCGCTAACTGCCGGCGTTATGGTTGTCGGATCAGTTAATGGAATAAATTAATATTTTAACTGCATCAGAAGAACATCGTTCCGGTCATTTTTCAATCAACACCCAACGGTAACGTTTACGAAATGTGAGTTAGCCAAGCACGTCGACCAGGTTCCTCTTGGTCAAACACCTCAGTAGCTTGAAGCATTAGCCTTAGCTCCTTCAAGTTGCTTCTACAAATTATAATAAAATGTAAACAAGTGCTCTGCAGACAGAATAACTGTCCTCCACCAGTTGTCCCTCTGGATTCTTAAAAAAAACAGATCTTGGGTGGATTTTATCCATTTTAGTGGGTTAGTAAGTGTCCTGCGTGCTAACACCACTTTCCATGCTAACATTACAATACCCATGTTACAAGCTACATATTCACGCGAGACACAGTTGCGAGTCGCTCACAGACCTGAATGAGGCTGATATTACATCCTGGTAGATATTATCCTGGTTAGATATTATATCCCGGCAATCGACCGCGATAATAAGATGATGTCAAACATAAACGGTAATCGTTATCGCGTAAAATTTTACCGCGCTTTACTGTAATACCGCTAACCGTTCCATCCCTACTTCGCAGTTTCGTCGCCTCTCATCTGGAATCAAGACGGGTCAAGGTCTTTCTTTAAACACATGAGCACATTTTATTAGGCTTCAGAATTTTATACACAGAATTTTGGGTTTTTTTCACTGAAAAGTAATTATAACTATTTCAAGTATTCAGACCGCGTGTTCAGGCACTTAATAATCTCTGTTATCCTGCTTTAGTCAGTGGTACTTCAGATGCCAACTCTGCTGAAGTCCAGCAGTGACTAACTGAATTTAATGAACTTAATTAGGAAAGGCCAAGCTGTCTGTAGAAGCTCTCAGTTAATGGTTCGTGTCAGGAGAAAACAGAGAGAGGAGATCTGAGAGACGAGGACGCGTCTAAACACCGATCTGAGGAAGGATACAAGCGTCCAAAAACACAGCAACCTCCGTCATCCTGAGGTGGGACAAGAGAGGAACCGGTAAGAGAAGTCCTGGTTGAGCATCAGGGATAAACTGTCCCGTTCAGACAGGTAAGAAACAAGCAAAGATCCCAGTGAATGAAATACAGACATGTTGGAATAGGAGAAGATAACAGATGAACAGCAGCGCTAACAGTCAGGTGTTCAGAGTGGAAAGAGACGCCGTACCTCACATGCATACCTGAAGCTTCGCGTTTCAACGAGATAATTACCTGAAGCACGTGTGAAGAAAACACCGGAGTGGGAGTGGCTTCAAGAAAAAGGACAGATGTGGAAAATTCCCCGAGAAGATGTGACCGCGTTGCTGCTTTCCAAGGTGCCGTGAAAACCGAGAGGACGTCTGTACGTTTAAAGCGCTCAGCCTTTTAGTTATTTATAGAAAATGCTCCAAACCCACATTTTTCTTTTTGGTCTTTGCTTTGCTGATTTAAAATCCTTGAAGAAAGTTTCACAGATGCAGTAAGGTACTAACTATTTCTGTGCTCCATTTTATTGAAAGGTGCTCATTTGGTTTACATGTGAATGGACTCCAGAGGGTTAAAATTAAATATCCACATGTTTAATGTAAACCTTTTTTTTGCCTGCTGTTATTTGAGTTCAGCATTTGTGGCATTAAAACAGAAAATGAAACGTGTCATTACAGCAGATGCCTTTCTGAAGATGCTGTGAATAATTTTAAGGAGGTAATTCTCTCTCATCTCTTTTTGGTGGAATATAATAGAATTGCTGAGGGCAACGACCTGAATTTTACTCCAGCAGATATTGATTACCTTGTTAACAGTACTGCCGATATGTTACATTCAGCCCTGGATGCGGTTGCTCCTCTGAGGAAGAGGGTTTCTTATCTTAGGAGCTCAGCTCCCTGGTATAATTCACATATTCGCATGCTGAAGCAGAATGCACGTAAAATGGAAAGGAGGTGGTACTCCTGTAAATCTGTGGACTCCCATCGTGCCTGGAGAGATAGTTTAATAGTCTACAAAAGAGCCCTACGCAGAGCTAGAACATCTTATTATTCTTCGCTAATAGAAGAGAACAAACATAACCCACGTTTTCTGTTCAGCACTGTAGCCAGGCTGACAAAGAGTCACAACTCTGTTGGTCCATGCATTCCTGCTACTCTCAGTAGTGAAGACTTTATGAGCTTTTTTAGCGGGAAAATAATCAAAATTAGAGATGAGATTGGCCAGGCCCAGCTGTCGGCGGCTGTGGACATCCCCGCAGCTTCGTTGATCTCTTCCGTTTCTGATTTGACTCTGGACTGTTTTTCTCCTGTAGGCCTCTCTGAGTTGACCTCAACTATCAGTAAAGCTAAACCATCTACATGTCTGTTGGATCCCATCCCAACTCGGCTGTTCAAGGATGTTATGTCCTCTATTGGTATATCAATTTTGGATCAGATTAACCTATCTCTACAATCAGGATATGTACCACAGGTTTTTAAAGTTGCAGTCATTAAACCTTTGCTTAAGAAACCATCTCTTGACTCGGACATCTTGGCAAACTATAGACCAATATCCAACCTTCCATTTATCTCTAAAATTCTGGAAAAAATAGTTGCTAGCCAGTTAGGAGAAAACCTGCATAGAAATGATCTATTTGAGGTCTTTCAGTCAGGGTTTAGAACTCATCATAGCACAGAAACTGCACTGATTAGAGTCTCCAACGACCTCCTCATGGCCTCAGACAATGGATTAGTTTTCTGTCCTTGTTCTGCTGGACCTCAGTGCTGCTTTTGATACTGTTGATCACAGCCTTTTGCTGCATAGATTAGAGCACACTGTTGGAATTAAAGGGACAGCATTAGGCTGGTTTAAGTCATACCTATCTGACAGGTTCCAGTTCGTCCATGTTTATGACGTTTCTTCTACACGGACTAGGGTCTGCTATGGCGTCCCACAGGGTTCAGTTCTGGGACCAATCCTTTTCACTTTATACATGTTGCCCTTGGGAAAAATTATCCAGAGCCATGGCATAAACTTTCATTGCTACGCTGATGATACGCAGCTGTACTTATCTATGAAACCAGAGGAAACAAAACCTTTGGCTAAACTTCAAGGGTGTCTTAATGACATTAAGTCCTGGATGTCCTCTAACTTTTTGCTTCTAAACTCGGATAAAACAGAGGTTATTGTCTTTGGTCCCAAACACCTGAGGAATGGATTGACTGGATTTACGCTGGTTTCCAGCACAGTTGTGAAAAACCTTGCAGTTATTTTTGATCAGGATATGTCATTTAAGCAGCATATTAATCAGGTTTGCAAGACTGCCTTTTTTCATCTCCGAAATATTGCCAAGATTAGGAGCATCCTCTCCCAGGGTGATGCCGAAAAATTAATCCACGCGTTTCGTCAGTTCTAGACTGGATTACTGTAATGCGCTGTTAGCAGGATGTCCGAAAAGCTCGCTGAATAGCCTTCAATTGATCCAGAACGCAGCAGCGAGGGTGCTGACAGGAATCCGTTAGCGAGATCACATCTCTCCCGTGTTAGCCTCCCTCCATTGGCTTCCCATGAAATTTAGAATTGAGTTTAAAATTCTGCTTCTCTTCTCGCATATAAGGCCCTTAATGGCCTAGCTCCGCGCTATTTACAAGACTTGATAGCATGTTATGCTCCTAATAGAGCTCTCCGCTCTCAGAGTGCAGGATTACTCGTCGTTCCTAGAATATCTAAAAGTAGGTTTAGATAGTAGGTTAAAATTGAATTGAATTGAATTGAATTGGAACTTTCTTTTTATCCTTGACAGTAAATAAAAAGCCTTAATGTGGTTCCTTAAGTGACAGGAAGTTGACATGAGCCTTAAAAAGTGAATTTTGAGCTAAATTCTTCCAGACATTCAAGACTGTAGATGTTGTCCTTCATCGTTTGCATTGGAAACATGTTGGAATATTAAAAGGGCCGTTACGCACAAAAGCTGCTTTACGATAAATGTGCACTGTAAAAAAAAAAAATCATAATTTTACGATAAATAACTTAATTTTTACAGTATTTTTTACTGTTTTCTAAAAATAGTCTACAAAACTGTAAAATAACAGACATTTCTTGTACATTTAACAACATAGTTGTTTTTTTTAAGGTATTGTACCAGTAATGACAAACTATGTTCATTTCTCTTTTTTAAATGGAAAAATGACTGTATTATTATACATGATCTTTCCTGCTCTCCTAAATTACAGTCAAATCTTCGTAAAATGACAATAATTATCTGTAAGTAAATATGAAGCTTGTTAAATCAAGGTTTATGTCCATATTAATAATCTCCTGTCTTTCTGTGTAATTTTAAGGAAAATCTCACTAGTTTCACATTTATGTGTATTTTTATGTTCAAACGAATTGTATAAACAAATTTCACAAACTTGTATTTTATTACCTGAAACACTATGCAATTAAAATAAAAATAAATTGTATGCCCAAATCTGCTTTCTGTTGAGGTTGAAAGTTAGTGATGTCACTCAATGATGTCACATTGTGTAGAAGTACTAACATGCTAACGAATCTGATAAATGTCAAATGAGAAAAGTTAGAAAATATTGCATTGAAATAGTCCAGGCAGTAAGTAGTATATTTAAGAATGGTGATCTTTAAGTTCTTTAAAGAAACAACATACTTTAAATTTTCAATCTCAATAGCAGAATTTATTTTGCTGTATGACATTTAGCGCAAGACATAGTATTAAAATCTTCATCAAAGACTTCAGGACCGCAGAAATGCCAGTGATGGACCACCCAGTGGCACAGTGGTTAGGACATGTGGTCAACATACTGTAGTGGTCTGGCAGGTCCTTTTGGGTCGTTTCCCAGCATCCTTTGCAGCCCTGGTTGTTTAGGTGCTTATCTGTGTTTATTTGTTAGCTATTTGATTTAATGCTAGCATGTAAAGTCTGTTGCTAGTTTGACTCCCTGTTGATTCAGACCTCTTACATTTAACATGTTCATTAGTGTCACCCTGAGTTAAGTCTGTCTGTGTTCTAATGAGAACCCGTAGCCTGGTGTTTAATGAAGTGTGTAGAACAAAACTTGTGCTGTGTAAAAACAGGAAGTTGACAGAATACTCCTTTAGCTAGCGCCATGACTCAGTCAGGTGTTGCAAAACCAGGATCCACTATAATGCAAGGGCTACAGTCCTTAAAATTGTAGCAATTTTAAACCCAATATCTAATTTTTCAAGTTTTTTGATTGTTTTGAAGGATTAATCACATTAATTTTTGTGTCTTATACTGTTATATTACATCAAACACAAGTTATTATACAACTTCTTTACATAAAATAATGTCATTGAAACCTAGAGGTCTTCACGGGTCCACTTTCATGGACCTGAACTTGAATGGACCCGTAAAAATTCGCCCCGAAACCAACCCGACCTATTAGCATAAGTCCGGGGGTCCGAACCCGAATGGACCCGAAACATTTGGACCCGGAACCGGCCCGACCCGAGTCTTTAGTTTTTCGATCACGACACTTAAGGGCTGTGTATACTCTTGCGGCAATGTGTCGCCGTCAACTTATTGCAGAGATGCCGCAGACACGTTTGATTTGTACAAGCACGGTCTCCGCTATGTTATTCCACGCCACAACGCAAGAGCAACAACCACGAACTAGCTAAACTTACTAAACGTGTCTCTGTCTCTTGCGTTTTTCCACCCACCGTCTCGGTCGTATCCAGACCCACATTCATCGCTATCTCCCTCCATGAA
The DNA here is from genome assembly GCA_018398805.1 of Hirundichthys speculiger. Classification (NCBI taxonomy): domain Eukaryota; kingdom Metazoa; phylum Chordata; class Actinopteri; order Beloniformes; family Exocoetidae; genus Hirundichthys; species Hirundichthys speculiger. Next base: position 36,728 of record JAGFBZ010001546.1, on the reverse strand, counting down.
TTACTAGAATATGTGTCTTTGTGGTGTGGAGAACGAAAATCGTAGATGTGGGTACTTCCTCATTTCTTCAATGACGCGCTCTTTTCTATGCGGATGTAGAATTGACCAATCAACTGTTTGCGTCGACCTACAATTTTGGGGAGGTGCACTGGAGTGTCTGCGTAGGGTGGGGGGGCATCTCTGCGTTGTCTGTGTAGGTGACGCAGACGGCCTGACGTTCGAGTATAAATCAGGCTTTACTCGAATAGAACCGACACAATCCAGCCCATAGTTGCTAACGTTAAAGTTGTCTAGCATTGAATAAAACTTGATCTTCTTACCTAAAGTTGTCTTCTTCTACCGGTTCAGTTGCTACATAGGCTACGTGATGTAAACAACAATAAATCCACGTCGTTATTTTCTTTGTGGATACAGATGCTAATGGTCGCAACTGCTAACGCTAATAGCCTACACCGGTCAGGACGTGTCGTGAATATGTTCTCTCATCCAGCGTTGTCATGTTGGCGATCCGTTGTGTTTTACAGCTGCCGGGCAAACCGCTAATAACACGCTAATAACACGCTACGGCAACACGATTGTTTCATGACAAACACGTCACGTTAACGAATAATTAATTAAACTGCCCCGAGTCCTGACATTAGCTGCCACCGCCAATATCTTTACCTCTCTGGAGTAAAAGTGGACCCAGCCTGTCAGAGACCACCGACCAGACCCGAGACTAACTACCGATTCAGACCAGAACCCGGAGACACGTCTTTAGAATGGACCCGAGACCCGATTTGGGTCGGGTTGGAACCTCGGATTTTGGGGTTGTCTGGTTGTTCGGAAGACCTCTTTTGAAACCAATTAATAACAGCACATTTCTGTAAATTTAAGCATTATTATTCGTAATACAGCATTTACTTACCATATTTCTAGGTAATTTAATTGTTTTAAAATGTGAAAATGTTCCTAATTAAATGTTAAAAACAACCTGAAAAATAAGGCAAAATCTTGTTAAAATTACAGCTACAAACCATGGGCGGAGTTTGCGGGGGGCAGGGGGAGCATTGCTCCCCCTGGTGGCTGAAATATGTAATTGCATTGTCAACGAACTGGCAAAAATAAATAAATGTTTTTGACCGTAATGTTTTTTTTTAAGTCCAAAATAAACTGCAGTATATTGTGACAGTTAAATGAATCATGTTATATTTTGTTTCTTAATACATTTAACATCATTAACATTAACATTTATAACATCTACTGTGTACTGTATCCTGTTGCATCTACTGGTTTTGAACATCATCTAATCTTGGACTTCATGGTTTCGTGGTGAGTGTATCTTGTCTGCCATCACGTGCGCGCGAGTTTGCACATATGTGTGCATGCGCGCCGGTTCGCGTGAGAGTGCGCCTGTTTGTTGAAAGTGCTTAACAATTTTTGCCCCCCCTGACGCAAAAGTCAAACTACGCTTATGCTACAAACTTTATTTCAATTATGGAAAAAAACGTTATTTTCATGTGAAAGTAATTTTCTGTTATTTCACTGTATTTTTTTTTTTTGGCGCCCCCAGTTGCTGGAAAATTACCGTTTTTTTTTAAGATTTATTTTTATTTTTACAGATTATTGTCTCAGCTTGTCACATAGAATAATGCTTTGATGACATCTTTTTAAAGACCAGATGCCCCAGTTCTGACTCGGTGTTAACACTTTCATGGACCCGAACCCGAATGGACATGTGAAAATTCGACCCAAAACCAACCCGACCCGAGCTATTATCATGAGTTCGCAATATTTGGACCCGGAACCGACCCAACCAGAGTCTTTAGTTTCCGACCACGAACCGAACCGAGTTACCCGAATAGAACCGAGACAATCCAGCCCATAGTTGCTCATGTTAAAGTTGTCTAGTGTTGAATAAAACCTGATTTTCTTACCTAAAGTTGTCTTCTTCTACCGGTTCAGTTGCTACATAGGCTACGTGATGTAAACAACAATAAATCCACGTCGTTATTTTCTTTGTGGATACAGATGCTATTGGTAGCAACTGCTAACGCTAATAGCCTACGCCGGTCAGGACGTGTCGTGAATATGTTCTCTCATCCAGCGTTGTCATGTTGGCGATCCGTTGTGCTTTACAGCTGCCGGGCAAACCGCTAATAACACGCTAATAACACGCTACGACAACACGGTTGTTTCATGACAAACACGCCACGTTAATGAATAATTAATTAAACTCCGAGTCCTGACATTAGCTGCCACCGCTAATATCTTCACCTCTCTGGAGTAAACGTGGACCCAGCCTGTCAGAGAGCACCGACCGGACCCGAGACTAACTGTACCGATTCAGACCAGAACCCGGAGTCACGTCTTTAGAATGGACCTTACATTTCTGTAAATCTAAGCATTATTATTCGTAATACAGCATTTACTTACCATATTTCTAGGTAATTTAATTGTTTTAAAATGTGAAAATGTTAAAAACAACCTGAAAAATAAGGCAAAATCTTGTTAAAATTACAGCTACAAACTTTATTTCAATAATGGAAAAAAACGTTATTTTTATGCGAAAATTACCGGAAAAATTACCGTTTTTTTTAAGATTTATTTTTATTTTTACAGATTATTGTCTCAGCTTGACACATAGAATAATGCTTTGATGACATCTTTTTAAAGACCAGATGCCCCAGTTCTGACTCGGTGTGAACACTTTCCCAAACCTCAAACATCTCAGGGTCTGGGACACACACATGCGCACGCACACACACACTAACACACAGGAAGTGACCCCAGATGTCCAGAAAGGATCACCGTTTTCCGTCCCTGGGGTCGGGGGGGGGGGGTTACCTCTTCCGATGGACACCCCCCGCTGCAGGACGCAGATGTAGAGCTGCAGGGTGAGCTGGGGGGCCGACCCCAGGAAGGCCTGGATGACAGAGGTGCGGGCGAAGGCCGCTCGGTGCGTGAACAGCTTCCCCTCCGCCTGCCCCACCTGCCGCTCCACCTCCTCAGACTGGCCCCCCCGAGGCATCTGCTTCTTCCTGGTGATGCTGACATAAGGCTCCTCCACGCGGCCCACGCTGCCGTAGATGCAGAAGGCCTCCAGACACCTGAAACGGCAGGGGGGGAGGGAGGTGAGGGGTCCAGGCTGCCATGTTCACAGCACAGCCAGAGATAACAGCATCACATTTAAAGACACCAGTCACTGATTCATCTGTTAGTCAGAAAAACTAACGCAGCTGCGAGCAGAATATATTTCTGAGGGAGACTTTGTTCATCAGTTTCTTCCAGGGACGGACTGGGACTAAAAAACGGCCCTGGACTTTCCCCCCCCACCAATAACCGTGGGGGGGGACGACGACTACACATCACAACAAAAATAAACATAAACATTGTCTTTTTTTTTTACTGCCATTATACAGTTACTTATATGCTTGCATGTTAAACAGAAATCTATATTTATATCACATATGCTTTAAATACATTTGTTTATTAGCATTACTTGGAATGACAGCCATTAAACCTGAACTTATACCTCCAAAGTTCTAACATTTTGGATAAACATATTATTTGATGTTGCGGCTACAGACAAGAAGAATAAAACAGATTTGGTTTTCCTAAATCTCATAACATTTTTAGCCTTTTAGGTCTATTCTGTGTCAGAATTAACCTGCTTAACACATTTTATAGTTTTAATATTCTGCTAGGGCAGACCTGGGCAAAACACGGCCCGCGGGCCACATCCGGCCCTTTGTGCGTCTCTGTCCGGCCCGCATGAGGACAATCATAAATTACATTTGATTAAAACTTAATAAAAAAAAAAAAAAAAAATCTATGTCGTGCGTGCAATACAACTGTGGTGCTTTTATTTTGAAAGGCGTAGTACTTCCGTGTAGCGTACGTGCATGAAGGTAAACAGCGCTAAGTGATGCTGCCGTTAAAATGTGTGCTGACGCTAAGAAAAGAAAAATTGACAAGGAATGACGTGCTTTCAACAAGACATGGACCGCTAAGTATTTCTTTAAAGAAATTAAAAGGTGAAGCCGTGATTTGTGCTACACAGATCGCTGTTTAAAGATTGTAATTTGAATCCGTACTACACAAGCATGAGGAAAAATACAGAAATCTGTTGGATAAAGAGCGCGCAATAGAGGCTGATGCATCGCAAGCAAAACTGCAAACCCAACAAGGAATTGGTAAAATGAGGTGGAAAACATTAAAACATTATTCATTTAATTGATGTGTTTCTATAGATGTGGTAATTCACAGTTTGAGGAATTTAACAAGTTAAGAATAAATTGGACTTTTTAATGATTATTTTTGTTTTTTTACTCGACCTATACGCCACAATTTCACAGAGCCTAATATAAATATCTACAGAATAATTGTATTCTTCTAATTACCAGTACCACCGATTTAGAATATATAATTTAATGCATTTTACAATGGAAGGAAGTTGAGCAGGATTAAGTTCAAGTTATCGTTGATGTGGCCCTCTGACACAACTCAGGTTTTTCATGTGGCCCCTTGTAAAAATTAATTGCCCACCCCTGTGCTAGGGTGACCCAAAAACCCCAAAAGAGGACCCCCTACTGGCCTCTAGTTGATACTGCAAAAATACTCAAAGATAGTCAGAGATGACAAAGTAGCTTTATAAACCATACATTTATTTAAAACATCTCTTTTCTGTTGGAAATGAACATTTTCTGATCTGTAAACTTTAAATAATGTCTCATAACCAGTGACATGTGACTCCATCAGAACCAGATTTACACATTTATGAACCCAACAGAGGAGATTATTATTATTATTATTATTATTATTATTATTATCAGCAGTAGTTAGCAGGTTATGGTTTATATGTCATATCGGCATCTTTTAAAAAGATTTTCTAGTAGCCTTTATTGGATAGAGAGAAAACAATGACTAAAAAGGGACAAAACAACATAATACAACACTGGAGATTGAACCACAAGCCACTAGACTACCTGGTAGTGCTGGACGATATGGAAAAAATCATATATCACGATATGGACTATTTTATATCACGATAACGATATATATCACGATTTACCATAATAAAGTATGTTTTCAGTTATTCTCTGAAAAGTTTGACAAAAATGTCATTGCTTACTTTTCAACTTTATTTTGAAAGGACATTTAGCTGAACTGTCACAAACATACATTTTAGTGCAGCAAAAACAGGTAGGTACAGAGGTACAGTAGCTTTCACATTTTTTTAAAGTGCACAACAGTTTCTGAGAGGAAAAACACATTTTTGCACTGAAGTTCAGCTATAAAAAATAAACACAAATTATTTTTCAACTTTCTGAAATCTGTAACCTTGTAGTGTAAAGTTTGCAAACCAATATAAAGTGTCTAAAGTAAACATCAGGGTTGAAGAGAACTCTGTTTAAGGCATTAACCATGAATAAAAGTGCAAACATAAAAGGCTACTTTGTAGAAGTAGATATGATTCTATCAAATTATTGTTGCAGGTTATTTAATTACATATTTGCTGTAATAATTGATAAAATTAGGTTAGAAACGATAGAAGAGAAATGGCACAATACACACTTTTATATTGTCCCCACGATATGTATCGTCATATCGCCCAGCACTACTACCTGGTAAATACTATTGTAGAACCCTGACAAACTGATTTTAAATTAAACTGCTCCATGCAGCGCTGCTGTGACTAGTTAGGGAACCAATCAACCAATCGTTCTTCAAACAACATTTGTAGCTTGTTCCACATTAACCCACCAGCACCACGAAAGAGAAGACAAAGATAAATAGTGACTAAATGAAAAACGCTTCTCCTCCTCAAACTTACTCGTCTTACTTTAGTTTTAATTTTTCCATCCATCTTTCTCCTTGAGTTTTCTGCTTCCATCTTTCTGTTGACAGACGCTAACGTTAAGGGCCGTGTATTCTCTCGCATCAATCAGTGCGTTTACATGGGAAGTTTAATTCCTCTTTAATTCAGAATTAAAGTCAAAGCCGAATAAAAGTTACCATGTAAACACTTAATTCCATATGAAAATGTCAATTCCGAATTAAACTTAATTCCGAAGTAAGTGGCTGGTTTATTCCCATTTTAATTCTGAATTAAATAATTCCGCAGTCATGTTTACACTCATTCCTCTTTAAATTAATTCCCGTCTTTCTGCGCATGCTAGTTCTCTTGCCCGTCTGTCGCGATGACGCTTATATTCCGGCAGCACGCAGTAAACGGTGTTCAAGAGCAGAGACGATTGATTTAATAAATAGCTTGGAACTGGAAATAATTAAAAGAACAGATGGCAGGAAACATAAAAATTGTGAGCTTTTCAAAGCGGCCAGGTTAAATGAAGGAGGTTTCACAGATAGAGACGCCACCCAGGTCAAAAATAAGTGGAACGTTGTTGCTAACCAAGTTAGCTAAGTTTGTTTTCTTCCGGTAGATGTAAAGACGTCCGCCCCCCCCCATCCAATCAGAACCCTTCCCAACCCCCAGACCTAAAGCGGAGTTGGATAAAGCCGAACTAACGTGTTTTCCATTTAAACCTTAATTCGGAATTACTATTTCCATGTAAACTCGAAAGAAAATAGTTTAATTCGGAATTATTTAATTCCTAATTTTAATTCCGAATTAAAAAACATCATGTAACCGCAGCCACTGTTCTGTTGCTTATGCCTGAATGAAAGAGCAGCCAATCACATAAATGGCTCCGCCCTCTCTGCTGTGATTGACACACAAATCATTCTTATGAAAAACGAAACCATTATCATAATAATGGATACGTATTTCATAATAATAAATGACTGTATTTAATTACAATAGACTCATATATTTATTGAATACTTCTGAAGCTCCACTGTTCTTTTTTTTGTTTATATCTGTTGGTTTTCTCATGATGTCTTGCCTTGGGGCCCTTGTGTTTCTGTCTTCTGCCAGGTTGTACGGAAACATCAACACACATCACAAAAACCAACTGCGAAATCAATTCTGAATAGTCCCGATTGATCGGTTGGGACCTCGGCCACACTGGACCGGGACCAGCTGCTCTGCTGGTCTAAAACCAGGAAGTGACCGGTCCGGGTCAAAGATTTAATTACATACCAGAGCTGACCGATCAATAACTGGTGATTTATGTTCCCAGATGTGTTTTTATGTATAAACGGAATTTGTTACGAGTATAATTATGAATCCTACTGCTTCAGACAGATGTTATTTTACCGTCGGGGTCATTTACAAAAACATTTAAGCTTCCAAGAGGGAAACTAATTCAATTCAATTCAATTCAGTTTTATTTGTATAGCGTCTGTTACCATGTCAACTGTCTCCAGGTCTTTACAGAGACCCAGATCAACTATAACTAAAGGTATAATATTAAATCCTAATCAATGATAATGGAGGTAAAAAAAAAAAAACTCCCACAGAGGAAGAAAAAAACTCCACTTCAAGGGGAAGAAACCTGGACCAGGACCTGGATAAGATGGAGGACAGAGAGAGGATGGAGGACAGAGAGAGAGGATGGAGGACGGAGGAGAGATGGAGAGACAGGATGGAGGACAGAGAGATGGAGGACGGAGAGAGGATGGAGGACAGAAGAGGATGGAGGACAGAGAGGAGGAGAGGAGAGGATGGATGGAGGACAGAGAGAGGATGGAGGACAGAGAGGATGGAGGACAGAGAGATGGAGGACAGAGAGAGATGGAGGACAGAGAGGATGGAGGACATGAGAGAGAGACAGAGATGGAGGACAGAGAGAGATGGAGGACAGGATACAGAGAGACATAGAGATGGAGACAGAGGATGGAGGACAGAGAGAGATGGAGGAAGAGAGAGGGAGGAAGAGAGGACAGAGAGGACATGGATGAAGAGGAGGGGACAGACAGAGAGACGAGGATGGAGGACATGGAGGACAGAGAGAGAGGATGGAGGGAGAGAGGATGGAGGACAGAGAGGATGGAGGACAGAGAGGATGGAGGACAGAGGACAGATGGACGGAGAATGGAGGATGGAGGACAGAGAGAGGATGGAGGACAGAGAGAGGATGGAGGACAGAGGAGGATGAGGAGGACAAGAGAGGATGGAGACGAGAGGATGAGATGGAGGACAGAGAGAGGACAGAGGACGAGAGGATGGAGGACAGAGAGGATGGAGGACAGGAGAGGACAGAGGACATAGAGAGAGGATGGAGGACAGAGAGGATGGAGGACGAGAGAGGAGAGGAGGAGGATGGAGGACAGAGGAGATGGAGGACGAGAGGATGGAGGACAGAGAGAGGATGGAGGACAGAGAGAGATGGAGGACGGAGAGAGGATGGAGGACGAAGATGGAGGACAGAGAGGATGGAGGACAGAGAGAGGATGGAGGACAGAGAGAGGATGGAGGACAGAGAGGATGAGGACAGAGAGGATGGACAGGACAGAGAGAGGAGGATGGAGGACAGAGAGATGATGGAGGACGAGAGAGAGGATGGAGGACAGAGAGAGGATGACAGAGAGGAGAGGAGAGAGAGGAGAGGACAGAGATGGAGGACAGAGAGAGAGGAGGACAGAGATGGAGGACAGAGACAGAGAGGATGGAGAGAGGATGGAGACAGAGAGAGGATGGAGGACAGAGAGGATGAGAGAGAGGATGGAGGACAGGACAGAGAGGATGGAGGACGAGAGAGGATGGAGGACAGAGAGGATGGAGGACAGAGATGGAGATGGAGGAGGACAGAGAGGATGGAGGACAGAGAGGAGAGGACAGAGAGAGGAGGAGGACAGGAGAGAGAGGATGGAGGACAGAGAGATGGAGAGAGGAGAGAGGATAGAGGATGGAGGACAGAGAGGATGGAGGACAGGAGAGAGGAGGAGAGAGAGGATGGAGGACAGAGAGAGGAGATGGAGGACAGAGAGGACGAGAGGGGAGGACAGGAGAGGAGGACAGAGAGGATAGAGAGAGGATGGAGACAGAGAGAGGGGACAGATGGATGGAGGACAGAGAGGATGGAGGACAGAGAGAGGATGGAGGACAGGAGGACAGAGAGGATGGAGGACAGAGAGGATGGAGACAGAGAGGATGGAGGACAGAGAGAGGATGGAGGATGGAGGACAGAGAGGATGGATGGAGGAGAGATGGAGGACGAGGACAGAGAGGGGATGGAGGACAGAGAGAGGACGAGAGGATGAGGAGGACGAGGACAGAGAGGATGGAGGACGGGACAGAGAGGATGGAGGACGGAGAGAGAGGATGGAGGACAGAGAGGATGGAGGACAGAGAGGATGGAGGACAGAGAGGAGGAGGACAGAGGACAGAGATGGAGGACAGAGAGATGGAGGACAGGAGAGGATGGAGGACAGAGGCGGAGGACGAGAGGATGGAGGACAGAGAGAGGGAGGACAGAGAGGATGAGGACAGACAGAGATGGAGGACAGAGAGGAGGACGAGAGGAGAGGACAGAGAAGGATGGAGGACAGAGAGAGGATGGAGGACAGGAGAGAGGATGGAGGACGAGGATGGAGGACAGAGGAGGATGGAGAGAGAGGATGGAGGACAGAGAGAGAGAGGACAGGAGAGGATGGAGGACGAGAGAGGACAGAGGACATGGAGGACAGAGAGGACAGAGGAGAGGGAGGACAGGAGGACAGAGAGGATGGAGGACAGAGGAGAGGATGGAGGACAGAGAGAGGATGGAGGACAGAGAGAGGATGGAGGACAGAGAGGAAGAGGAGGAGGACAGAGAGGATGGAGGACAGAGAGAGAGGAGATGGAGGACAGGAGATGGACAGAGAGATGGAGGACAGAGAGGATGGAGGACGGAGAGAGAGGATGGAGGACAGGAGGGAGAGAGGATGGAGGACAGAGAGAGGATGGAGGACAGGAGATGGACGAGAGGAGGAGGGGAGGACAGAGAGAGATGGAGGGACAGAGAGGATGAGACAGGAGAGACAGAGGATGGAGGACAGAGAGGATGGAGGACAGAGAGAGGAGAGGAGAGGAGGGACAGAGAGAGGATGGAGAGGAGGAGAGGACAGAGAGGAGGACAGAGGATGGAGGAGGACAGAGAGGAGGAGGAGAGAGGAGGACAGAGGATGGAGGAGGAGACAGGATGGAGGATGAGAGGATATGACAGGACAGAGAGGATGGAGGACAGAGAGAGGATGGAGGACAGAGAGAGGAGATGGAGGAGATAGGAGAGGATGGAGGACAGAGGATGGAGGACAGAGAGAGGATGGGGACAGAGAGAGAGAGGAGGAGAGGAGGGCGGAGGACAGAGAGAGAGGACAGGAGGAGAGAGAGAGAGACAGAGAGGATGGAGGACAGAGAGGAGGATGAGAGGAGAGGAGGAGACAGAGAGGATGGAGGACAGAGAGGAGAGAGGATGGAGAGGATGGAGAGGACAGAGAGGATAGAGAGAGGATAGAGAGGATGGAGGACAGGATGGAGAGGATGGAGGACAGAGGAGAGGACAGAGAGAGGATGGAGGACAGAGAGGATGAGGAGGACAGAGAGGGGAGGAGATGAGGATGGAGGACAGGAGAGAGGATGGAGGACAGAGAGGGAGAGAGGAGGACAGAGAGAGGATGGAGGACAGAGAGAGGATGGAGGAGAGAGAGGATGGAGGACGAGAGAGATGGAGGAGAGAGAGGAGGAGGACAGAGAGAGGATGGATGGAGGAGAGGATGGACGAGAGGAGGAGGAGGACAGAGAGAGGATGGAGGACAGAGAGAGGATGGAGGACGAGAGGAGGATGGAGGACAGAGAGAGGATGGAGGACAGAGAGAGGATGGAGGACAGGAGGACAGAGAGAGGATAGGACAGAGAGAGGATGGAGGACAGAGAGAGGATGGAGGACAGAGAGAGGATGGAGGACAGAGAGGAGAGAGAGGATGGAGGACAGAGGAGAGAGGATGGAGGACGAGATGGAGGAGGAGAGAGGATGGAGAGGACAGAGAGGATGGAGGACAGGAGAGAGGATGGAGGACAGAGAGAGGATGGAGGACAGAGAGAGGATGGAGGACAGAGAGAGGATGGAGGAGGAGAGGAGGAGAGAGAGGATGGAGGACAGAGAGAGGATGGAGGACAGGAGAGGAGGAGGACAGAGAGAGGATGGAGAGAGGAGGACAGAGAGGAGAGGACAGAGAGAGGATGGAGGACAGAGAGAGGATGGAGGACAGAGAGGATGGAGGACAGAGAGAGGGGAGACAGAGAGAGGAGGAGGACAGGAGAGAGGATGGAGGACAGAGAGAGGATGGAGGACAGAGAGAGGAGGACAGAGAGAGGATGGAGGACAGAGAGGATGGAGGACAGAGAGAGGATGGAGAGGATGGACAGAGAGAGAGGATGGAGGACAGAGAGAGGATGGAGGAGAGATGGAGGAGGACAGAGAGAGGATAGGACAGAGAGAGGACGGAGAGAGAGAGGGATGGAGGACAGAGAGGAGAGAGGATGGAGGACAGAGAGAGGATGGAGAGAGGATGGATGGAGGACAGAGGATAGAGAGGATGGAGGACAGAGAGGATGGAGGACGGAGGAGAGAGGATGGAGGACAGAGAGAGGATGGAGGACAGAGAGGATGGAGGACAGAGAGAGAGGATGGAGGACGGAGAGAGAGAGGATGGAGGACAGAGAGAGGATGGAGGACAGAGAGAGGATGGAGGAGGAGGAGAGAGGATGGAGGACAGAGAGAGGATGGAGGACAGAGAGAGGATGGAGGACAGAGAGAGGAGAGAGAGGAGGAAAGAGAGAGGATGGAGGACAGAGAGAGAGGATGGAGGACAGAGAGAGAGGATGGAGGACAGAGAGAGGATGGAGGACAGAGAGAGAGGATGGAGGACAGAGAGAGGATGGAGGACAGAGAGGATGGAGGAGAGAGGATGGAGGACAGAGAGAGGATGGAGGACAGAGAGAGGAGGGAGGACAGAGAGAGGATGGCGGACAGAGAGAGGATGGAGGACAGAGAGGGGGTGAGTATTGACAAGGACCTCACAATCGCAATACGATATGTATCGTGATACTTGGCTCACGATATGATATTATCACGATATATTGTGATATTCTACTCAGTTAATATCAAAATTAAAAGTAGAGATGAAAAATCAAGTTGCTGTTTATGTTCATCAGATGATATTGATCATTTAGAGGACAAATTGAGTCAAAACTATTTGCTTCAAATCAACCTATTCATTGTTTATCATTACTGTTTTTGCACATTTAAGTGAATGAATGAATTTTCCTAAAAATCGATATTAGGAGCTGAAAAATCGATATTATAGTGAGCGGCCGAAAATCGTGATATGTCGCCAAATCAATTATTTTTTCACACTCCTACCTTCACCAGACCTCCATCCAAGAGAACTAGACCTTCATACACTCACCGGCCACTTTAAAAGAAGACAGGATGTGATTATCTTGGGAGCCGCAAACTTTTCAAACCTTTTCAGTCGTAAAAAAAAAAAAAAAACGAAGGCAGCAAGAATTTTTAAAAACACAGGATGTTGAGCTGTTAGAATGTGAGACAGTCAGCACTTTTAAAGCAACAGGATGCTCCTCCTCTCTGATAACCAGCGAGTACGTTCACAAAACCTTTAAACAATTTTATAAATCCAAACACACAGACACATTTTTGATTCTGTACCTTCGTTTCCCCTCACTTACATTATTTTTGTTATTGTCGAGAGCCAGAATTGAATCATGATTAAAATGTGATTAATTCCACATCAGTCACTGATCAGTAATTTATCCAAGTGACACAGAAGCAATTTGTTGACATGAAGAGCTGCAATCTACAATTCTACCACTAGATGTCAGTAACTGCGACACACTCGCCCTTTAAATTTCAAAATAAACTTGGCGGCAACAGTTTCAAGATAATATGAAGCTGTTTCATCCCCAGCAACCGTCTGGAAAAGGTGATGCTCTGGAAAAGAAAGGAAACTATGAAGATGTTTGGATTTAGTTGAGCTGAACATGGCGTCAGAAGTGTGGACACTTACAAAATACCACCGTGACTTTGCTAAAAGTGCTAAAAAAAAAAAAACAGAGTGCAAGTTACCCTGATGTGAAAAACTGATGTTCTTAGTTTAATTTACACCTGCATCGTCCTTTCAGAAGGACTGAAATGCACAAAAAGGCAGAAAGTGAACCTCAAACAACTATTATTGAGTCAAACTGCAGCATGTAAACGCCAGACGGAATAAAAGCAGGTCTGCAGAAAGCAGCTGAAGGAGAAATGATCATGAGGAAGTAGCGCAGCGTCAGTTAGAGGTCACAGGAAAGAAGAAAACAAGAATAAATCATCAGCAGTCACCGGACGTGTCACTGCTGCGGCGACGCTGACCGATAAAGATAGTTGTTTAAGGCGGATAAGACGAGGAAGTGACGTTCCCTCTCCGCTGGTGTTGAGTGATAAGGAGGCTGCAGAGACTATTTTAGGAACTGATCCTCACTGAGGACAGATGTGGGAAGATGCTGGAACCGGGTCGTCTCAGGTCAGAGGCACCAATATGGACGCCCTCATTCATGAACATGACAGATTTATAACGACTGTGGTTGAAAGTAACTGTGATGTTCTTTAACACACAGTTTTTCTCTTTTTTTTTTTGTCAGATTGATATTCTGACTTACATAAATCAGTCTTTGGGGTCACCTTGAACATGTTTAGGTGAGTCTCAGTCTGAACACTGATCCAGCAGGTGTTCTCACCTCTGCTGAAAGTCTCTGATGGTTCAAACTGGGAATCTCCTTCAAACCAGCAGCTCAGAGAGCCTGACACCAGCTACATGATGAAACCCCCGCTTAGGTCGGGTTCAAAGGACTTGAGAATAAACTAAATGCTTGCATTTAATTTTACACAGTGGCTGCGGTTACATGAAGTTTTTTAATTCGGAATTAATAATTAGGAATGAAATAATTCCGAATTAAACTATTTTCCTTCGAGTTTACATGGAAATAGTAATTTCGAATTAAGGTTTACATGGAAAACACGTTAGTTCGGCTTTATCCAACTCCGCTTTAGGTCTGGGGGTTGGGAAGGGTTCTGATTGGATGGGGGGGGGCGGACGTCTTTACATCTACCGGAAGAAAACAAACTTAGCTAACTGCTTAGCAACAACATTCCACTTATTTTTGACCTGGGTGGCGTCTCTATCTGTGAAACCTCCTTCATTTAGCCTAGCTGCTACAACTTTGAAAAGCTCACAATTTTTATGTTTCCTGCCATCTGTTCTTTTAATTATTTCCAGTTCCTCCAAACTATTTATTAAATAAATCGTCTCTGCTCTTGAACACAGTTTACTGCCGGAACATAAGCGTCATGGCGACAGACGGGCAAGAGAACGAGCATGCGCAGAAAGACGGGAATTAATTTAAAGATGAATGAGTGTATACATGACCGCGGAATTACTTAATGCGGATTAAAATGGGAATAAACCAGCCACTTACTTCGGAATTAAGTTTAATTCGGAATTGACATTTTCATATGGAATTAAGTGTTTACATGGTAACTTTTATTCGGCTTTAACTTTAATTCTGAATTAAAGAGGAATTAAACTTCCCATGTAAACGCACCCATTGTAGTAGAGAACATCTAGCTGGGTGCTAGTTCAGTTTATATCACTAGCTTCACACAGGAGTGTCGGCCAGAACACCACTTATGGCCGTTTTCCAGAGTATGGAGGAATAGAGGACTGAGAGGCTGATGAGATGTTTACTCAATTTACTTCTTCTTTGCAGCAACATACATAACTCGCAGTGTTGTAGTAAAGCTGGATGTTACATTTGTGATTGTGTGGTTTTCTATAAAGAATAATAACAGAATACATACACTTAATGAAGGATAACATATCCTCACATTAATATTCCCTATATGGAGTAATATAAATAATATTACCAACTAATATTAACTAAAACGATAAATAAACCAAAGGAGGTAATCGGATGATTACAATCCCACATTTCTCTTTCTCATTTACACAAGAAAGAAACAGAAACATACCCCAAACACTCAATATACAGATTTCTAAGGCTTATTAACACTGTATCGAGCTACCGCTAATGTGGACATAACACTTCCTGTAGCGTATAAATCCTCCTGCTGACAACCCGGCAGGATGCTTTTATTGTGAAATCAGCTGCTACTTCCGGTGGCCAGTTAGCCTTAGCTTCACTATCGGCACAGAGACGGCGCCCCACGACAACTACTCCGTACCCCAGCGTAATCATAAAACACTCTAACAGCACTATGAACAGGTAACACACATAAACATCATTTGAACTCTACAAAACATATTTTGACCCGATGTGCAGAGTCAGGTGAGCCGGGAGTAGGGCTGTAGCGATACACTAATCTCGCGATACGATACGATACATTTGGCTCACGGATACGATATTATATCGATATTTTTCTAACAATACATTTACATCATTTCCTGAAAGATTTTAACAGGACAAAGTGATTTTGGTGACATCTTGTGAGTGTTCCAATTTGTTTAAATTAACTGAACTGAAAGGTAGGTGACTGCAGACAGAGAGGAGAGAAAGGAGGCCTCTGATTGGTCAATTCTACATCCACGTCATCGAAGAAATGAGGAAGTACCCACATCTGTACGATTCTGGTTCTCCACACTACAAAGACAGCACATATTCTAGTAATTCATGGAGGGAGATAGAGATGAATGTGGGTCTGGATACGGCCGAGACGGTGAGGAAGTGGAAACGCAAGAGATACGTTTAGTAAGTTTAGCTAGTTCGTGATTGTCCCTCTCCATTGTGGCGTGGAATAACATAGCGGAAACGCGCTTCAAAAATCAATCAAAAGTTACTGTGACACGTTGCCGCGAGAGTAAACACAGCCCTTAAAGCGTTTTCCACCACTGAATACGGTCTCAAATCCTAACAAATAAAGTTTGGCTAGCTCTCAGTTAGCATTAGCTTGTCCGGGTGGTGACGTTTCAGGTGGGTTCGCCTCGCAGGTTGGTGGTTGGTGGTATTTCCAGAGTACTTCACGTTTGAGTGACACAGCTTGCAAACCGCCATACTTTTGTCTAAATCTTCACTTTCCTTTTTCTTTTTCAACCCGAACTGCTCCCACACATCTGCTTTTAAGCTAGCAGGCGCTGCGTTTATACTCGCCGCCATCCTCCTGACTGGATCAGCTGAAGAAGATAACTTCTTCTGCTTCTGGGTAACTGGTTAGAAATGCTCTACAGCGACACCAGTGGCTGGAGGACTTAATGGCTCAGGAAGAGCACCCGTGCGGGCCACGGGGGTTTTGAAGGGAGCTTAGAATATCGATACCCGCGGCTGAAATATCGATACTCTCTGGGAAATAAAAAATCGATTTATATCGCAGAATCGATAAAATCACCCAGCCCTAGCCGGGAGCGTTAGCTAGCGTGCATGAATGGCATCCTCCGCATAAACCAAGAGGACTCATCTACAGTTACCTCACCATAACAAAGTACAATACTAGTAACGTAGCAGATAAATACTCACTCTTTCATTCACGCACAGATCACTTGTACCGAAGTTATTGCACTGCACAACTTTAGTCTACGGCTTGACCGAAGCGCAACTTTTCTTTACTGTGTGACGTCACTCCGCTCAAGATAGAACCCCGTCACGTAGGTTGGCTCACCCCAATAATATTACCGCACTGAATGAACAGATACCTAACGGCACATCAGACACAGGAGCCCATATGGCAACAGGACTTAACACTCTTAATACTTATAAATTTGGGCCTTTTCTACACACATAGATTTTTTACATCAAGGAAAAAGCTAAAAAATCCTATGTAGGGTGGCTGGACTCTGCCTTACAGATAGGGTGAGGAGTTCTGCCATTTGGGAGTAGAGTCGCTGCTCTGCCACATCGAGAGGAGCCAGGTGAGGTGGTTCACCTCCCCAGAGAGGTGTTTTGAGCATGTCCAACCAGGCGGAGGCCCCGGGACAGACCCAGGGACAGACCCAGGGACAGACCCAGGGACAGACCCAGGGACAGACCCAGGGACAGACCCCGGGACAGACCCAGGGACAGACCCAGGGAGACCCGGAGACCCAGGGGACCCAGGGACGACCCAGGGACAGACCCAGGGGACCCAGGGACAGACCCAGGGGACCCAGGGACAGACCCAGGGACAGACCCAGGGACAGACCCAGGGACAGACCCAGGGACAGACCCCGGGACAGACCCAGGGACAGACCCAGGGACAGACCCCGGGACAGACCCAGGGACAGACCCAGGGACAGACCCAGGGATGGACCCAGGGACAGATCCAGGGACAGACCCCGGGACAGACCCAGGGACAGACCCAGGGACAGACCCAGGGACAGACCCAGGGATGGACCCAGGGACAGACCCAGGGACAGACCCAGGGACAGACCCAGGGACAGACGCAGGGACAGACCCAGGGACAGACCCAGGGACAGACCCAGGACCCGCTGGATGGATTATATCTCTTGCCTGAGTGGCTGGATGCACACTGATGGAGTGAAAACACCCGATGTACCTCTTAAATGTCAAAAAACAATGGAAAAAGTGGTTGGACAGGTATTTAAAGTGGCTAAAGCTCCAGAGTTAGCGACAGAACAGTAAAAATAATATTCTGTAAATGTATCCTCAGTGGATTAACTCTGAAGAGCCGTAAATCTGAGAGACCTTGTGGAACAAAACTGTACGACTCAAAAGCTGCTGCCCATCCAAAATGAAGCCACACACTAATATTTATCCCGACCGCCTTTAACTTTGGTTACGCCACACGTTCACCATGGTTACGATGCACCTCTGCAGCATCACAACATTGATTTCCATCCAGAGTTGCGCTAATCTTTCCCCAAGATCTTGTACTGATGATGGGAGACACATCCCAGAGATTCTCAGTGGGTTGGGTTAGTGTTAGGGTTACTCTAACCCTAACACTAACACTAACCCTAACAGGTTATCTAAAAGTAGATTTGGAGGACGGGCCTTCTGCTACCAGACACCTTTATTCTGGAACCAGCTACCAGTTTGGGTTCAGGAGGCTGACACCACCTCCATCTTTAAAACTAAACTGAAAACATTTCTGTTCAGTAAAGCCTACAGTTAGTCTAAACTATAGAGTGTAGATGCTAATAGTTATAGCTACAGTTAGTCTAAACTATAGTGTGTGTAGGGGCTAATAGTTTATAGCTACAGTTAGTCTAAACTATGTGTGTAGGGCTAATAGTTATAGCTACAGTTAGTCTAAACTATAGTGTGTAGGGGCTAATAGTTATAGCTACAGTTAGTTTAAACTATAGTGTGTAGGGGCTAATAGTTATAGCTACAGTTAGTCTAAACTATAGTGTGTAGGGACTAATAGTTATAGCTACAGTTAGTCTGAACTATAGTGTGTAGGGGCTAATAGTTATAGCTACAGTTAGTCTAAACTATAGTGTGTAGGGGCTAATAGTTATAGCTACAGTTACTCTAAACTATAGTGTGTAGGGGCTAATAGTTATAGCTACAGTTAGTCTAAACTATAGTGTGTAGATGCTAATAGTTATAGCTACAGTTAGTCTAACTATTGTGCGTAGATGCTAATAGTTATAGCTACAGTTAGTCTAAACTATAGTGTGTAGATGCTAATAGTTATAGCTACAGTTAGTCTAAACTATAGTGTGTAGATGCTAATAGTTATAGCTACAGTTAGTCTAAACTATAGTGTGTAGATGCTAATAGTTATAGCTACAGTTAGTCTAAACTATAGTGTGTAGGGGCTAATAGTTATAGCTACAGTTAGTCTAAACTATAGTGTGTAGATGCTAATAGTTATAGCCATAGCTGTAGTAGCTCAGATTACAGTAGCTCGTCTTAATCACAGCTTCGTCATAGCTATGCTGCTATAGGCCTACGCTGCAGGGGGACACCAACATGATCTGCTGAGTGGTGTCTCCACTGCTCTTCTCCCTTTCCTTCCCTTTCTTCCTCCCTTCCTCCTCCTCCAGCTCATTCATAATTAATTAGCAGCACCCTGTTACTGAAACTGTGCTCCATTTTCTTTCCTGTAGTTTGAAACATCAAGCATCAAGGATTTTCTAAACTGTCCTTTTGTCCAGATGAATAAACAAGAGTAAGAGTCGTGTCCCTTTAAGGGTGAACTGGAGGATCGGATTTCCTCCTGGAGCTGTTTTTGGATCCAAGATGCATTTAGAAAAAAAAAAAAGAAAAGAAAAAATGGTCTGTTCAGAGTGTATTTATATAAGCAACTGCTGATCAATTAACTGAGCCCTCATCTAATAAGAATCATGTTTCCATAAATAATTAATCTGATCATCCTTTAAACTGTTATATTGCTCATTTGATACATCAAATTTAAGATTTTAACAATTATATTTCACACTTCAGATGCAGAAGTGAGACACAGAAAGTTATTTGATTTTATCAGCCTACATTTCGTGAGCTGAGCGGTTTTTAAAAGTGTGCAGCGCCGTTAGCACATTTGTTAGCAGTGTGGTGTGAGTTTACAGGTTTCTGACGAGCAGGTTTAGAGTCGTGTTGGTCCAGATGGTCCAGTTAGACCAGCTCCTCCATCAGCAACCTCACCATTTAACATCCTCCTAGACCAGAGCCGGACTGGTAACCTGTGGATTCTGGAAAAAGTCCAGAACAGCCGTCCGGTCTGCAGCCGTCGGCGCTGTTCAATAACCAAAGTTTTCATTCTATCGACTAACAGCAGGGGGCGCTGAGACGATCATTTACCAGATATAAACCTAAAAACCAACGAAGCAGACTGAAGATTGATTTATACTCGAACGTCAGGTCGTCTGTGTCACCTACGCAGACGACGCAGAGGTGCCCCCCCACCCTACGTCGACACTCCGGTGCTCCTCCCCAAAACTGTAGGTGATCGCAGACAGTGTCGCAGAGAGGACAGAAAGGAGGCCTCTGATTGGTCAATTCTACATCCGCGTCATCGAAGAAATGAGGAAGTACCCACATCTGTACGATTCTGGTTCTCCACACTACAAAGACAGCACATATTCTAGTAATTCATGGAGGGAGATAGCGGTGAATGTGGGTCTGGATACGGCCGAGACGGTGAGGAAGTGGAAAAACGCAAGAGATAAGTTTAGTAAGTTTAGCTAGTTCGTGATTGTCGCTCTCGCGTTGTGGCGTTGAATAACATAGCGGAGACCGCGCTAGTATAAATGAAAAGTGTCTGCGACAAGCTGACGGCGACACATTGATGCGAGAAAATACACGGCCCTTAACGTTAGCGTCTGTCAACAGAAAGATGGAAGCAGAAAACTCAAGGAGAAAGATGGATGGAAAAATTAAAACTAAAGAAAGTTTGAGGAGGAGAAGTGTTTTTCATTTAGTCACTATTTATCTTTATCTTCTCTTTCGTGGTGCTGGTGGGTTAATGTTTATGGAATAAGCTACAAATGTTGTTTGAAGGATGATTAGTTGAATGGATCCCTAACTGATCACAGCAGCGCTGCATGGAGCAGTTTAATTTAAAATCAGTATATCAGGCTCCTACAATAGTATTTACCAGGTAGTCTGGTGGTTTGAAGGTTCAATCTCCAGTGTTGTAATATGTTGTTGTGTCCTTTTTTAATCATTGTTTTCTCTCTATCCAATAAAAGCCACTAGAAAATCTTTTAAAAAAGATGCCGATATGACATATAAACCATAACCTGCTTACTACTGCTGATAATAATAATAATAATAATAATAATAATAATAATAATCTCCTCTGTTGGGCTCATAAATGTGTAAATCTGGTTCTGATGGAGTCAGTGTCTCAGCAGCCACATGTCACTGGTTATGAGACATTATTTAAAGTTTACAATTCAATTCAATTCAATTTTATTTATATAGCATCTGTTACAATGACAATTGTCTCTAGGCGCTTTACAGAGACCCAGAGCATGACCACCGAGCAAATATCATCAACTAAGATTATATCATTAAATCCAATCAATGATAATGGCAGGTAAAAAAACTCCCACGTAGGGAGAAAATGAGCTGGAGGAGGAGGAAGGGAAGAAGAAAGAGAAGAAAAAGGGAGAAGAGCAGTGGAGACACCACTCAGCAGATCATGCTGGTGTCTCCCTGTAGCGTAGGCCTATAGCAGCATAGCTATGACGAAGCTGTGATTAAGACGAGCTACTCAAGTCTTACTACTACAACTATAGTTATAACTATTAGCCCCTACACACTATAGTTTAGACTAACTGTAGGCTTTACTGAACAGAAATGTTTTCAATTTAGTTTTAAAAATGGAGATAGTATCATCCTCCTGAACCCAAACTGGTAGCTGGTTCCATAATAAAGGTGCCTGGTAGCAGAAGGCCCGTCCTCCAAACCTACTTTTAGATATTCTAGGAACGACGAGTAATCCTGCACTCTGAGAGCGGAGAGCTCAATTAGGAGCATAACATGCTATCAAGTCTTGTAAATAGCGCGGAGCTAGGCCATTAAGGGCCTTATATGCGAGAAGCAGAATTTTAAACTCAATTCTAAATTTCACGGGAAGCCAATGGAGGGAGGCTAACACGGGAGAGATGTGATCTCGCTAACGGATTCCTGTCAGCACCCTCGCTGCTGCGTTCTGGATCAGTTGAAGGCTATTCAGCGAGCTTTTCGGACATCCTGCTAACAGCGCATTACAGTAATCCAGTCTAGAGCTAACAAACGCGTGGATTAATTTTTCAGCATCACCCTGGGAGAGGATGCTCCTAATCTTGGCAATATTTCGGAGATGAAAAAAGGCAGTCTTGCAAACCTGATTAATATGCTGCTTAAATATCCTGATCAAAAATAACTTCAAGGTTTTTCACAACTGTGCTGGAAGCCAGCGTAAATCCAGTCAATCCATTCCTCAGGTGTTTGGGACCAAAGACAATAACCTCTGTTTTATCCGAGTTTAGAAGCAAAAAGTTAGAGGACATCCAGGACTTAATGTCATTAAGACACCCTTGAAGTTTAGCCAAAGGTTTTGTTTCCTCTGGTTTCATAGATAAGTACAGCTGCGTATCATCAGCGTAGCAATGAAAGTTTATGCCATGGCTCTGGATAATTTTTCCCAAGGGCAACATGTATAAAGTGAAAAGGATTGGTCCCAGAACTGAACCCTGTGGGACGCCATAGCAGACCCTAGTCCGTGTAGAAGAAACGTTATTAACATGGACGAACTGGAACCTGTCAGATAGGTATGACTTAAACCAGCCTAATGCTGTCCCTTTAATTCCAACAGTGTGCTCTAATCTGTACAGCAAAAGGCCGTGATCAACAGTATCAAAAGCAGCACTGAGGTCCAACAGAACAAGGACAGAAACTAATCCATTGTCTGAGGCCATGAGGAGGTCGTTGGAGACTCTAATCAGTGCAGTTTCTGTGCTATGATGAGTTCTAAACCCTGACTGAAAGACCTCAAATAGATCATTTCTATGCAGGTGTTCTCCTAACTGGCTAGCAACTATTTTTTCCAGAATTTTAGAGATAAATGGAAGGTTGGATATTGGTCTATAGTTTGCCAAGATGTCCAGGTCAAGAGATGGTTTCTTGAGCAAAGGTTTAATGACTGCAACTTTAAAAACCTGTGGTACATATCCTGATTGTAAGGATAGGTTAATCTGATCCAAAATAGATATACCAATAGAGGACATAACATAACATATTAGACATAATAGATCAGAACATTTTCATTTCAAACTGAAAAAGAATATTTTAAATAAATGTATGGTTTATAAAGCTACTTTTTCATCTTTGACTATCTTTGAGTATTTTTGCAGTATCAACTAGAGGCCAGTAGGGGGTCCTCTTTTGGGGTTTTTGGGTCACTCTAGCAGAATATTAAAACTATAAAATGTGTAAGCAGGTTAATTCTGATACAGAATAGACCTAAAAGACTAAAATATAATGAGATTTAGGAAAACCAAATCTGTTTTATTCTTCTTGTCTGTAGCCGAGGTATTAAATAATATGTTTATCCAAAGCGTTTAAGGCTTAATGGCTGTTATTCCAAGTAATGCTAATAAACAAATGTTAATCAAGCAGATGTGATATAAATATGGATTTTTGTTTAAAATACAAGCATATAAGTAACTGTATAATAGCAGGAAAAAAAAAAGAAGATGTTTATGTTTACTTGGGGGGGGGGGGGGGGGGGGGGGTCCAGGGCCGTTTTTTAGTCCCAGTCCGTCCCTGGATCAGACAAAGCGGCGGCCTGATCTCTGAGATCCGGGCTGCAGTGGATCAACCCGGGATCAGATGTTTAGTGGAGGACCGAGGCTGAGCTGCAGCTGCGGGGATGTGGAACATATCGATGAGCGGGCCGGATCGATCAGCCTTTTATTTCTGATCCAAATGACACAGACAGACATCAGAGCGCGAGCGTGTCTGCAGCCAACCAGACAAAAGGGGACAGAAGCATCAGCACGTGCGCAGCGCGGCAACGCAAAAGCAGCCTATGAGTCTATGAATGACAACCAATCCACGGACACCACACCTGTGGGGGGGGGGGAGACGCGTCCCCGGGTAAAAAAAAAAAGGGGGGGAGGAGGGGGGGGGGCGCTTCTCCATCAGTGGCAGGCAGAGATAAAGATGTCAGCACTGACCTGACGACGGGACCGAGCTGCAGGATGTGCAGCAGCAGCACGAGCGGTCGGTCCCTGCTCAGGTCCCTGTGGATGAAGGTGAGGGTCAGCTGCACGAGCACCGACGGCACGAGCGTGAAGAGGAGCGTGAGCGCCTGCCAGATCTGGTCTCCGGCGGAGCGGTACGTGGAGCTGAGGTACAGCGCCGCCGTGGTCTCGGCCGTGAACAGAGACACCGACACAAAGATGGAGCTGGGGACGCGCATCACTCCGCCATCCGGGGGAAGCGGCGCGCTGCTGCTGCGCCCCGAGTCCGCACATCCATAACCAAACCACCGAGCCGCCGAGTCGGGCGTCCGCCGGGACCGGACGGGACGGGACGGGACGGGGTCGTGTCGCAGGCGCGCCGCCGCCGCAGCTGCTCATCCGCGGTTGGAGGCGGGAGGTCTTAATGAGCGGGTGTTGCAGCCTGCAGGGGGCGCACTGGTCCTGCAGTCACGGAGACATGATTACACACAAAAACCTAAAAATATAAACTGGAAACCAACAATGAGATCAAGTAAATAAATCAACCGAAGCACGTCGTTCTTTTCTTTTCTTTTTTATTTTAGTTTTTTGTTCCGTAGTCAACCTAAAATGATGGAGAAATCATAAGTCTTGGAGTCATGAGAGAGCTACAGTGATCCCTCGCGCTTTAAATTTTGTGGTTTTAGTTATTCGTGGAATTTTCAGAAATATATAATATAATTTAAAAAAAAAAATTTAAAATCGCATAAACATCACAGGATGTTGTGCGCGTTCTCTTACAGTGAAGAAATGCTGTGAGCCAGACTGGCCCCTTTAAGAAGGTGGCCTGATGTGGCCTTATGGGTAATGGTGTGGCCTTATGGGTAATGGTGTGGCCTTATGGGTAATGGTGTGGCCTTATGGGTAATGTAGTGGCCTTATGGGTAATGATGTGGCCTTATAGGTAATGTAGTGGCCTTATGGGTAATGGTATGGCCTTATGGGTAATGGAGTGGCCTTATGGGTAATGGTGTGGCCTTATGAGTAATGGTGTGGCCTTATGGGTAATGATGTGGCCTTATGGGTAATGGTGTGGCCTTATGGGTAATGGAGTGGCCTTATGGGTAATGGTGTGGCCTTATGAGTAATGGTGTGGCCTTATGGGTAATGGATGTGGCCTTATGGGTAATGGTGTGGCCTTATGGGTAATGATGTGGCCTTATGGGTAATGTAGTGGCCTTATGGGTAATGGTGTGGCCTTATGGGTAATGATGTGGCCTTATGGGTAATGATGTGGCCTTATGTGTAATGATGTGGCCTTATGGGTAATGGTGTGGCCTTATGGGTAATGGTGTGGCCTTATGGGTAATGTAGTGTGTGTGTCGTGGGACGGCAGAATGAAAACGGGGTTAGATGAAAAGTGTAGTGAGCATCAACAGCAGCCCAGCGTGTATAGATTTACATTCTCTGTTAACCGACAGGAGCCCACCTGTCGGTTGCCATGGCGCTAGCTAAAGGAGGATTTTGTCAACTTCCTGTTTTAGCACAGCACAAGTTTTGTTTTACAAACTTTATTAAACAAACAAACTTCTGATTCGAACACAGACAGACTTAACTCAGGGTGACACAAATGAACATGTTAAATGTAAGAGGTCTGAATCAACAGGGGGTCAAACCAGCAACAGACTTTACATGGCAGCATTAAATCAAATAGCTAACAAATAAACACAGATAAGCACCTAAACAACCAGGGCTGCAAAGGATGCTGGGAAACGACCCAAAAGGAGCTGCCAGATCACTAGCAGCATATCTATCAGAGAAATGCTTTATTGAAAGCATTTAATTGCAGCTCACTTGGTAGAGCTGATGCTCCACCAGCAGAGGCAGCAGCGCTAAGTTCAAGTCCAACTCTTTATTATTCACCTATTTATTAATTTAATTGAGAATAATTAATTATTCACCCTCTCAAGCTTTCCCCTTTCCCTATGTCTCTGTAGATGGCCTTTAAAATAAATATCATTAATAATAATTTATTGATATAATGTTAATAAATGTTATCATGTAGTAATTGTAGTTATAGTCAATGAAAATATTAGTCAATTAACAAAGAAATTATAATAAAATTACAAATTTTTACTATTAATTCCTCAGTAATTTTAAATGATTTTTTCCTCATTTTTTGAGTTTTAAAGTTGAATTTTACAGTTTAGTCCCTTAAATAACGGACAAATATTTATGAAACTACGATATATTTGAGAACGTATTTTAACAAAAAAATATATGTATTTCTAATGGGTATTTTTTTTGTAAAAGAACAGAAATATTGTGTGTTTTCACAGTTAAAATGATTTTAATTTTATTTTACATTTGACATGTAAAGTCACAGTCTATTTTTGTAATTTAAATGGTATTTTAAAAATACAGAAAAAAAATCTGTAAAATAGACAGTAAAATTCTGTTATATTACTTTTTTTTTTACAGTGTAGGTACGGAGACGTGCATTTCTCAAAATGATGTCTGTGAAGCTGACGGGGCGTCCAGACGGGGTGTCCAGGCGGGGGCGTCCAGACGGGGCGTCCAGACGGGGGGCGTCCAGGCGGGGGCGTCCAGACGGGGCGTGTCCAGACGGGGCGTCCAGGCGGGGCGTCCAGACGGGGCGTCAAGATGGGGCGTCAAGACAGGGGCCGTCTGGACGCCCCGTTTGTTTTTTAAATACATTTTTATTTTCCACTCGGACACTTTATAATAACAAAACGTTTCTATTTTGAACCGCTTGTTTTTCAGAACAAACACTCACATTCATATAAAAGCTCAACTACAGGAAGCGTCTGCTTTGGTTTGCTGTCGTCTACAGCAGCATCTTCCACTTCTTCTTCTCCAGATCTGCTCGTGTGCAGGACTTTTTTTTTAAGGCCACATTTTCACGTGTACGTAGAGACGTCAATCACTGACTGGAAATCAAATAACTCAGTTCCACAGAGTCGCCTCTTGGACGAGCTGAACTGGAAGTGAAATTAATTTTCTCTCACTGGTAACACATTTAGATCTTTTGTTCCCTGTTTTATCCCAAAACTACAGTCTGTAAAGTAGACTGCAGTCTCTTTTCTTCTCTTTTGCACAGGATAAAACAAATCCCACAGTATTACAGTTTGAATGTTCCAAAATAGGACCTACCACAGCTGGAAACATCAGCAAACAGCTGTGGTGACGCTGCACAGCAGGAAGGAAGTAGAACTACAGCGTTTACCAGTTTAACCTGAACCCAAACCCTCCATCAGGAGAGACTGTAACGTCTGTGTTCAGCTGATGAATAAACTTTTAAAGGCATTGTGTGAGTTTTCTTTTAGTCGTTGCGTCCGTGTGTGAAGGGGTTTTGATTCGATTTAAACGTACAAATGCATTTCAGAGCTGAGAGCAGCATCTTTATAAATCTGAGCTGCCATTTCAGATCACGGTGCTGCTTTTTAAACCTCTTCTGCTCAGGGAGGGTTTGTAGTCTGACGGATATTTACAGGAAGTTCATGATGATGTAGATGTGGCCTAATATTGTTAGTATTCAGTTTACACTCACCAGCCACCTTACCGGTACCAGGCTGGACCCCCTTTCTCCTTCAGAACTGCTTTAATCCTTCATGTCATAGATTCAACAAGGTCCTGGAAACGTTCCTCAGAGATGTTGGTCCACGTTGTCATGACAGCATCTCCAGCTGCTGCTCATCCACGATGAGAACCTCCAGTTCCTCCACATCCCAAAGCTGCTCTACTGGACTGAGATCTGGAGACAGTGGAGGACACTGGAGGACACTGGAGGACAGAGGACTCATTGTTCCAGAAACCAGACTGAGATGGTTGGAGCTTTATGTCATGGAGCGTCATCCTGCTGGAAGTATCCTTCAGAAGATGGTCCACTGTGGTCCTGAAGGGATGGAGATGGTCAGGAACCATCCTCAGGTAGGCTGTGGTGCTGACACGATGCTCAGTTGGTACTAATGGACCCAAAGTTTGTCAGGAATATATCCCCCACACCACCACACCACCACACCACCACACCACCAGCAGCAGCCAGAACCGTTGATACCAGGATGGATGGATGCTTTCATGTTGGTTCCTCCAAGTTCTGACCATCTGAATGTTTCAGCAGAAATCCAGACTCATCAGACCAGACAACGTTCTTCCAGTCTTCTGTGGTCCAGTTCTGGTGAGTCTGTGGTTCCTGTTCTCAGCTGCTGTGGTCTTCTGCTGCTGGAGAACATCCTCCTCCAGGTTGGACCTGTTGAGGGTTCAGAGATGTTCTTCTCCAGACCTCGGTTGGAACCAGTGGTTATCTGAGTTCCAGTTGTCTCTCTATCATCTCCAACCAGTCTGTCCATCCTCCTCTGACCTCTGACATCAACATCTGGATATCTTCTCTATCTGGACCATCCTCTGTAAACCCTGGAGATGGTTGTGGAGAAGATCCCAGTAGACCAGCAGTTTCTGGACCACTCAGACCAGCAACCAGGACACGTTCAAAGTCTCTTCAGTCTCTTTCTTCTCCGTTCTGGTTCTGGTCTGAACTGCAGCAGATCATCTGGACCACGTCTACATGAATAAATGATTGAGTTGCTGCCATGTGATTGGCTGATAAGAAATTCAACGAGCAGTTGGACAGGTGGACCTGATAAAGTGGCCGGTGAGTGTATAACAGTTTGAATATTTAGTAGCAGTTCCAGTGTGTGTGGAAGCACCATCAGCTATCACTGCTTTACTCTGACTGGTCCAACATCTGGAGGTTTGAGTACATTTACTTTTAACACCTGTCCAGGTGTTAAACCCTTATTTTTTCTACTGAATTGTTCACACAAAGACGCTGAACAGAGGGAACTCTGACTGGTCCAGCTGCAGGAGGTCCACCAGGACACAGACGGTCCCTGACAGTCCTTCAAAGAGACCGAGGACGCTGGCGACTGAGTGTGACCCCGCCTTAAACTCCTCCGTGAAGATGAACTCTGCAAACATGTGGGGGGGGGGGGGGGGGGGGGGGACGGAGAAGTGAATGGATAAAAATTACCATGTAAACACTCAATTCCGAATGAAAATGTCCATTCCGAATTAAACTTAATTCCGAAGTACGTGGCTGGTTTATTCCTGATTTTAAATCTGAATAGAATAATTCCGCGGTCATGTTTACACTCATTCCGCTTTAAATTAATTCCCGTCTTTCTGCGCATGCTAGTTCTCTTGCCCGTCTGTCGCCATGACGCTTATATTCCACGCTGGGCTTGTTTTCGAAACAAAATCATCGACATGATGTTGCCGCGCTGCTGCTTCAAAAATAAAATCAAAACAAATCCAAAAAGGATGCTAATAATGTAGACCTCCATGTTGTTGCTAATCGAGTAAGTTTGTTTTCTTCCGGTAGACGTAAAGACGTAAAGACGTCCGCCCCCCCATCCAATCAGAACCCTTCCCAACCCCCAGACCTTAAGATGAATTGGAAAAGCCAAACAAACGTGTTTTCCATGTTAACCTCAATTTGGAATTACTATTTCCATGTAAACTCGAAGGAAAATAGTTGAATTCGGAATTATTTAATTCGGAATAATTAATTCCGAATTAAATTATTATTTCCGAATTATTTCCGAAAATAGTTTAATTCGGAATTATTTAATTCGGAATAATTAATTCCGAATTAAAAAAATAATGTAACCGTGGCCACTAAGAGGTTCTCAAACAAGTGAAAAAAATCTGTCCACGCAGCAAGATAAGTTCACTTGGTAAGATTTCTTAAATTAAGATTGTAGGAACACTTGTTTCTAGATTTAAGAAAGGTATAGTTTGTTATCGAATCTTAAAAAAAGATTTATTTTGATGAGGAGAGGAGAGGAGGAAAAACATAATACATCTTATTTTAGGTGTGAATTGTCTCATTTTAGGATTTTCTGCCTGTTTTAAGTTAAGTTTGTTTCCATGTCTTATATCCAGCGGTGCAAAAAGTGGGTATGCAAGATATGCGGCTCATGGGGCGCTGCACCAGGGGGCGCCACCGAGGCAATGGGGGAAAAATTATGAAAAGTATGCATTTTCTATAGCTATATAACAGTTTTTGTACATGTGTGTAAATGATATGATCATGATCGCCAAAAACAGAGTACGTTACTGATTAGTCCCAAATCATAAAACAGATTAAATTTAATACAGGGTGAAACCCTGCTGTAGATTGATTTTTTTTTAATACATAAATACCATCATTTTTTTTTCCATTTTTAGTTTTGTACCATTGTCACTTAAAGAGAGATTACTTTAGACACAATAATTGGATATACAGATATGTCTATAGAAATATTATTTTGTTCTGTAACTGAATTTTCTAATAATACAGATGAGTCTTTAAATTTATTAAAGGTAGAAGCATCTTTAAATAAACTTGAAGTATCATTAACGCATCTTGAGGCAGAGCCAAGTCCTCTTTTTTAGAAATCAAAATATGGTCACCCTAACTCAGATACAACACTACAGTGATGTGATGTATCAGATAAGTCTCATTAGATGCAGCGTCCAATCAATAATTGATATCCATTAAAATTACAATTTGAAATTAAAATTTCATGTTTTCATATGTGGATTAGCTACTATACAGTCATGAAAAAAAATTATTAGACCACGATTTTTTCTTCACTTTCTTGTTCATTTTAATACCTGGTACCACTAAACGCCATCATGTGACTAAAACAGACAGAAAAGAAAACACTGAATGCATAAAAGCAGTGTTTTTGGCAGTACAACGCCATAGCTATTGATGTAAAAACGTAAGTGATTTAGGTTATAATCAAGAAAACCATGGAAAATGGTAAGATATCAGCTCTTAAATAAAACTCTTATGAGCAATCTTTGTGGTTATCGTTATGTTTGTCCAAACAAATGTACCTTTAGTTGTACCAGGCATTAAAATGAACAAGAAACTGAAGAAAACAAGGGGGGTCTAATCATTTTTTCCATGACTGTAGTTTTGAAACCATATAATTTATTTTACACATTCCATTGGTTTTAGTATGTAGTCTGGCTGCCTGTCATATACACTACAAACAAAAAGTTAAGGATATTTTGAGATTTGTTGATATTTTATGCTATTTTCATGAATTGGCCTAACTTTCTCTGTTTTCATGAAATGTCTTGTTTGTCCAGTCCATATTTTTGTGTTTGACTCGGTTCCACTTGATTGATCCCAGCCAGATTGAGCTTTATCCTGGTACTCACATTTGGCTATTTAAAGAGCCTGTTCATTTGGGTGATTTGTTCATTTGTAAGGTGGCTTGATGCTGAATGAAACGAAAACGAAAATGTTTTTGCTTATTGTTGTTGTCTTGCTAATGTTGTGTGAAGGTGTGGAGCTCCTCGACGTCATCTGGATGCTCCGGAGGTGGCTTAGAGCAGTCCAGCTCCTTGAGGATGGGGGTACGGCAAGTTGAGGTGGCCAGGCGTTCGTTGTGTAAGCCAGAGTGTTGTGTCACGTCTGTACCAAACGCTTCCAGGAGACCGGGCTGTATCAGGACAGACCACGTTCGGGCCGCCTCGGGTCTTAACAGACCGCCTGCACCAACTTGCTCTGTGGATTGGGGCGTTGTCGTCCATTAGCAGAAAATCCGGACCCACAGCACCGGCATAGGCACGAACAATGGGAAGAATGATGTCATCACGATACACCCGGGCATTAATCCCACCTTGCTGGAACACGTGGAGGGTCTGTGCGGCCCCCCATACTGATCCCTGCCCACCATAACAGATGGGCCACCAAAACGGTCGTGCTCAACAATGGCACACTCTGCAAAGCGTTCCCCACGGGGCCCCTCATACTCTCTGGCGTCTATCGTTGGTGGAACCACAAAACCTGGACTCGTCCCGAGAAGAGTACACATGACCAGGCCTCGATATTCCAGTCCACGTGTTCACGAGAGAAAAGGCCAACCTTGCCGACGGTGTCTAGGGGTCAATCGTGTGGGGTCACAGCCGGACGTCTGGCATTCAGGCCATCAGCATTCAGTCGGTTCCTCACAGTCTGAACACGGACACCAGTGGCATTTTGAAGATTATTTCTGAGAGTAATTGCCGAGTCGAAGCGGTTTCGTCGAGCATGTGTCCTCAAATAACGGTCTTCCTGGCGGTCTGTTAAGGCCCGAGGGCGGCAGCCCGAACGTGGTCTGTACTGATACAGCCGGTCTCCAGGGAAGCGTTGGTACAGACGTGACACAACACTCTGGCTTACACCGAACCGCCTGGCCACCTCAACTTGCCGTACACTCTCAGAAAAGAAAGTACAGAATTGTACCTTTAGAGGTACAATGGCTTGTCACTGGGGCAGTACCCTCAGAAGGTACAGTTTTGTACCCTTTTGTACCCACTTGAGTACATATATGTACCTTTTGGACCATCAAAAAGGTACATATAGGTACCTTAAGGTCCAATAATTAACCCTAGGGGGTACATTTGTGTAGATTGTACCTCAGGGGACAAAAAAGGACTCGTACTGTACCCCTATTTCTGAGAGTGTACTCCATCCTCAAGGAGCTGGACTGCTAAAGTAAATATCCTTAACTTTTTGTTTGTAGTGTATGTAGTTTAAAACATGTTGGAAGAAAGAAACATATATGAAATGTGTAAATTATTTCCATGTGGAACCAGACTGCATTATGGGATGTTTCCTCCTCGAGTCATCTGAGGCTGATGGTTGTCATCAATCTAATATGGAGCAGAATGAATTAAGACTCTATTTAACAAAGTTTATGTCAGCCATGTTTTTGCATACCCCTCAGACAGTATAGTTGCACCCCTGCTTATACCTTCTCATGGGCTGATAGATTTCAGATTGCGTCACTCAGGTGTCCGAGCTCACCTCTATGCCCAGCTTCTGCTCTTGAGCACCAGGGCGGCGCACAGGTACCCGGCCCGCCCCACGAACAGCTCATCCGAGCCGCACTCCAGGAAGTGGACGGGGGCGCGGACCTCCCACAGGTTCCGGAACTTGCTCAGCGGCTTCAGTAAGTCGGCCAGGCCCATGGACTTGTAGATCATCGCCGCCACGTAAGTAAACTACAATCAGAGTAATCCAGAAGCCGATTTTATGTTCCACGCTGATCTTATTTGTTGAAGTTACAGTGGATCCTGAGATGTCAGATATGTAACAAACTTTACACACGTTCATCAAAACTAGAAACTCTTGCAGCTGCAGTAGGAACCGAATGTTCAGTTATAACCAACTGAAGAACATTTCAAAACATATAACTACCAACAAACCGCAATGATTTTTGTTGTTAGGTCATTTTGTTGTAAGTTTGCATGTTTATTCACATCTCCAGGGTTTCTTCGACAATTTTAAAGCTTTCTCTCCAATTTGGCTCGTTCTTGTTTTCATTATTTGACCACCAGGTGGCGACAGAAACCCATAGACTCAGCCAGCTGCTGTCCATGGTGCTGAAAGAGCTGGACAGCAGCTGGCTGAGTCTGCGGGTTTCTGCCAGCTGCTGTCCATGGTGCTGAAAGACCTGGACAGCAGCTGGCTGAGTCTGCGGGTTTCTGCCAGCTGCTGTCCATGGTGCTGAAAGAGCTGGACAGCAGCTGGCTGAGTCTGCGGGTTTCTGCCAGCTGCTGTCCATGGTGCTGAAAGAGCTGCGACTTCCACCTCCACCCTTTTGGTTACAAAAGAAACAGAGGACAAACCATGGACAAAAGAGACAAAACTAATACAACCAAACAAAAAAAAAAAAAAAAGCTCAAAACAAAACAAAAACTAATACAACAATAATATATATATATATATATATATAATACACCAATAATACATGATATTACGCTAATAAGTCATCAAAAAGGTGGGCCAGAAATAAAAAAAAATAATATTTAGTAAAAATTAAAAACTAAAAATGTTGATAATAGTAATAAGAAAAGACAACAAGTAAAATAACCAAGATGACAAGGATAGGGAAGGATCAGTAATAATAACTAGAAACTAAATAGCCATTAATAGAAACATGGTGAACAGCACACACACAAACACACACATGCACACAACAAAGTGCCAGAGAGAGAGAGAGAGAGAGAGAGAGAGAGAGAGATTCAAGACAGATGCAAAGAGATTTATTTATTTAGTTAATTTAAAGAAAGAGATGAGCGATGTTAACATATCCACAGACCATCTTGCAGATAAGCCATTTCACTTAAGCTCTTTCAGATTTATCAAAACTAAATTCTAACACAATTAAACCACATGAAGTTCAGTTTTTCAAAATGTCTTTCCCAGTAAATTTAAAATCTATCCAAAACTCGATGTAAGGGCTGCCGTTATCACTTCATATGCAGACTCATAACATCCTGTTTAGTCTCCAGCTATTCTTATTTTCGTTGTCTTCAAAGAGCCCAATCCTGACCTCTGAAATGTGGGGAGGACATGTTCCCTCAGCAACTGATTTGAAAGTTTGTCCACAGCAGCAAAAACCCAGCATGGTGCTGCTAATTATATTTAATGAACATGCACACATTGATCATTTTAGTAGCTGGCTACATTTGATCAAGTAGTGGTCCAGATGAAACAGATTAAAACTCCCCAGAAGGTTCTGATGGAGGATGAAGGATCAGAAGAGACAGAACCCCATCCAGCCACAGTCTGCTGATCCTGCCACCTGCAGGACACCTGCAGGACACCTGAGGACACCAGAGGACACCTGAGGACACTAGAGGACACCTGAGGACACCGGAGGACACGTCGTCTGCAGCCGCACAAGCAGACCAGGGTCAAAAAAATCAAACCAAGTTCAAAGAAATGAACGTATCTTATTCTTGACTGAGACTAGTAGTTTATGTTTTTGCTTCTGTGACAGAGGAAGCAGCCTCTTTAAACACAACAACTGTATTTCAGGATTCATACAAATTTTCTATTAAATAAATATGATAAAACTCAGCATCATTAGCAGCAAAACTGGACAAAACGATCTTAAATATGAGACAACACAAAACCCCTTGAAGTTACTTTTCTCAGCACATTATAGACTCTTTACAGTCGAGTATAAAACATAATCTGTATTGGTATTATAAATGTTCTTTATCTATTAGCTTAATCTCCAATCACCAGGGCAGTTAGAGATAATTGTCTGTTTTTTTTTATAGTTAGACTGATGCTTTCTCTCTTTTATTGTGTGGCATTGATTTATACAACATTTGCACATCCTCATGCATATAAACCTGAAATAATAGTGTTGACTTTGAGAGGGCTTCACCTCACAAATCTGCCTAACATTTATGATCATAATTTAGAATTATAATCATTTATAATAATGATAGTGAACTTTTTTCTCGCAGTGATGACAAACTACATGTTCTGAATGCACATGTGTTATTTCATCCAGCAGATCAGAGGGGTATACTACGAAGCAAGTTGGACACAGCCAGGCTTTCTTTGGGTGAGCTGGCTTAACAAACCTGAAACTCTCCATCAGAGATAACCGGTACCACGACGGTGATTATCAACTATCTTTGTTAACCACGGCTTTCTGCTTTCTGCTCTGTGTGCGTTCACATAAAAGGGGGCGTTTGACGCGTCATTTGACGCCTATTCCGGATATTTTTCCGGATAAAATAGATGGCGGTCCGTATATTTCAGTCAGGAGGAGCAGGTTTCAATAATGCAGGGCTATGAGGATTTCAAAGAAATCTTTACGGCCAAAAGCAACACTGTAGGTGCGAATAAAGCCA
Organism: Hirundichthys speculiger; assembly: GCA_018398805.1. Classification (NCBI taxonomy): domain Eukaryota; kingdom Metazoa; phylum Chordata; class Actinopteri; order Beloniformes; family Exocoetidae; genus Hirundichthys; species Hirundichthys speculiger. The sequence continues at coordinate 1,475 of JAGFBZ010001546.1, read as the reverse complement.
GAGAGGAGTGCTGGCAAAAAATTGCAGATCGTGTAAATTCGTAAATTATATTTATTTCACCACTATATTTATTTCACCACCTTAATTAATCTCCCTCCCTCTTTTAGAGCGCTTAAACTTTAAACTTAATGCAGCAGATTTAAACATTATGTAGGTCTGACTGTCCCATTATGAATAATAAATGAAAATCACTTTAGTTTTTTGCTAAATCTATGTGAAATTAATTTAAGATTTAATATTATCTGTTATACACACTCACCGGCCACTTTAATAGGTACCCTATCACCCTGGGAATCTTATCAATGAATTATATTAAAACATTTCACATGAAATTCCACGTCACACTGATTATCAATATAATGGACTATTAATTTATGTTACCAGCGATTTAGTAAAACGCTTCTTTTATTTGAAGTGTGGGCAGATGGCCAGGGAATACTACAAACATATTCAGCAGTTCAGTAAGAGCAAGTACAACCTTTATTCCAGTATTCTGGCTCAGATTTTCTGCATCACCAACTGAATGCATGTAGGTTCCCGCAGCAAAAAGAAACGCAAAGAAACACACACCGTTACTGTGAGCGCACGGCTGCGTTTGGTGGCGCTGCCAATATATGGCTCTAGCAGATTACAAATGTAACGTATTCCCTCAGCTGGAAATCTCTAGCGTTCATAGAGAATATGGTCATGGGAAGCCAGCGGATCAGTCCGGTCTCTGAATACTCTCCCTCCATTGCACAATCCTGGCGCTCAGGTCAACGGGATTGGGTGAAAGTGAAAGGGCGGTGCTTTTTAGAGCCGATTTGAGCCTAAACTCTGCACATAACCTGCTCCGGACCAGGTTAAGATTGCAGAGTAAGTTACCATGGTGATCTAGCCAGGTTAAAAGAGAGCCACCTTCGTGGTACTGGAAATCCTGGTTTTAGACTCAACATACCTCTCTAACCCTCTAATCTCACTTCGTAGTACAGCCCTCTGGTTGTAAATCCAAATGTAGGGACTGCATGAATAATTGAACTGTTTTGGTTTCTTGAAAGAGCAAAGAAATTAATAAATTATTTAAAAAGGACAGAGGGTTTATTTGAGTTGTAAATCTGTTTATCAGTTTGCAGGTGGTTTTATGGCCTTAACAAACAATTAACATCAAAGAATGAAAGTAAAAACCCAGAGCTTATTGTTTAGGAAACATCAGATGATCTAAGTTTTTCAAGGGTTTTTCAGGACAGTTTCAGGATGCACAGCCCCAGATATTTTACTGGTTGTAAACACCTCCCTGCTCTCAGGAGTCTTCCCTCAGAGCCTAAAAACAGCCGTCATCAAGCCACTCCTGAAAAAGTCCAGCTTAGATTCATCACTCATGAGCAGCTACAGACCGATATCAAACCTCCGATTTCTGAGCAAGATTATAGAAAAAGCTGTTTTTCAACAACTCCACAACTTCTTGATGCTAAATAACTGTTTTGATATCTACCAGT
>JAGFBZ010001545.1:0-21956 GCA_018398805.1 Hirundichthys speculiger | reverse complement strand
TTTAGCTAAAACCATTACATTTTTGTACCCCTCCTGAAACAGGCTCACGGGGACCCTTAGTTTACCTGGTTAAGCCAGTGATCAAACATATGAGAGGCTGTTTGGTGAGTCCAATAGATCCTGTCGATCTCGATCTGGAAGTCCTTGCTGGGGAGGTGTGGAATAAAATCACAGATTTTTGCAGTGTAGTTATTGAGAACCTGTAGGTTCTGCTGCCTCCTTCTGGGGAGACTGGAAGAAAAGTTATTATGGGTACCAGACTGTGGCTTCTGGGAATCTGTTCTTGCCACCCGAGAGCTCCCTGTAGCTGCTTCACTGCTGTGACATGAGTCTTCTGGTTCCTGTTGTTCATTCCAAAAGACAATGTGATCATATCAACAGTAGTATTACACGCCGTTTTAAATAAGACGGCCTCTGCATGGTGGAAGGTCGCTCCAGGGTAGCTGTCCACCTGCAGGTCCTGATTCTGAAAAGGAGGGAATCTCATAACATTAGAGTCACCGATAATGAGAATCTTTTTTCTCCCACACAGAAACCAGTCTTTTAGTTTGTTCAGTGTGTTTAAATGTGTGGTAGGTCTGCGTGTGTGTGATGGTGGAGACTGTTGTATCAGCTGCTGGAGATCCTCAGCCTTCTGGGTCGTCGGTTGTGCTTGATCTGCTGAGGATGAGGTTGGAGTCACGGGGGAGGGGGGGGGGCTTTGTTGCCACTCTGTTGTTGTGGTGGTTCTGATGAGAGGGATGTCGTCTCCGAGGGTCTCCGAATTCCCAACGGAGTGAGTCTGGGAGAAAAAGATCAGTCAAGTCTGCGTCCTGGATTGGGGCTTGGAGTCTCTGTCTCCTTGGAAATCTGCAAAAGAACTGAATCCTCCAAAACCACACAGGGGTTGCATGGCAGAGGAGAAGAACGGGGTGTTGATCTGATCGGTCCTGGAGCATTCGGGGTGGAGAGCTGGGTCTGAAGAGATGAGGGGCTTGAGGCAGGGGAGGAGGAAAAGGGGGAGGAGGGGGAGGGAGGAGGAGAGAGGGAAAAGGGGGCAGGGAGAGAGGAAGGGAGAGGAGGAGGGAGAGAGAGAGAGAGAGGAGGGGGGAGGAAAGAGGAGGGAGGGAGAGGGGGAGGGGAAGGGGAAGGGGAAGAGACAGAGGGAAGAGGAGGAGGGAGGAGGGAGGGAGAGTGGAGGGAAAGGGGGGGAGGAGAGAGAGGGAGGAGGGGAGAGAAGAAGAAAGAGGGAGAGGAGAGGAAAGATGAGGGAAAGGTGGGCGTGAGAGGGATGAGAGGGAGGGGTAGCGGGGGAGGGGGTGGTTGAAGGGGAGGGGAAGGAGGAAGAGGAGAGGAAGGATGAGGAGAGGTGAGAGGGAGAGGGATGAGAGGGAGGGGTAAGGAGGGAGGGGATTGAAGGGGGAGGGGAAGGAGGGAGAGAGATGAGAGGGAGGGGTAAGGAGGGGAGGGGCTGGGGGGGGGAAGGAGGGAGAGGAGAGGAAAGGTAGGAGAGGTGAGAGGGAGAGGGATGAGAGGGAGGGTAAGGAGGGGAGGGGATGAGGGGGGGGAAGGAGGGAGAGAGATGAGAGGGAGGGGTAAGGAGGGGAGGGGGGGGGAAAGGGGAGGGGGACAGAGATGAGAGGGAGGGGAAAGGAAGGGAGGGGAGGAAGGGGGAAGAGGGAGAGGAGAGGAAGGATGAGGAGAGAGGAGGAGGGAGGGAGGAGGGGTAAGGAGGGGGGGATGAAGGAGGGAGGAGAGAGGAAGAGAGATGAGAGGGAGGGGTAAGGAGGGGGAGGGCTGAAGGAGGAGGGAAGGAGGGAGGAGAGGAAAGGTGAGGAGAGAGGTGAGACGGAGAGGGATGAGAGGGAGGGGAAAGAGGGGAGGGGGAAGGGGGATGGGAAGGAGGGGAGGAGAGAAGGAGGAGAGGGAGAGGTGAGAGGGAGAGGGATGAGGGAGGGGTAAGGAGGGGAGGGGGTGAAGGGGAAGGGGAAGGAGGGAGAGGAGAGGAAGGATGAGGGAGAGAGAGGGAGAGGGATGAGAGGGAGGGGTAGGAGGGGAGGGGCTGAAGGGGGAGGGAAGGAGGAGAGAGATGAGAGAGGGGTAAGGAGGGGAGGGGCTTGAAGGGGGAGGGGGAAGGAGGGAGAGGAAAGGTGAGGAGAGAGGTGAGAGGGGGGATGAGATGAGAGGAGGGGTAAGGAGAGGGGGGATGAAGGGGGAGGGGAAGGAGAGAGAGAGAGAGATGGGGGAGGGGTAAGGAGGGGGGGCTGAAGGGGGAGGGGAAGGGGGAGAGGAGAGGAAAGGTGAGGAGAGAGGTGAAAAGGAGAGGGATGAGAGAGGGAGGGGTAAGAGGGGGGGGTGAAGGGGGATGGGAAGGAGGGAGGAGGAGAGGAAGGATGAGGAGAGAGGTGAGAGGGATGAAAGGAGGGGTAAGGAAGGGAGGGGGTGAAGGGGGAGGGGAAGGAGGGAGAGGAGAGGAAGGATGATGAGAGAGGTGAGAGGATGAGAGGGAGGGGTAAGGAAGGGAGGGGATGAAGGGGGAGGGGAAGGAGGGAGAGGAGAGGAAGGATGAGGAGAGAGGTGAGAGGGAGAGGGATGAGAGGGAGGGGTAAGGAGGGGAGGGGATGAAGGGGGAGGGGAAGGAGGGAGAGGAGAGGAAGGATCGGTGCCCCCATCGTTGGTGATGCTGGTCTGGGTCCCCGGCTGTGAAGAGATTTCCTGGATCGTTGGATTATCTCCAGCTTGCATAGATTCATCGGGTGTTAGATTGGTGCTGAGAAACTGCTCAGCTTCTTGAATGGTATCAGTTTTTAGTCTATGGCCCAGGTTTCTCCTGGCCCAGGCTACGGCCACCTCAAAAGGGCCTTTCCATTCCAGATTGGGAAAGTCAGCCAAGTCCTGAATGTCATCGTTCATATTGTCCTGATAATGTTGTTTTAATATAAGCATGGCATTATATTCCCAATTTTTTGCATTTCCTTTCAGTAACAGCTGAGTTTCATCATTCATTTCATTGACAAAGGTGGCCAGATTCCCTGTGGTTTTAGCAATTGTGGGGGGTGGATCAGACCGCAAGGCATTTTTCAGGTGATGGATTGATCTAATGATTTGGTGGATAATTCGTACCTTGCACCTGAACTCCAGATCGGACATACCGTTTACCCCCGCCCAGTTGTTCCTGGCCTCCTGTTCTTGCTCCGGTAGTCCTCGGGGTGGCTTTTGGTTCTGCCGTTTAGCGGAGCGGTACGTGAACACCAGATCATTGGGTGTCTCATTTAATCCCGCCTTCCCGTGATCAGTCTCCCGTTCACGCACCGCTTTTTTTCTGAAATCTGATCCTGTGGAATCTTATATGGAGGGCCGTGAGAGTCAGATTGGCTGGGCGGCCATTGTCTATGATTGGCCGCCATGTTCGGGCGGCGATAATAGCCGAATTGTTGGTCATAGCGTCTATATGAGTAATCCTCAGAATAGCGCTGAATACCTCTGGTTACCGAGGCGTAGGAGTGTGTCCTCCCCTGAGGCTGCAGGTCCCTGCAAGGATATGGATCGCTTCCCTCGGGGTCCAGCGCCGGCGGGGGTATGGATCTGCTTCCGTGTTGGCCCAGTGGGTGGCGAGTGGCTGCTAGCGGCGCTGTTGCAGGCGGTAGCTTACCTGGGTCCAGCCGTCCCCCCAGGGGTCAGGTTCGTAGGACATTGTGTGCCAAAATCCAATAAGAAACTAACTATACTCAAAAATATAAAAAAATAAAAGTGCCAATTTGTGGCCTAATTTGGATTGTCCTAGCGTCACAGGAAGGAAGACACCTTTCACTGTCGAGACTCGTGTTTATTCGATACCTTTTAATGTTAACAGTCATTAACAAGACAACAAAATAAATTGTGCAAAAACCTGTCGTGATGTTTCGGTCCAGAATGGGACCTTCCTCAGGCAGGGTCTTTGCTGGCGATGGCTGGTTGTTAAGGCTAGCGAGTGTCCGAGCATGGGTCCTCAGTAGCAACTCAGCAGAAGAGAAAGTCCAGCGCGTTTTGGCTCGAACTTGGGAGTCCGAGTCACGTGAGCCAGGCTCGCTTCCGGTTCTGAGGGGACGATGGCACCACCATTCGGTGCCCTCCGGCAGGACCTCCATAGCCGTCCATCTTACGGCCATCACCACATTATAAAACTATTTATATATACATATATGTACAACCTCAATCATTTGCACCATTTATCTCTACATTGCATATCTTTGTACACTGATCCGCACTGTTTTGTACTTTGCACTCTTTTTTTGCACTGTAACCGGAGATGCTGCTTTTAATCTCATTGTACCTATGTACAGTGACAATAAAGGATTCTATTCTGTTCTATTCTATATAAATACATAACTATACACATTCACATATATATGTACGTGTACATGTATATATTCAAATACATCCAGGAAAAAGTATGAACCATTAGCATCTGAACACACAATGCCCCATTTAAACATAAAATATATACAATAGTGATCCATTGATTACTATTCGTCAATATCCATTAATCAGTAATCATATTTTCAGCATTAATAATAGCAGAATAGTGCCCCTATTTTTATAATGATAATAATAATTATTATTTATAATAATTTCCCTAATAATAGGATTATGATATGGATAATATGATAAATTTGTATATAGTGCCATTCCAATCGTAATAATAATGACGACATTTCCAATAACAATAATGATCATAATAATAATATCATCCATATTCAATCTCCTCCTCATGATCATCATCATCTCGTAATCACACAATAATAATCCTCATCATCATTGTGGCCTGTATAAATAATTAAGCCCCCAGGTATGTACAACATAATAACTATTGTTGTTCTCCTTTGCATGCCACAGGTGCTGGTGATGTCAGGGCTAGGGCTGGGTTAAACGATTATTTTTTGTAATCGATTAATCTAGAAAATAGTTTTTCGATGCATCGATTAATCTAACGATTCCTTTTTAAATCCGATTCGATTCGATTATCGATTATCTCCCCATAATTTGACCTATATAGCAATTAATGCAAATTTATCTCCATGAATAAAACACAAATTTCTTCTTTCAAGTTCAAAAATGAATTGTATTGAACAATACAACAATAAAGTGCACACAGTTGTAGTGCAATGGAATCCTATAATAAAAAAATAATAAAATAAAACTTTCCTTCAATAAATAAAACTGCAAAAAACACAATCTGAACCAAAATCTTATCAACATAAAATAAATAAAAAATAACAGCAGCGGTGACAGCTGCAATTTACAAAACAACACAATGTGTGACAGCAGCAACTTAGCCTAATCATTTAAATCTGTGAAATAAATAACAAATAAATACTAATTAAGTATTAGGCCTATTACAGTTAAGTAAACAGTAGTTTAACTTTTAGTAGTTAGGATGCTCTCAGTAAGTGCAGCAGCCTCCTGGGGGGTGCAGGGGGGGTGTTTTTTTTTTTTTTTCATCTGATAGTACAAACTTTTCCGGTTATTCCTGTCCCTGAAAACATAAATCACAAACACAGTGCACAGGTTAATAAAAATATATACTTCTAAATGATCTGCCCATACCAATAAAGTATAATAATAATAATAATAATACATTAACCTAAAAGTTGAAAGTTAAACTAACTTTAGCGTGTATTTGAGGAGTGTGTGTCTGTTTCAGTTAAAAAAAAGTGTGTCGGCAAGAGGCGAGTGTGTGAGGGGCGTGTGTGTGTTTTATGCCGGGCATACACTGTGCGATATTTTAAATCGTTTGATTCATCCCTATCTCACACTGCACGACTACATCGCTGAGTTCAAAAGTTCACAGTCCACGAGTAATGCTCTCACACTGTACGGCCCGATGCTCTGATGCGACTTGACTGCTTACACTATACGTTCATAACGCACCTAAGGGTGCGTTCGAAATGAGCCAGGCCTGCGCAGAATCGATCACCGGCGGGCGGCGCACAATGCAGATAAGAACACGTTTCATGCAACAGGAGGATCACTTTTATTTTAACTTCAATCAGCGATCGAGGACACTTTATCTAAGAACGTGGTCTGTAAACTACATACAGGTGATCTAACAGGAAGTAGGTGTCTCCACCTGTATGTGCTGGAAACTGTCCGACTTGACTGCAGCTTTTTGTCTCCACCTCCTGCTGCGGCCGCCTGATCTCGTCTACTCACCAGGCGAGCCGCAGTTCATCTCAAACGCACCTGCTGCTTCTACTGTGCGATACCTTCACGAGGAGCGACCAGGATTTCAAACAAGTTTGATTTTCTTGCGAGCACACGACTTGTGATCGGGAGCTCGTCGGGAGGTGTTGATCTCTCGTCGTTACCCCACGTATACTGCACGAAGCACGACCCACGATAGGGTCGAAATTCGGCCCGATCCAAAAAATACTCGCACGACTGGAAAATCGGCTCAAAACGAGCCGACAGTCGCACAGTGTATGCCCGGCTTAAGTGGGCACATGTTCATTGTATGCGAGGCTGGAGCACAAATTACGTAGTGCGGTTTGGATGAATGACGGGGTTAATCACCGCAAACAAGGAAAGAAAAAAAGTTGAAAACTTACGGTGTCTTCTCCTCCACACAAGCAGCTCTCGGGTGCCTCCTCTTAAGGTGCTGGTGCATCGCGGTAGTGCTTTTATGATCACAGGTCACAGACCACCGAATCGTTACCATTAGGTGTAAAGTACTCCCATACTTTTGACATCCTGTTACGAGATAGCTTCTTCTCCCCCGACTCGCTGCTACTCGATGCCGCGGCCGCCGCCATTTTTTGATTCTGAGTGACGACGCATCGACGTGCAGTTTTGCGTCGACGTATTTTTTGCGTCGACATAATCGATGACGTCGACGCGTCGTCCCAGCCCTAGTCAGGGCTTCCAGAATCCAAACCCAGATACTCTCATATGGACCTACGGTAAGCACACCACAATCATGAGATGAAAATAACAGGTAAGTGGGAGGGGCCGGGGCAGCCCGGAGGACCGGCTGGAGGCACCGGCAGGGTTAGAACATACAATATTTTGGACCCTACCATCCGGATGGAAGGCAGGGTCAGTGCACACTCCATCCAGCCAGGCCCAGTCTGGGCCAGCCCCAACCCCCCCACACATACACATGTATACAGTGATCCCTTAGTTTTCGCGGTTAATGGGGACACCCCCCACCCCACCCCCCGAGAGCCGGAGCCCCCCCGAGCCTAAATAATGTGCTTAAAATATGTTTAAACACCGCAAAAAAGTAGTATTCCAAGCCCTGGCAGCACATCACCCCCACTCTCATAAGATAAGATAAGATAAGATAAGAATCTTTATTGTCATTGTATAAACGTACACAACAAAATTCTGTTTGGCAGCATCTCCCTTATAGCAGCTTCAGTCACCAAGTATATTTCCACGTAATAATAAATACTATAAACAGTAAAAACAGTAAAGTGCACCTCCACTGGCACCTCCACTGGCTCCACTGGCTCTCATGCACCTCCACTGGCTCCCTGTCACATTCCGGATCTCCTACAAAGTCCTCCTCCTCACTTACAAATCCCTCCACTCCCTGGCCCCCCCGTATCTATCAGACCTCCTTCACTACCACACTCCATCGAGGAACCTTCGGTCCACCGGCATGGGACTGCTTGCTGTCCCTTGCACCAACCGACGCACCTTTGGGGACAGAGCTTTCAGAGTGGGTGCCCCCACTCTCTGGAACTCTCTTCCCTCTGACATACGCCATGCTGCAACCCTGGACTCATTCAAAGCATCACTCAAAAAACATCTGTTCACTCTGGCATTTGGTCTCGATTAGCTAGGCTGAGTTTTCCCGTAGCATGTGTTGTTGTCCGTTGTCTTTGTCCTCTGTTCTGTGTGTTACTACTCTGTAAAGCGTCCTTGGGTGTTCTGAAAGGCGCTATATAAATTGAATCTATTATTATTATTATTATTAGTAAGACACTGCAGTGACACAAGACAAAGGCTAAACTGTGGTCTTTCTGTTTCAAATTCAAATTCAAATATACTTAATTGATCCCCAAAGGGGGAAATTCAGGTTTCAGTACTGTCCAGTCTGGTGTACTTGAGGAGCTGCCGGTGTCCAGTGCTCCTTTTCATGTCCCGGTCCTGTGGTCCGAGTGCTAACTCCAGTTAACAGCCATTCAAACCAGTTAACAGCTGATAAAACCAGTATATCTCCACAATGATGAATCAAGTGAGATATCTCCAGGTCAGAGGAGGAAACACAGATGAACCAAACTGTTAGGAATAAAATATTTGAGGGCTGTTGTTAAAGCTAAAACTTGACATGAGAATGCTGTTTCCTTTTATGACCCGAGTTCCTAAGCTTGGGTTTACGACTTAATTACTACAGCATCCTCCGACCCCCACCAACAGCTTTAAACCCCCGGAACAACAGTTATTGATTAACCAGGACTTGTGATTGGACATCTGGATCTCCGTAGACAAAGAGCAATAAACTCAGAGGAGAACAGAGTCCGCCTTCCTCTGGATCTTTAAAGACAGACACAAACGGACTTGCGTTTTGCATTTGTCCATGGCAGCATCTCGGTGATGTTGTGAACAAGTGTACCATCAGCCGATTAAAATATTCTGCATGGCATAATAATTCTTTGTATTCATGATTGTATTAAATTCTTGATTGATTTTTGTTTCTAGACTTGTCATTTAGGCACCAGATAAAAAGAACACGGAGAGAAACTTTTCAAAACTGTCTCTTCTGGGAAGACTGAGCTCCTTCAGTCCGGTGAGCGATGGAGCCGACTGTCCCAGAGCCTGGCTCATCATGCAAACCAGGCTGTTAGCGTCCCCCCCATCAGGTCTCCAGATTGCTGAAAAATTAATCCACGAGTTTGTCAGTTCTAGACTGGATTATTGCAATGAGTTGTTAGCAGGATGTCCGAAAAGCTCACTGAATAGCCTCTAATTGATCCAGAACGCAGCAGCGAGGGTGCTGACAGGAATCCGCAAGCGAGATCACATCTCTCCCCGTGTTAGCCTCCCTCCACTGGCTTCCCGTGAAATTTCGAATTGAGTTTAAAATTCTGCTTCTCGCATATAAGGCCCTTAATGGCCTAGCTCCGCGCTATTTACAAGACTTGATAGCATGTTATGCTCCTAATAGTACTCTTCGCTCTCAGAGTGCAGGATTACTCGTCGTTCCTACAATATCTAAAAGTAGGTTTGGAGGACGGGCCTTCTGCTACCAGGCACCTTTATTATGGAACCAGCTACCAGTTTGGGTTCAGGAGGCTGACACCACCTCCATCTTTAAAACTAACTTGAAAACATTTTTGTTCAGTAAAGCCTACAGTTAGTCTAAACTATAGTGTGTAGGGGCTAATAGTTACAGCCATAGTTGTAGTAGCTCAGACTAGAGTAGCTCGTCTTAATCACAGTTTCGTCATAGCTATGCTGCTATAGGCCTACGCTGCAGGGGGACGCCAACATGATCTGCTGAGTGGTGTCTCCACTGCTTTTCTCCTTTTCTGTCCCTTTCCTCCTCCTCCAGCTCATTCATAATTACTTGGGAGCACCTTGTTACTGTAGCTGTGCTCCATATTCTTTACTTTCCTGTGGTTTGTTGTGCTGTTTTGCCCCCCCCTTTTTTTTCTGTGTATTTGTAGGCCAGAGTTTCCTGGGTTTCATGCCGAGTTGCAGTTCCATCCTCTGGTCATCCCGGGGTTCTCCTCCACTTGTGTTTGGGGTGCCGACTGGCGTGGTGATCGGCGACCTGGTCCTCTGGCCATCTCATCCCAAAGCTGCTACCTCCATCTGTTTATGTTTATATGGTCATTATATTTAGTCATTTGTGTGCTCTCCTCTCTCTGTCCTGTCTCTCCCCTCTTTTCTTTCTTTACCTGGCTGGCCTTCGGCAGGAAGGTCCCCCCATATGATCCAGGTCCTGCTCAAGGTTACTTCCTCTTAAAGTGGAGTTTTTTCTTGCCACTGTTTGGCTTAAAGGTTTTTTTCTCCCTCTGTGGGAGTTTTTTACTTGCCATTATCATTGAATGGATTTAATATTATAATTTTAGTTAATGATATTTGCTCGGGGGTCATGCTCTGGGTCTCTGTAAAGCACCTGGAGACAATTGACATTGTAACAAACGCTATACAAATAAAATTGAATTGAATTGAATGACAAATATAACAACTGCGTTCATAATGTTTTTATTAAGCCAAGTCAGAAGAAAGAAATCATGCGCATGGAGAGAGAACTCAAAGATTTCTCTCTGGCCAAAGTAGAGAGACAGAGACCTTTTAAAGTAGCAGGACCAGAAGTCCATATATGGTCATGTTGTATTACTGCTTGTCAGGGAGTAGGATTTAACAAAAAGTGGCTTATTCTAGTTTCGTATCTATTGACCTTGCAGCTGTCTGTGAGAACAGGATGATCTTCAGTTTACAGTAGCACACGAACATAGCTGATGTGCAGACGAGTATAAAAGGTTATATGAGGTCAGAAGCAGGTTATATGAGGTTAGCTGCATTCATGATATAAGGGCCTAAATTTCTTTTACAGAGCCCCTTGTAGCAAATAGGAAAAACTCCTAAACCTGCAAATAATGTAATGTAATGTAATAAAGAGGCCCATAAATATATTACAGTAAAGCATAATATGTAAAAGCACAAAGATCTGTAAAAGCAGAAGTCAAAATCTGAACATCTTCATACAGGAACTTTCCAAATGACCCAGAGTATTCAAAAATTGACAAAACTTGAAAAATCTAAATTCAGCAAAATTATCTAAAAGCTAACAAATAAGAACAAGCTAAATACAGCAAGGTGAGATACATAGAATAGAATAGAATAGAATGTCTTTATTGTCATTGTACAGGTACAACGAAATTGGATGCAATCTTTAAGGTGCATGGTTTAAATATATATATATATATTAAAACAACAACTATAAAAATAAATAATCTCTAAAAGTACACAAACAGGAAGTACACAAACAGGAAGACAACATACAGTATTCACATTTGGCAGGAATTGCACGATTCTATGGCAGGTATTGCACGATTTGGTCAGTATTACACATTGGAAAAAGTCAGTTTGAGTATTTAGCAGTATTAAGTGTAGTTATGGCTCTGGCATAAACTGTTCTTGAGTCTGTTTGTGCGTGATTTCAATATTCTGAAACGTCTGCCTGATGGCAACAGTTCAAAGAGAGAGTGTCCGGGGTGAGATGGGTCCTTGATGATTTTCTTTGCTTTCCTGAGACAACGGGTGTTGTACAGTTCCTCCAGGGAGGGGAGAGGGCAGCCGATTATTTTTTGGGCCGTGGTGACGACCCTCTGGAGTGCCTTCTTATTCGCCACTGTGCAACTGGAGAACCACACACATATACAATACGTGAGGATGCTCTCTATGGAGCAGCGATAAAAGGACACCAGCAGCTGTTGGTTTAGATGGTGGTTTCTGAGAATTCTCAGAAAATACAGCCTCTGCTGTGCCTTCTTGATGGTGGTGGTGGTGTTGGTACTCCAGGTCAGGTCGTCCTCAATTTCCACGCCCAGGAACCGGAAGCTGGAAACCATCTCCACACAGACCCCGTTGATGGACAGAGGCTGAATGACAGACTTTTTCCTCCTGAAGTCGATGATGAGCTCCTTGGTTTTTGCAGTGTTCAGGACCAGGTTGTTCTCTGAACACCACAGTGCCAGCTGCTCCACCTCGTCCCTGTAAGCAGACTCATCCCCCCCAGAGATGAGCCCTACCACAGTGGTGTCGTCTGCGAACTTCACAATGCTGTTGCTGGAGTGGGCAGGAGCGCAGTCATGGGTTGTAGAGGGGTGTAGAGCAGGGGACTCAGCACACAACCCTGAGGTGAGCCGGTGTTGAGACTGAGTGCTGAGGAGATGTGGGGGCCTACTCTCACCCTCTGGGAGCGATCAGATAGGAAGTCCTTGACCCAGCTGCAGATGGAGTGTGGTATTCCCAGTTCTGCCAGTTTGATCACCAGTCTGTCCGGTAGGATGGTATTAAATGCAGAGCTGAAGTCCACAAACAGTAGCCGAGCATAGCTCCCCTGCTGCTCCAGGTGGGACAGAGCAGAGTGGAGAGCTGTGGCTATAGCGTCCTCCGTGGACCTGTTAGCTCTGTAGGCAAACTGGTGAAGGTCAAACCTGGGTGGGAGATATGAGATGATGTGGGTCCGGATCAGTTTCTCAAAGCACTTTGTGATGACAGGTGTGAGTGCTACAGGACGGTAGTCATTCAGGCTGCTGATGGAATTCTTTTTCGGGAGTGGGACGATTGTGGAGGACTTCAGGCAGGGTGGGACGGCTGCTCGAGACAGGGACTGGTTGAAGATCTTGGTGAAGACCCCCGCCAGCTGATCCGCGCAGTCTCTCAGCACCTGTCCCGAGACGCCGTCGGGTCCCGCAGCTTTCCTCGGGTTCACAGCCCTCAGCGTGCGTCGCACCTCGTGCTCCTCCACAACGAGGGTGAAGCTGCTGTGGGCTGGTGGGTGTGGTGGTGTAGCTGCCTCTGGTGACTTTACCTCAAAACGGGCGAAGAAGTGGTTCAGCTGCTCCGCCAGCGGAGCATCACCGTCGACAGCAGTGAGGTTGCTGGATCTGTAGTTAGTGATGTGCCGTACTCCCTGCCACACCTGTCTGGAGTCGCTGCTCTGAAAGCAGTCCTCAATCCTCCCTCTGTAGGCAGCCTTGGCCTCCCTGATGCCTCTCTTTAGCTCGCCTCTGGCAGCACTGTACCTTGCTGCATCACCAGACCTGAAGGCTGTGTTTCTCACCCTGAGCAGGCACTGCACTTCTCTTGTCATCCAGGGCTTTTTGTTTGAATAAACCCGGATGCACTTGTCCACAGTGACAGTGTCCATGCAGTGCTTGATGTATCCCAGCACAGCTGTTGTATGTTGCTCAAGGTCCTGATGTTCAAAAACCCCCCAGTCTGTTGAATCAAAGCAGTCCTGCAGCAGCTGTAGAGAGGCACCTTCAGGCCATGTTTTAACAGTTCTTGTGGTGGAAAGAGCCCTTTTCCTGAGAGGGGGTGTATGCTGGGATTAAAATCAGGGACATATGATCTGACTGGCCCAGATGTGGTAGTGGCTTGGCCCTGAAGCCCAGCTTGATGTTTGAGTAAACCTTATCCAAAGTGTTTACTCCCCTGGTAGCACATTTTACATGTTGATGGAATTTGGGGAGTATGCTCTTCAAGTCCACATGGTTAAAATCCCCTGCGACGATGTGAACAGCCTCAGGATACTTGTTCTGCTGACTGCTAATGGTATCATGTAAATGTCCGAGGGCTATGCTAGCATTAGCATCAGGTGGAATGTAAACAGCAGTGACCATGACAACAGTAAACTCCCGGGGTAGGTATATGGGCCTGCATTTAACAGTCACTAACTCTAGGTCCGGAGAGCAGTGGCTGTTAATAGTCTTGGTATTTGTGCACCAGTTGTTATTTACATACACGCATAAACCCCCCTCCTCTGCTCTTACCGGAGTCCTTTGTCCTGTCATGCCGGTGTGCTGTTCGTCCTGCTAGCTCGATAGCTGTGTTCGGGATGGATGGGTGTAGCCAGGTTTCTGTAAACAGTAGGATACAGCTGTCCATGACCGTTTTGTTTGCTGTAATCTGTAGTCTCAGCTCATCCAGCTTGTTAGCGAGGGATCGTACATTGGAGAGGAAGACACTGGGAAGCGGTGGTTTGTGTGGCCGCTTCCGTAGTCTCACCAGCACGCCGGCCCTGCAGCCTCGCTTCTGCCTCCTCTCCCTGCGCCGCTTACGTCGCCTTCTCGTGGGGATGGTAAACCACAGCGAGCCGGGGCGCCTCGCTATGTCCGCTGGGATGCCGTTTGAGCGGAGAAACTCTGCTGTAACAGGGCGCTCGCTGTGTCGACCTATTTCCAGTAGATCGTGCCGGCTGAAGCTGTTGTTCGCCCAGCTGAATGTTGTCAGAACGAGTAATATCACGCACAGAAATATCCTAAAAAAGCACCGAAAAGGAGAGCACTGAGCCGCTGCGTCTGTGCGCGCCGCCATCTTTCCTGATCATACTAGCCTCAACTATGTAGGGTGACTCATGTAATTTATTAATATTTTAATAATTGCCTGGGGTGCCACCTTTTTTTTATTAAAAAGAAGGAAAAATCAGAAAGAAATGAGTCACTTATTTCTGTAGGTTCTTGTCGAGTTGGATTGGCTGTGGAAATCAATCATCAGAGTCGTGAATACGTTTTAAAACATTTATTTAGACACAGACATGAACACTGAACATATATGACATTTATATATATAAAATGCACAACAACATTAACAATTTCTTCATTTTTGGCTATAGCGCATGACAGGAAATGACGACAGAGGGTAAAGGAAGGAAGTGAATCATAACAACAAAGATGGTGGGTACCGAAGGGGTTGCTATGGCTAATCGGACTAACAAAGTGAATTAAAAGGGGAAAGAAGGGGCAATTCTCAAACTAATTAGCTGCCGAATAATGGGGACGCGGGGCCCAGATGTGGTGCGTGGTGCACGATCTGTCTGAGCTGTAGACAAAACTTGGGAGACACCGATCTATCTCATTTCAGCCTTACCCTGTGGGGAGTCTGGCGACTTAGGTGTCCGTGGCGCACCGGTTTAACACGGCTCGCAGTGGGCCCTCCGGGAACCGTCATTTAGGCCGATGTCTGAGGAGATCCTGCCCGCAGGGTCTCCGGACACAGCGCGTGACTCGGGCGGATAGTACAGCTTCCTTTCGTCGGATAGGTGGGTCGGTTCCAGAGGGAATCAGAATCTCGGAATCAGACCAGGCTGGCTGAGACGTTCTGGTGTCCCCGGGCACGGCGCTGATCGGCAGAGATCGGTTCAGTGGGTGCAGTGAGTGCACTTCGGGGTTTGCCCAGTCACGGGAATCGGCAGTTAATAGTTCGATGGCTTGATGAGTTGGCCCATCAAAATTGATGTGAGCCCCAAAAGGAAAGACGAAATAAACAAAAATAAAAATTATTAAGCTAATGCAAAAATCTGGTCAGCTTGGCTAAAAAGTTCTAAGCGTGGGGTTTCAGGGTGTCAAATGTCAAAACGTCTTCTTAAGCACTCCCCGCTGCACGTGAAGGCAGAACTTATAAAAGAAAAATTTTTATCAAAAGTCCACTACAACTAACTTCGGTTAGTCAAAATGATTCAATGATTTGTTCTATCAAAAAGTCAATGCGGCGCGACTGCCAAGCTTCTGTAAAAATGAGAACAGAAAAACGAGCGCAGAATCTAAATCAAATTAAGAAAAAGAAAATGAAGCAACAAAAGATTTCAGCGTGTCGTCCGTACCACAAAAAGAAAGTAATAAAAAAAAGAAAAAGGAGATTGCAGAGAGAAGTTGCAGAGTAGAGATTGGCAGAGAAGAGGGATATTGCAGAGTAGAGAGAGAACAAAAAAGACTGTCGTCTCTCTGGAATATTCATTAGTTTTAGGTAAATGAGGGGCGGCCCACCGGGCTGGTCAATGCCCTGGCCAGTCAGAGGCATGGGGTGCCCTTCCCACCTTGTCACAGAACAATGAAACGTTGCAAAGCATGCTGGTAGATGCAGTCATTTTGGTCCTCTGTAGTACTCATTCTAAAACAACATTTAAACAGTTAACTAATTATCAAGGTGTGTTAACAATTTACGACAAAGCATCACAAACAAAAATAGCAAGAGTTATGTCCGCATACATCTGGTTACAGATCCCCCACAAATAAGAGCCGTCTGTGACAGATTCCAGGGCCTGAAGTGCCCCTTTGTAGTTGTGGTCACTTTGCATTCCAACACGGTAACTTGAGGGTCTGGTTGTCTTCTACTTGCATTCCAGCGTCTCGGAATCAAGAGTTATATGGCTTGCTAAGCGGTTCGGGATTAGCGTTGTCATGGTAACGTGGGATATCTCCAAGTTTTATGGCCCAGGTGTGTGTGTGGGGGTTCAGATACTTGGTAAAAGTTCACAGACCCTGCTGAGGCTGCTGTCTCTCCAGCAGTTTAATTAATAAAACATCAGATGACGGAGATCGCTACAACTAAGTGAGAAGAAGTGCTCAAGGAAGCCAAGTAAAAAAAACTGCAAATTTATAATGTTATGCTCAAAATTTCTATGTCAGCTGCATGTTAACAGCAGCAAAATTAGCAAAATCATAATTTTCACAGAGTTAATTCTGCCTATAAGAGACAGTAACAATGGGGACCATTTAGATACAAGTTGTTTTGACCAATCAAGTAAAGGAAGAAATTTAGTTTTGAACAGGTTTTGAAATTTTCCAGAGATGCATATGCCAAGATATTTAAATTGTTCCTTCACTTTCTGAAGGGGAAAACCACCATAAGTGAGTTTAATTGCCTCATTATATCTTCTTCTCTTTGATGCTGTTGTTGAGGCAGATTTTCCAAATCTGGTTACTGAAGAACACCTTTCATCCTCCATGAATCTGTTGAAGCTTTTGACACCTGATGATCTCAGACAACCTTCCCCACAGTCTACAGACAAAATTCATTTTCAACATGATGACGTTAGTGCATTTTTAATTGAAAACAGACAGTAATAATTGATCCACACTGATCACAGGTTTACTATTTCTCTCCATTGTGACTTTTTTGGTGAATCTTAAATTTATTTAATCCAGTAAAAGCTGTCCTACACTGATCACATCTGTATCATTTATCTCTAACGTGAGCAAGTTTGTGTCTTTCAGTAGAGGTTCTCAGGTTCTCTAACCTGATGTGGTAAAAGCTGATCCACACTGATCATCACATCTGTATGGCTTAACTCCAGTGTGAACACGTTGGTGTCGTTTTAGAGTATCCAACCGGGTAAAAGCTGATCCACACTGATCACATCTGTATGGCTTAAATCCAGTGTGAATATGCTGGTGTTTCTGTAGATCACCTGATGTGGTAAAAGCTGATCCACACTGATCACATCTGAAAGGTTTATCTCCAGTGTGAATACGTTGGTGTCGTTTTAGAGTATCCAACTGGGTAAAAGCTGATCCACACTGATCACATCTGTATGGCTTAAATCCAGTGTGAATACGCTGGTGTTTCTGTAGATCACCTGATGTGGTAAAAGCTGATCCACACTGATCACAGCTGAAAAGTTTATCTCCAGTGTGAATACGTTGGTGTTGTTTTAGAGTATCCAACCGGATAAAAGCTGATCCACACTGATCACATTTGTATGGCTTAAATCCAGTGTGAATACGTTGGTGTATCTGTAGATAACCTGATGTGGTAAAAGCTGATCCACACTGATCACATCTGTATGGCCTAACTCCAGTGTGAATACGTTGGTGTTGTTTTAGAGTATCCAACCGGATAAAAGCTGATCCACACTGATCACATCTGTATGGCTTAACTCCAGTGTGAATACGTTGGTGTATTTGTAGATAACCTGATGTGGTAAAACTTGATCCACACTGATCACATCTATATGGCTTAACTCCAGTGTGAATACGTTGGTGTATCTGTAGATAACCTGATGTGGTAAAAGCTGATCCACACTGATCACAGCTGAAAGGTTTATCTCCAGTGTGAATTTCCATATGTTTAATCAGGCTTGATGAAGAGGCGAGGACTTTTCCACATTGCTCACAGCGATGACTCTTGGTTTTTCCTTTGTCTTGATGTTTCTGTAACAACAGAGAGGAAGACTTCATTGTGTTGGCTGAGCTGAGCTGTTGAAATTATTTCAGTTTTAATCAAATTCTCTCAGACATGGTTTTTAACTATGAGTGAAGATCTTTTTTGTCTATGAGGAGTCATATGAGCCATCTCCTGACAACCAGGGCCCTTCAGATAACACGTCTCAGTTTGTCAGGTCAAAAGTGTGAAAAGAGAAAGATGCTGAAACAAAAACCCTCAGAACACATTCATGAACTGTTTTTATCAAAGCCACTTCAGATTGACAGTGGGTTTCATGCATTCTCTACACACACAAACTTTCATCAGTCAGAACTTGAAAATACAGTTTTGTCTTCAGAACATGACACTTCAGTTTGACCGTCTGCTCAGATCAAAATGTGATGTCACAATAACAGATATAAGTGTTTGCCAACAGGTCAAGGATGTATTTGGGTGTGGACGGGGTGGGGTGGTGGTGGTGCTATAGTGATATTGTCATAACAACACCCACACATATGAACTATTTATGATTGTTTATTCAAGAACACTAATAATAAAGAACGATTAAACATCATTACATCTCCAAACCAAAAATGAACATGAACACTGTCTTTTTTTACTGCTATTTTACTGTTACTTACATGCTTGCCTTTAAACAGAAAAAAATCTATATTATGTCGCATATGCTTGATTAACATTTATTTATTAGCATTAGCTGTGAAGCTACACTTCTGTTTCCGGTCGGACTTCCTGTTGGTGGTTTCCTGTTGGTGGTTTGAACGGTGAACGGTCTCTGATTCTTTTAACCTTTTTTTACTTAATTCCTTACCATTCCTGTATAATTTGCATAAAATGCCTATCCAAGGCATACCCAAAGTAAATTGAAAGCTGATCTTGAACCATTTGTAGCACATGGATGGTTTTGGTCTCTTTTGAAAGGTAACACTCTGAAGTTTTTTCCCCAACCGTCAGAATCACTGTAAGTGCTACTAGCATTGAGTAATCTAAGTTTGAACACACTGAAATATAAGTTTTTTATTTCCGCCTGAATTTTTTTGTAAACAGATGTCTGCAGATGAGTGCAGCTGTGACTTATTAGCTGGAAAACACAATGGGACCACAGCATGAAGCCTTACCTAGTGCAAGTTCAAATTTGATAACAATACCACTAAAAATGAGTATTTTACACACGTTTTTGTAAGAGTATGTCTAGGCGTTTCCAAAAATGGCCATTTGGAGTCTCCAAAAGGACACTTGGATAAACATGGCCACATACCTCAGATAAAAGGACATAACTCTTGAACGCTTCATCGTACATAATCTTGGCCTCTAATGAAAGGTGACACTTAGAGGTATCCTATCCCACATCCAGATTCACTATCAATATTGCTGAAAAAAAGTTACTGAAACATAAAGCTAAACTTTTCATATAAAAAGAGTCAAAACAAGTGTTGTTGTGGAAAATGTAATTTATTTAAAAAAATGACTCTCTTTTACAACACAGCAAACTATTCACATATTTAAACATATTTACAATTATTACTATTTACAGGTTGGCAGCATGCCAGTCACTGTAGCAATCTCTAGTCGGTATCAAGCACAAAGGCACATCACACGAGGAGCATTTCAACTGTGTTTTAGCATGACAGTGCCTGCACTTCAGCCTACCAGTAATCCTCTGCCCACTGATAAAAACCAGTATGTGATGTGCTCCGGGCGGAGCAGGAGGTGGGATGGGTCTGGCTGTGGAGGAAGACCCTGCTTCTGCCAGCTGCTCGGTGAGGGTCTCCCAGAATTAGGGATGGGCATTTGGTAGAGATTTATTCGTCGATGGTCGGGAAAATTAATGATTAATAATCGATTAATCATTAACATTTTTATATTGAAAACTATCACAAATATTCTCGATATCGGCGTGACGTTTGTTTTCCCCTTTGGCCTGGTTGCTATGGCCCACACATGCCCAGATGTGTTCAGTGGCCCGGATGTTGTGGTCGAGAATAACGTGACATTTCCTGTTTCTTTTCTTTAAAAAAAACAACGATAATAAAAGAAGAGATATCGAGGAGACTACTTAACAATGACAATTTATATCAAGGCGCCAGTATTACAGGCTTTTTGTTTCTTAAAAAGATGCACTTGTTGTGTGCTCGATGTGCACTGCAGCTCCTTCTGGTCCGTGCTAACACCTAGTTGAGGCTAGGCTAGGCTAGGCTGAGATAGAGATGAACCGCCGCCGCCGCCTTACTTTACAAGGCTTGGATGCGCATTGTTCAAGTGATACATCATTGTCGTTGTCGATTAATTGTATTTGTAATTTGCATTGCAGTGATTGCAGTACACTTGGTCATTTTCTAAACGAAAATGGTCCCACGCCACACTTCACCGTGACCGCTTCATGATTAGGCGATGACCTACAGAAGCTCGCATGTAACAACTGAGCCAAGCCAGGGTAGGGTGATGGTGTGAAATGTTGCCCCTGCTGCCAAATTTCTATCGGTGGCACAGCGAGATGCATTGCATTGTTTAAGGACATGCACTACATTAGGATTGTTTAAATAAAAAATAAAAAAAACGTTCGGTTCATCGACGAAAATTTATTTCTTCAACCAAATTCTAAATGATCAATTATCGATTACTTATGCCCATCCCTACCCAGAATGCCTTCTGGTGCAGAGGAATCTCTCCTCCCCGCCCATACACCTGGAACAATGAAAAAAAATATATACAAAAACATAAATATGTGCAACACAAAAATTTTTTCATTTCAAAATGAATACACAGTTGAATATACAGCACATACCGGCTGTACTCCTTCACAGCTGGTGGAACTGAGATGTCCTTCATCTGCCAATGTCCATCTGACCCTCTATGTGACCACTTGCTGACTGGCTCCCAATCCACATCTGAATCCTCAGATGACTGCCCATTATGTGAAAATAAAGAAATATGTCATTTACAAAATTTTCCATCTTTTCTGTATTGTACTACTTTACATAATGAAACACCCCCCCCACCCACACCCACACCCCAACAAAAAAAAAAAAAAAAAAACTCACAAATACTCCCCCCCCCCATACACACACAAACAAAGGCCTTTGTATTTATTCAAAGTAATGCTTGTTTATGTCGAAATATACAGTAATACGTAATTTAATATGAATAATACTACCAATTATGATACAATATATTAGTAATAATATAATATAAGCTGTAATATAAGTCATAATTTAGTCAAATACTTACTTATCCAGAGCAAAGTCTTCTCCGACGGAGAAAATGTCTTCTGCGCAGGCATGCGCTCTCTTATCTGATCTTATCATGGACAGTCCTTTTTGCCATTTTCTACAATAAAGACGCTCCCAAACTCAAAAACGCTGAGAAACAAGCCACAATGCGGTGCACCTCTCTGTTACGCGCGATTACGCGCGTTCCCTGACTGAAGGTAATTTGCATTACGCTGGGGGGTTCTTTGTTTACCTCTTTATCTCCACCCCCTCAACCGTCACTTTGTTGTTTTCAGAATTTCATTGGCTATTCAATGCGTCAGTCATCAGCACGATTGATTCTAACTGGCTGGTTTTTTCATGAAACAAAGTAGGACATGGCTTCCTTTCAACGCTGGCCCTCATTGGCTATTGCAGGCTGTGGACAGAACAGGGAAGCTGCTGTATGGCTGTATGAGGTGTCAATCGAAAGTTCAGATGACCCCCTCCATTTTAAGACCAGACACACGTATGTCGACACAGAAGGAAGCGTTTTCTGACGAAGAATACCCGGAAGTTACTGAACACCGACCAGCTACCAGTGGCGTTTTTGTGGATATTTTCTGGTATAATAATGCATTTTGGACTAAATACTTTACTGGATTGGATCGACTGGACCTTTGTGAGTTCAACCAGACCATTTTTGTGGGAATATTTTTGATCGGACGACTTTTATAACGCTCAAAAGGTGAGTTGCGTCGATTTCGTAACTGCTTGTTTGTTTGTTTGTGGTGTGACAAAGGCGTTGATTGTACCTGCTGTTATGATTATACCCTGAAATGGTTTACATTGATTGAATCACAAGAATCTTAGCTTTCTAAAGATATGTCGCATGAGTGCCGCACGTAACATATGAGCTGTGTAAATTATGGTTTAGTTTTGGAAACTTCAGAAATTCGGATTAAAATGTTAACAGTTTAAAATTACACTCGATTTTGTTATAACTCAACTCTGTTGTTGTAAATTGTAATGTGAGCACTCGCATGTAGTTTCCGCTTTGCACATTTTCCCTGGGATTCTCACTGCCATTAATCGCCGGTTCTTTAGCTTATTAGCTTCTTAGCA
>JAGFBZ010001544.1:0-28404 GCA_018398805.1 Hirundichthys speculiger | reverse complement strand
AACCCTTAACCCTCAACCTCAACCCTCAACCCTCAATCCTCAACGCTCAACGCTCAACCTCAACCTTCAGTCTCTAAAATGCTCCTGTGAAGTCCAAGTGTTGTCCTGATTCTCAGAACGTTCAGTTGGGGGACAAGTTTGAGGGCTGTATCGCCCTCAATATTGAGATTCTCCCGCATCACCCTTGGGAGTCAGGGCTACCCAGAAGGCATTGTGTAAATTTCCCAAGACATCTTCAAAAAAGATGGCGCTGATGAAAGCTAGCTACAAATGTAAGTACTTTTGTTGTTAATAAGGATATAAATGTTACAAAACCATCTTATTGTTCCTGCAGTGATCCTGCAACGCTGGAACATTTTTTTATTTTTTCATCATATATATATATATATATATATATATATATATTATATATAATATATTATACATTTATATATATATATATATATACACATATATGGAAACTCTCAGCTTCAGCTCTCTCCATAGATGTTTAACAGGATTAAGGTCAGGAGACTGGCTAGGCCATTCCATGACCTTGATGTGCTTCTGATGGAGCACTCCTTTGGTTCCTTGGCTGGATGTTTTGGGTCGTTGTCATGACAACGACGACCCGTCCACGACCCATTTACAATGTCCTTGTGGAGGCAAGGAGGTTGTCACCCAAGATTCTGCGGTACATGGCCCCGTTCATCTTCCCATCGAGGTGAAGTCCACCTCCCCAGAAGAGAAACACCCCCAAAGCATGAGGCTTCCACCGCCATGCTTGACAGTAGGGATGGTGTTTTTGGGCTCATATTCAGCATTTCTCTTCCTCCAAACACGTCAGTTGAGTTGAGGCTCAGTTTTCAGTCTCACCTGACCACGCACCTTCTCCAGTCTCTTTCTGAGTCATTAATATGTTCGTTATCAAAACCTGAGTCGGGGCCTGGACCTGAGCCTTCTGGAGCAGAGGACCTTGGACCACTGCAGGATTTTAAACCATTGCGTCTCAGTGTATCACCAATAGTTTTCTTGGTGACTGTGGTCCCAGCTGCCTTGAGATCATTAACCAGCTCCTCCCGTGTAGTTCTGGCTGGTCTCTAACCCTTTCTCATGATCATTGAGACCCCACCAGGTGATATCTTCCATGGAGCCCCAGCCCAGGTTGATTAACAGTCATGTTGTTCTTCTTCCACTTCTGAATAATTGCACCATCAGTTGTCACCTTCTCATTCAGCTCTGATGGTTTTTGTAGCCCATTCCAGCCTTGTGGAGTTCAACAACTTTGTCCCTGACATCTTCTGACAGCTCTTTAGTCTTGATGGTGGAGATGTGGAGTATTACTGAGTCTGTGGGCAGATGGCTTTTTATACAGGTGACTATACAGGTGACATCCACCACAACTGCTGACCTCTGACCTCAGAGAATAAAAACGTCAGTAATACAGTGATGTGTAATCGAGAGGTAGAGCCATTTGTATACGTCCACACGTGACCAACATTTGCACGCGCTCTTTGACGCGCTGACATGCGAGTTGCGCTTTCCCGCAAACTCGGTATGTTGCGATCGCAGTTTAGGGTCTGAAACTGTACCGAATCTGTACCGAAACCGTGATACAAAAACCGCGGTACGGACCGTACCATGAGCCACCTGTACCGCTATATATATATATATATATATATATATATACATATATATATATATATACAGTCATGTAAAAAAATGATTAGACCACCTTGTTTTCTTCAGTTTCTTGTTCATTTTAATGCCTGGTACAACTAAAGGTACATTTGTTGGACAAACATAACGATAACCACAAAGATTTGCTCATAAGAGTTTTATTTAAGAGCTGATATCTTACCATTTTCCATGGTTTTCTTGATTATAACCTAAATCACTTAAGTTTTTACATCAATAGCTATGGCGTTGTACTGCCAAAAACACTGCTTTTATGCATTCAGTGTTTTCTTTTCTGTCTGTTTTAGTCACATGATGACGTTTAGTGGTACCAGGTATTAAAATGAACAAGAAACTGAAGAAAAAATGGTGGTCTAATCATTTTTTCCATGACTGTATAAATATAAAATCTTATTCTTCTTCTCCTTTGTCGTCATTGTCTTCTTGACAGTCTGGTCGTAGCTTTAACGTAAGGCCGCCCCCCACAGTCTGAAGACGTAACTGCACTCAAGCGGTGTCCCTTTTCTAAGTCAGGAGCTGGGCGGAGTCTGACCATGATTGGATGAACTGGAGCTGGGCGGAGTCTGACCATGATTGGATGAAGTGGAGCTGGGCGGAGTTTGACCATGATTGGATGAAGTGGAGCTGGGCGGAGTCTGACCACGATTGGATGAACTGGAGCTGGGCGGAGTCTGACCATGATTGGATGAAGTGGAGCTGGGCGGAGTCTGACCATGATTGGATGAACTGGAGCTGGGCGGAGTCTGACCATGATTGGATGAAGTGGAGCTGGGCGGAGTCTGACCACGATTGGATGAACTGGAGCTGGGCGGAGTCTGACCATGATTGGATGAAGTGGAGCTGGGCGGAGTCTGACCACGATTGGATGAACTGGAGCTGGGCGGAGTCTGACCATGATTGGATGAACAGGAGCTGGGCGGAGTCAGCTCCTCAGTATGACGTATCCAGCAATCCTTAAAAAAATAAAATTTTAAAAATAAAGCCTTCAGAAAGAGCTTTAGAAATGAAAGTATTTAAATTTAGTTTCTAATTAAATTAATTTAATCAATTATTTTTATTATATTTTTAATTTGATTTTAATTTTAATGAATTTTGATTTTAGGTTTAGTGAAATAAAAGTTTTCAAACTTGTGGTAACTGAGCTGAAGTGTTTCCAGTGTTCCCAGCATTACGAGGAATACTGGGAAGGCTGGTAATGCTGGGACTGCTAGGAGTACTGGGAATACCCGTGTTCCCAGTGTTCCCAGTAGTCCCAGTGTTCCCAATGTTCCCAGTGTTTCCACTGTTTCCAGCCTTACAAGGAATACTGGGAAAGCTGGTAATGCTTGGACTGCTAGGAGTACTGGGAATACTAGTATAGTACATACTAGTATTCTGGGAATACTAGTATTTCCAGTAGTCCCAGTGTTTTCACTGTTCCCAGCATTACAAGGAATACTGGTAAAGGCTGGTAATGCTGGGACTGCTATGAATACTGGGAATACCCGTGTTCCCAGTGTTCCCAATGTTCCCAGTGTTTTCACTGTTGCCAGCGTTACAAGGAATACTGGGAAAGCTGGTAATGCTTGGACTGCTAGGAATACCAGGAATACCAGTGCTCACAGTGCTCCCAATGTTCCCAGTATTTCCATTGTTTCCAGTGTTCCCAGTATTTCCAGTTTTCCCTGTGCTTCCAGTATTCCCAGTGCTCCCAGTGTTCCCAGTGCTCCCAGTATTCCCAGTGTCCCCGGTGCTCCCAATGCTCCCAGTGTTCACAGTGCTTCCAATGCTCCCAATGTTCCCAGTGCTCCTAGTGTTCCCAGTGTTCCCAGTGCTCCTAGTGTTCCCAGTGCTCCCAGTGTTTCCAGTGCTCCCAGTGTTTCCAGTGTTCCCAGTGTTCCCAGTGTTCCCAGTGCTCCCAGTGTTTCCAGTGCTCCCAGTGTTTCCAGTGCTCTCCCATCCTGCTTGATGGTGACCTTCATTAAAGGGGAGTTCAGGTTCTGACCTGATCCAGAAACCTGTGGGCGGAGCCTCTGAGTGTTCGTCCAGTTATTCTGGCTGCTGGGTATCGAACCGTTTTCATCCTGGCGTCTAATAATCTTCATTTCAGAGTAAAAGCATCCTGATCTTCTCCACAGCAGCTCTGAAAGTCTCATACTCACCTGCTCCGTCCTGATTGGACAGGCGTCCTGATTGGACAGGCGTCCCGATTGGACAGGCGTCCTGCTAACGACCTGCTAGCGGTGACCTCTGTGGGAGGACCATCGCTGACGTCTGACCTGATGATCCGTTGCGTCTAAAGACGTCGGGTGTTTTCTTCCTGGGGGGTTCTGGGTATTTTCTCTCTCCAGGAGAGTGAGGAGGTCATCTGGGATTCAGGTAATAAGCTCCCAGCGTTCCCAGCGTTCCCAGAGCAGGAGCTGCTGACCGTAATCATATTAGCCAGCACTTCACTAAATAAGGTAAAAGGGCCTCCTCATCAAATCCACCCTGCTGCTAAATGGACCCCCGACCCCCCCGAGCGCCCCCCCCCCCCTACCCCCCTACCCCCCCCCCCCCCCCCCCCCCCCCCCCCACCTGACCTCAGCAGTTTCCTCACAGAACAAACTAATGTGTCATTTATTCCTGCGTGTGATCACATGTGGCTTTAAACCTCCAGAACAGGAAGCAGTTTACGTCCAGGTCCGTTTAATGGCGCCGCAGCTGGTTCTGACTTCAGCCGGTTCCAGCTGGTTACGGCGGGGCGTCGGCCGCCGTGGTGACCTCATCGTCCTCGGTGATGGTGGTCAGCGTCGGCCCCCGGGGGCCCCCGGTTCTCGTTCCTGGAGTCAGCTGATCAGCATCCACCGACGAGCAGAAAGAACCTCAAAGACCCGAAGGGTCCAGATGAACCCAGAAGATCTCAGCACCTACCAGGTGTTTCTGAGATCACGGACCCGTGAGGGTCCAGCAGAACTGGGACAGGTTCTACAGGTGACTCACGTGGTTCTCAAATATCCACCACCGGACCAACTCAGGTCACCGTTAACGGCCATTTCCACCGAACCAATCACAGCAGGGCGGGGGCGGAGTCAGTTTCAAGGCCTCTGATTGGTTCATTAGTTGTTCTCCAGCGGTGCTGCAGATGTTCGGGATTAAATTATAAAACAGAAAAAAACTTACAACTGAATATCTGCAAAAAAGTTGCAAAAAAATCAGAACTTTAGCAGTTTCTGAAAGAGCAACTCTGAAAAAGAGAATCGCAATTTCTGAATTAAAAAAATCTTAAAATTGACAAAAAATTGAAAGTGGACTGCACTTAAAAAAAAATTGGCTTCTTACTAAAATAACAATTTAAAAAAATGCATTTTTTTTCATAACAAACAATTTTGTAAAAAAAAATCTGGGAAAATAATTCTTACTAAAAATCTAAACTATTTGCAAAAGTGTGAAGCTGCTTCTTTCTGATTAAAGCTGCTAATTTCCAAAAAATATTTACATTTATGACTCAAAACGGAAACTTTGTATAATTTCACAACTTCTTACTGGAAGATTCAACTTTTATCATCAAACAGATAAAACAAAACAAAACAAAAAAAAAATCATTAAAATAGAAATTACAGCTTTGAAAAAAAAGCTACTTTATGAAAATGCTGCTGTT
The DNA here is from genome assembly GCA_018398805.1 of Hirundichthys speculiger. Taxonomy (NCBI): domain Eukaryota; kingdom Metazoa; phylum Chordata; class Actinopteri; order Beloniformes; family Exocoetidae; genus Hirundichthys; species Hirundichthys speculiger. The sequence goes on along the minus strand of JAGFBZ010001544.1, from coordinate 23,108 downwards.
TTCCTCCAGCAGAGACCTGGACCTGCAGAGACCTGGACCTGCAAAGACCAGGACCAGCAGAGACCTGGAACTACAGAGACCAGGAACCTGCAGAGACCTGGACCTGCAGAGACCTGGACCTGCAAAGACCAGGACCAGCAGAGACCTGGAACTACAGAGACCAGGAACCTGCAGAGACCAGGACCTGCAGAGACCTGGACCTGCAGAGACCTGGACCTGCAGAGACCTGGACCTGCAGAGACCAGGAACTGGCAGAGACCTGGACCTGCAGAGACCTGGACCTGCAGAGACCTGGACCTGCAGAGACCAGGAACTACAGAGACCAGGAACTACAGAGACCAGAGACCTTGCTGGACCTGCAGAGCAGGACCAGGAACTGCAGAGACCTGGAACTGCAGAGGACCTGGAACTACAGAGACCAGGAACTACAGAGACCAGGAACTTGCAGAGACCAGAGACCAGGACCTGGACCTGCAAAGACCAGGACCAGCAGAGACCAGGAACTACAGAGACCAGGAACCTGCAGAGACCAGGACCTGCAGAGACCAGGAACTACAGAGACCAGGAACTTGCAGAGACCTGGACCTGCAGAGACCTGGACCTGCAGAGACCCGGACCTGCAGAGACCAGGAACTACAGAGACCAGGAACTTGCAGAGACCTGGAACTACAGAGACCTGAAACTACAGAGACCAGGAACCTGCAGAGACCTGGAACTACAGAGACCTGGAACTACAGAGACCAGGAACTACAGAGACCAGGAACTTGCAGAGACCTGGACCTGCAGAGACCTGGACCTGCAAAGACCAGGACCAGCAGAGACCAGGAACTACAGAGACCAGGAACCTGCAGAGACCCGGACCTGCAGAGACCAGGAACTACAGAGACCAGGAACTTGCAGAGACCTGGAACTACAGAGACCTGGAACTACAGAGACCAGGAACTTGCAGAGACCTGGAACTACAGAGACCTGAAACTACAGAGACCAGGAACCTGCAGAGACCAGGACCTGCAGAGACCAGGACCTGGTCATCTTCACTCGATTTATGACGAAAAACTAAACAGATTTCTCACAAAAAAGTTTCCACTGAAAAAGCGAAGCCACCTGAAGACGAGCTGGAAACACCTGAAGACGAGCTGGAAACACCTGAAGACGAGCTGGAAACACCTGAGGATGAACTAGGAACACCTGAAGACGAGCTGGAAACACCTGAAGACGAGCTGGAAACACCTGAGGATGAACTAGAAACACCTGAAGACGAGCTGGAAACACCTGAGGATGAACTAGAAACACCTGAAGATGAGCTTTGTGTTAACGCGCGTTAACGCAAACTAAGCCAGCTGAGCTAAAACCGCTAACACCGCTCACATGTGTCCAGAGACATCAGCGTCCATTTCCAGAAAGGTCCAACGTGGTGACGTCCACCGCTGTCCAACTGTCCAACTTTTCACAACGAGCATCAGCCAATCAACCGCTGGCTGCAGCTGGAGCCAATCAAATCCTCCGGGGAGTGATTGACAGCTGATTTGCTAGCAGCAGGAAGAAAAGTTGGGATTTTCCAAAAGTCACAATTTTAAGATGAAACTTTTTGAGTTTGACAACAAAAATAAACAGTTCCACAAAGGTTGAGGTTTAGTAACAAAAAGTTTGGAGTTTTGTGGAAAATGTCACAGTTTTTTACATTTTATGAGTTTGAGACAAATGTTGTAATCTGATGTCAAAAAGTTACAATTTGGTGAAATTAAATTTTATGACAAAATTAGGTTTTTTAACAGGCAAGAAGCTCCTGTGAAGTTCACAATGGGATATAAAAACAGTTAGTTCAGAACGTATAACTGTTTTTTGTGAATTAGAACTAATATTACATTTTCTTATAAAATTACAATTTTGCCAAATCATAGTTGTAATTTTATATCAAAAATCCACAATTATGTATAATTTGAGATTCTATGACAAAATTTGGCTTTTTAAAAAAAAAATTTAAACAAAATTCACAATTTTACATCAGGAAATTACAATTTTATGTCAAAAAGTTGTGAAAGTGATATTTTGACACAAAAAGCTGTAAAAAGTAAAAAAGTTGTAATTTGCCAAAATCAGGATTTTGCAGCAAAATTTGGTGTTTAAATGACAAAAGGCTCCATTTTACAATAAATGTTGTAAAACTGCAAAATTAGTCTGTCTGTGGCGGTACAGTTGTAGAAATAAATTACTGTAATTAAAACAATCAGTACTACAACCGTATATTATATTATATTATATTATATTATATTATATTATATTATATTATATTTATATATATTATATATATTTTTTATTATAAATAGGTGTATTGCAGTGAGTCTCTGATCTGGTCTGGTAGATTTGGTCTGATCCAATCTGGTCTAATCTGATCTCATATGATCTCATCTGGTCCTGTCTGATCTGGTCTGATTTGGTCCGGTCTGGTCCAATCTGGTCTGGTCTGATTTGGTCCGGTCCACTCCGGTCTGGTCTGGTCCGGACTTGTGCGGTCAGGTCTGGTCTGGCCTGTTCTGATTCGGTCCATCCGGTCTGATCTGGTGCGGTCTGGTCTGGTCTGGTCCGGACCGGTCCGGTCCTGTCCGGTCCGATCCAATCCGATCCGATCCGATCCGATCCGATCCGGTCCGGTCTGATCTGATCCGATCTGATCTGATCTGATCTGATCCGGTCCGGTCTGGTTCGGTCCGGTCCGGTCCGGTCTGATCTGGTCTGGTCTGGCCTGATCTGATCCAGTTCTGGTCTGGTCTGATCTGGTCTGGTCTGGTCTGGTTCGGTCTGTTCTGATCTGATCTGATCTGGTCCGGTCTGGTCTGGTCTGATCTGGTTCGGCCTGATCTGGTCCCGTCTGTTCTGATCTGATCTGGTCCGGTCTGGTCTGATCTGATCTGATCTGGTCCGGTCTGGTCTGGTCTGATCTGATCTGGTCCCGGTCTGGTATGATCTGTCTGATCTGGTCCGGTCTGATCTGGTCCTGGTCTGATCTGATCTGGTCCTGGTCCGGTCTGGTCTGGTCTGGTCTGGTCTGGTCTGATCCGGTCTGTCTGATCTGGTCCGGTCTGGTCTGATCTGATCTGGTCCGGTCTGGTCTGGTCCGGTCTGGTCTGATCGGTCTAGTCGGATCTGGTCTGGTCTGGTCCGGTCTGTCGGTCTGGTCTGATCTGTATGATCTGGTCTCCGGTCCTGATCTGGTCTGTCTGGTCTGGTCTGATCTGGTCGGTCTGGTCTGATCTGGTCTGGTCGGTCTGGTCTGATCTAGTCGGTATGGTCTGATCTGGTCCGGTCGGTTGGTCCGGTCTGGTCTGGTCTGGTCTGGTCGGTCGATCTGGTCCCGGTCCGGTCTGGTCTGGTCTGTCTGATCTGGTCGGTCTGATTGGTCGTCTGTCTGATCGGTCTGATCCGGTGGTCTGGTCCGGTCTGATCTGGTCCGGTCTGTCTTTGATGTTCTGTGGTGATACCTCAACAGAGCTGTGCAGAAGTGTCCAGAAAAGTCTCGGTTTCTCTTCCTCATTTCGATGTAATAAGACATTCCTGTCAAACAGGAGGGAGGGGGCTGTGGGGGGCTGTGGGGGGGGGGGGGGGGGCAGTATATAATAAAGAAGCCTGAACTGCAGAGATGATGATGTTTATCTTATTAAGAGCAGAACGACTCCGTCAGATCAGAAGGATCAATTGCCGTCGGCAACCGGGGAAAGCGGAAAAAAAATAATGGTCGTGTGTGAACGGAGAGAGACGACTGTGTTTAAAAATCAATTACACAGTAAATATGACACGAGTCAGCAACGGCGCCCCCCGGGGGAACCAGGAAATATGTTCCCGCCTGCACATCCGTAAATCTGCACCCCCACTACAAATGAAGGACTAATTTCATGTAGAGAAGAGGGAGGACGAGCTCGTCTGTGTGGTGGTCGGCCCGCTGCTCCCCGGAGAATTAGGGAGTTATTAATTAATGGAGAGGAGGAGAGGGAAGAAGGGATGATTCACTGATGAGACGGAAATACCTGAAAAGGGAGAAGCTAGAGAAGCTGAAGGCTGGACATACCTCTGAGGAGGGGAGCAGCAGTCGATAACCAAACCACTGCAGAGAGAAGCAGACCTCTACTCAAAGCACTGACCTTAATGAAACAGGCTGCAGTTCCTCTACCGACCCACTAGAGACTGTTCCTCTACGACCACTACAGGTGAGTGAGGCTGCAGATACTGACCACTAGAGGCTGCAGTTCCATTCTACAGGAAATACCTGAAAACGGAGGGAGGGATGAAGTAGACCACTAGATGTCTGAATAAAAAGATACTGGACATCCTGTGAGGCTGAGGAGCAGCCTGACTAGATGGAAGAACGACAAGATATACAACTCTCACTGACCACTAGCAGGCTGCAGTTCCTCTACTGACCACTAGAGGCTGCAGTTCTCTACGACCACTAGAGCTGCGTTCCTCTACAGACCCACTAGAGGCTGCAGTTCCTTCCTCTAACGACCACTAGAGGCTGCGGTTTCTCGACAGACCCCTCTAGAGGCTGCCCTCTGCACCCCCGTTTCCTCTACTGAGTTCCCACTAGAGGCTGCGGTTCCCTACGACACTAGAGGCTGCGGTTCCTCACTGACCACTAGAGGCTGCAGTTCCCAACACTTGCAGTTCCTCTACGACCACTAGAGGTTGCAGTTCCTCTACTGACCCTAGAGGCTTGCAGTTCCCTTACCGACCACTACAGGCTGCAGTTTCCTTCTACGACACCACTAGAGGCTGGCAGTTCTCACCGACCACTAGAGGCTGCGTTCCTCTACCGACTACGCTGACGGCTGCTCCGTTCCTCTACCGACACTAGAGGCTGCAGTCCTCTACCGACCACTAGGCGCGGCTGCAGTTCCTTACCGACACTAGAGGGCTGCAGTCCTCTACCGACCGCTAGGAGGCTCGACCCTAGAGGCTGCAGTTCCTCTGACCGCTAGAGGCTGCAGTTACTCTACAGACCACAGAGGAGGCTGCAGTTCCTCTACCGACCTAGAGGCTGCAGTTCCTCTACGACCTAGAGGCTGCAGTTCCTCTACCGACCACTAGAGCTGCAGTCCGCTACGACCACTAGAGGCTGGCGGTTCCTCTACTAGACATAGAGGCTGCAGTCCTCTACTGAACCACTAGGGCTGCGCGTTCTACTACCGACAACTAGAGGCTGCAGTCCTCTACGACCACTAGAGGCTGCGGTTCCTCTACCGACCGCTAGAGGCTGCAGTTCCTACCAGATACGAGGGAGGCATCTACCGACCGCTAGAGGCTGAGTTCCTACCGACCACTAGAGGCTGCAGTTCTCTACCGACCACTAGAGGCTGCAGTCCTCTACCGACCACTAGAGGGGCAGTTCCTCTACCGACCACTAGAGGCTGCGGTTCCTCTACCGACCACTAGAGGTGCTGCTGTTCTCTACCCGACGCTAGAGGCCACAGTTCCTCTCTACCGACACTAGAGGGCTGCAGTTCCTCTACCGACCGACCGCCCTAGAGGCCTGCGGTTCCTCCTACCCCGGAACGCTAGAGGCTGCAGTTCCTCTACCGACACTAGAGGCTGAGTTAATCTACCGACCTACTAGAGGCTGCAGTTCCTCTACCGACCAACTAGAGGAGGTAGTTCCTCTACCTGACAGCTAGAGGCCACAGTTTCCCTCTAGACCAGTTCCCACGACTTAGAGGCTGCAGTTTCCTCTAGACCGCTAGAGGCTGCGGTTCCTCTACCGACCCTAGACGGCTGCAGTTCCTCTACGAACTAGAGGCTGCGGTTCCTATACCGACCTTAGAGGTGCGGTTCCTCTACCGACCGCTAGAGGCTGCAGTTCCTCTACCGAACGTAGCGCTGCTCTCCCGCCCTGGCTCCATTCTACCGACCACTAGAGGGATTGGGTTCTCTACCGAACAGCTAGAGGCCGCAGTTTTCCTCTACGACCTCTACCGCTAGAGGCGCTTGGCTCCGCTACCGCCACCGCTAGAGGCTGCGTTCCTCTACCGACCGCTAGAGGCTGCAGTTCCTCTACGACCCGATAGAGGCCCGTTCCTCGACCTAGAGAAGAGGCCCGGGTTCCTTACCGACCAGCTAGAGGCTGCCTCCTCTCCCGACGCTAGAGGCTGCGGTTCCTTACGACCCTAGAGGCTGCGTTCCTACCGACCACTAGAGGCTGCGGTTCCTCAGACCAACTAGAGCTGGCTTTTCCGGAGCTACAGGTTCACTCTAGCGTTCCCACCTAGAGGAGGCTGCATTCCTCTACCGACCACTAGATGGCTAGCGGTTCTGACGACCCACCGCTAGAGGGCAGGTCCTCTAACCGACGCTAGAGGCCGCAGTCCTCTACCCCGCTAGAGGCTGACTCTACAGCTAGAGGCTGCAGTTCCTCTACCGACCACTAGAGGTGCGGGTCCTCTACCGACCCGCTAGAGGCCGCCGTTCCTCCTACCGACCGTAGAGGCCTACCAGTTCCTCTACCGACCCTAGAGGTCGCGGTCCTCTACCGACCGCTAGAGCGCCGTTCTCTACCGCTAGACCGCTAGAGTTAGAGAGGTTTTCTCTACCGACCGATAGAGGCTCTGCAGGTTCCTCTACCGGCACAGGATTGCTTTTCCTCTACCCGCTAGAGGCTGCGGTTCTCTATCCCCCACTAGAGGGCTTGCGGTTCCTCCTTACCGACCACTAGAGGCTGCAGTTCCTCTACCGACGCTAGAGGCTGCAGTTTCTCTACCGACCCGCTAGAGGCTGCAGTTCCTACTACCGACCCTAGAGGCGGAGTCCTTCCCGCTAGGTTCCCCGAACAATAGGCTGCAGTTCCTCTACCGATGCTAGACTGCGTTCTCCTGAGGCTGCGGTTCCTCTACCGACCACTAGAGACGCAGTTCCTCTGGCGACCACTAGAGGCTGCAGTTCCTCTGGCGACCACTAGAGGCTGCAGTTCCTCTACTGACCACTAGAGGCTGCAGTTAGATCCTCTAGCAACCACTAGAGGCTGCAGTTCCTCTGGCGACCACTAGAGGCTGCAGTTCCTCTACTGACCACTAGAGGCTGCAGGTCCTCTACAGTCCACAAGGGTCTGGTTCCAACAGTGAGTTAGTCTCTATTGACCTCCATGAACTTTAGGAACTTAGCCCGGTCCAAATTCACACATTTATTTCTTGTAAATGCACAAATCAAGAATAAAAAAATACTTTTTTTTTTTTTTTTAATTTAAAATCACAGTTTGCAAAATCAGGACTTTTTGTTCTTAAACCAAAATTGTCAATCTTGATTTTTTTTCATAAAAATCCTAATTTTTAAAAAGATCAAGTTTTTTTTTATTGTTTGTAAGTTTTTCTTAAAAAAGCAGCTTTTGTTGAAAACAAACAAACAAAAACAAAGTATTTTGTTCTAAAACAGACTTTAGTTGAAAAATCATGAGTTTTGGTTCACAAATGTCACAGAATCGACTTTTTAACTCCGAATGACCAATTTGTTAAAATCATGAATTTCAAAATAAGACTAATTTTTTTCTTGTTGAAAAAAAAAAGTGAATTTTTGTTACAACTTTTTACTGTAAAATTGAAACCTTTGTCTTAAAATCACATTTGTTTTGTAAAACTGAAAACGGTTTTCGTTTATAATTCTGTTTTTTGCTAATCTGAAGCTTTTGGTTCTAAAAGTTTTGTATAATTGTTGTAAAAATGGGATTTGTGATCATTTTTGTTGTAAAATTGTGACGTTTGTCGAAGCGATTTTCATCCAGTTTGTGATGATGTCACACATCGTTTCTTTAGAAATCCGTAACTTTGCGTTTGTGTGCAGGCCTCTGATTGGACAGGTGCGCTGCGGTTGATGACTGAAGCAGTTTTGTTGGAGCTCCTGGACGCCGCCTCACCTCTCTGTTGTTCCTGTATTCCAGTAACCAAACAATCAGGACTGAAGACAACACAAAGACCAGAAAGAGGAGCGCTGGAAATGAAAAGGGAAGTGAAGTAAAAAGGGTGAGAAGAATGTGGAGGATGCAATCAAGACTGGACAAGAAACAGATGCAAGTGAGGCAGAAAGGAGCAGAGGTGGACATCAGAGCAGCAGAGCCAAGCTGCCTCCTCAGGGAGGTGCAGGGCTCCTCTAATCAATCCATGGATGCATTGTAAAATCAATGCTCTGTATAATTAGGGCAATCCAAGGGTAAAAAAAAACACCCTACTCTGCATTTTGCCTCCGTCTGCACTAAGTCTCTGGCTTCTGCTGTAATAACACCTTCATTGTAAACGGCTCCAGGTCACAGGTACATTATTCCAAACTGGTGGGATTAATTGAAAAACCTCCAGGTCCTGGCGGTGACTGGTCTCTGACTGCAGAAACTTCTGGGGTAACTGTGCCGCGGCGAACTTTAGCTGAGGCCCTGCTGTCCGACAGACTGGTGATGTTTTCTTCTCTCCGACAGAATATTAACTGTCTACCCCGACCCATGCACCTAACAGCTTCGAAGCTGGCAAGCAAAACACCTGAGAAACCCGTCCAACCCAGTCCCTAACCCTAACACCCTAACCCCCTAACCACACTAACCCCCCCCCCTAACCCCCTAACCCAACACCCTAAACCCTAACCCCCCTAAACCCCCAGAACCCGAACCCGCACCCCCCTACCCACACCTAACCCTAACACCTAACCCCCGAACCAACACACCCGCCCACCCCCTAACCGAACACCCACCCCTAACACCCTAACCCGAAACACCCCGCACCGAACCCTAACCCCGAACCCGAAAACACCCAACCCCCTAACACCCGAACCCCCGAAACACCCTAACCGAACCCCCTAACCCGAACCCAACACCCAAAACACCGAACCCGAACCCGAACACACCCCGAATAACCCGAACACCCAGAAACCCCACCCCGAACCCGAACCCGAACCCCACCCGAACCCCGAACCCGAACACCCCCTAACCCCCCCTAACCCCCACACTAACACCCCCCCGAACCCGAACACCGCACCAAAACCCCTTAACACCCACCCGAACCCGAACCCGAACACCCGCACTAACCCACACCAACGAACCCCAGAACACCAACCCCGAACCCTAACGCCGAAACCCGAACCGAACACCCGCACCCCAGAACCCTAAACCCCAACCCCGAACCCAACCCCAACACCGAACCCCCGAACCCGAACCCTCACCCCGAAACCCTAACCCGAACCCGAACACCCTCACCCCCGAACCGAACACCCCGACCCCGAACCGAAACCCCCCGAACCCGAACACCCAACCCCAACCGAACACCCGAACCCGAACCCGAACCCGACCCAACCCAACCCTAACACCGAAACCCCCGAACCACCCGAAACCCCAAACCCGAACCCTCCCCTAACCCCCTCTAACCACCTAACCCTAACCCGAACCCCCCTAACCCTAACCCCTCCACCCCCTAACCTAACCCCTACACACCCTAACCCTAACCTACCCTAACCCTACCTCACCCCCTAAACCCTAGCAAACCCGACACCCTACCCCGAACCGAAACCCTACCCCACCCGAAATAACCGAACTAACCCAACCACTAACCCTAACCACCCCACCCCCGACCCCAAACACACAACCCCGAAACCGAAACCGGCACCCCCCCCCCTAACAAAACCCGCACCCACGAACCCTAACACCCAAACACCCAAACCAAAACCCCACCCGACCCCTAAACCCGAACCCCTAACCCCAAACACCCGTAACCGAACCCAACCCCTAACACCCCCCCAAACCCTAACCCACCCAACCCGTAACCCACCCACCACACCCGAACCCCGAACACCCGACACCCCCCACCCTACCGCGAAACCCCCAACCGCCCGAACCCCCGAACCCGAACACCCGAACCCGAAACCGAACCACACGCACCCGAAACCCACAACCCGAACCCAAACCAAACCCTACCCCTAACAGAACCCCCACCCGAAACCCTAACACCCACCCCCTAACCCTAACCACAACTAACACACCCCTAACCCGAAACACAGAAACACCGCACAACGAAACACCACTACCCATCTAACCCCGAACCGAACAACCTCACCCCTAAACGAACCAACACCCAACCCCCAACCGAACCCACCCGCACCCCGAACCGAACACACACCCGAACCCCCAACCCGAACACCCGAACCCTCAACCTAACCCGAACCCTAAACCCGAAACACCCGAACACCCGAACCCCCGAACCCCCCCCGAACACCCAGAACCACCCGAACCCCGAACCCGAACCCCGAACCCGAACACCCGAACGAACCCGAACCCGCACCCCCACCCGACAACCCTAAACACGAACACCCCACCCCCTAACCCGAAAAACCACACCCAAAACCAACCCGAACCCTACCCCCACCCGACCTAACCTAACCCACCCGCACCCGAACCCCCCAAACCACCCCACCACCCAAACCCACCGCCACCCCGAACCCTAACGAACCCGAACCCGAAACCCAAACCCCGAACCCCTAACGAACCGAACCACCCCACCCCCGAACCCGGAACCCAACCCAAGCCGAACCGACCTAACCGAACCGAAACCCGCACCCCCGAACTACCCCGACCACCCGAACCCCGAAAACCCCCCGAACCAAACCCACCCGATCACCCACCCCAACCCCGAAACACCCGAACCCTAAAACCCACAACCCGCCACACCCGAACCCCCGAACCCGACCCGCACCCGGAACCCAGAACTACCCGCCCCAACCCGAACACACCCGAACCCCCCCCACCCCGAACCCGAAACCCGAACCGCACCCACCCCCGAACCGGAACACCCGAACCCCCGAACCTTCCTAAACCCTAACCATAACCCTAACCCTAACCTAACAACCCTAACCACCCTAACCACCCTAACCCGAACACCCCTAACCCCTAACCCTAAACCCTAAACCCTAACCCTAAACCACCCTAACCCGAACCTAACCCTACCTAACCCTAACACCCTCACCAACCTAACCCTAAACACCTTCACCCCCTAACCTAAACCCTCACCCTAACCCTACACCAGAACCCCCCCCTAACGCTAACACCCTAATCCCCTAACCCTAAAACCCTAACCCTAACACCCTCACTCCCTAACCCTAACACCCTAACCCCCTAACGCCAACACCCTAACCCCCTAACCCTAACACCATTACCCTAACACCCTCACCCCCTAACGCTAACACCCTAACCCCCTAACCCTAACACCCTAACTCCCTAACCCTAACCCTCTAACCCCAACACCCTAACACCCTAACCCTAACCCTAACCCTAACCTCCTAACCCTAATAGAGTTCACACCCCTCTGTGGTAAACCCAGTCAAATGCCCATCACATGGGCGCTGAAGCACAGCTTCTACGGTGAGAAACATCCTTCACAAGATTGATTGAGGACAGTTGTCAATCTTCCCAGCAGCAGACGTCCCAGAAAACCTCCCCCAAGGTCAAACCAATATCTGTATCTGCTGGAACTTTGCTGGAACATTAGTAGAAGGTTGCAGGAACGCTGCAGGAACATTTCTTTAATATTGGTGGAACGTTGCTGGAGTGTTGGTAGAACTTTGGTGAACCAGCCACGAACCAGCTGGAAGAGTTTCCAGGAGAAAACCTCCTCTGTCTAAAAAGCAGGACTGAGGTTCACTAAACTGCACCTGAACAAACCAGCAGACTTCTAGAACAACGTCCTTTGGATTGATGAGACCAGAGACCAGAACCATGTTTGGAGGAGACCACCAGGAGCACCTCAGACCTGCTGAAGCCCGGTGGTGGAGGGATGATGGTCTGTGAACCTGGACATCCTGGAGTCTAGACACAAATCTACATGAGAACATCAGAAGAATTAAAGGATCCTGGTTTTAGAATGACCTGGTCAAGTCCAGACCTCAAACTGACTGGACCAGTTGAGCGGTTGACCATTGGTTACGATTTCCTTCACAGGTTCCTGGACTCCATGGCGGTCTGTGATGGTGTCTCTGACGTTTGGATCAGGTTTCTGTTCAGGACTAACCTGCTCACATTCGTCCAGCTGATTTAAAAATGTTTATTCTAGAAGAGTCTTGAAGTTCTTGGTGGCTACAGAGCTCCTGGTCTGGTGTCAAAGTCCATCAAGATTACAACTCTGTCCTTTAGGCACAAATTTTTGTTGTAAAAAGTTAAAAGTTTCAAGGACGGGGTTTGGGTCTTGACTTTCATGGAGGGTTTGTCCAAAGTAGAGAACTGCAACCGTCGCAGTAAATGCTGCTGTGAAGCACACAACTGCAGAACTACACAAAATCACCGTCAGCTGAATCCTGACGCCGATTAGCCAGTAAAACTAATTATTGACTAAATAAATGAACACAGAGCGAATCGGGCAGCAGAGCCACGTTGTCGTGCGACTGTCCAGCCATGCGTTGGAGATCCAGTTTCACCAGCTGTCTGCTTCATTAGCTCTGAATCTAACCGCTGTTAGGTCTTCGTACGGTTCCTCCCCAGATACTGATCTGAGACGACCACAACACTGTCCTTCAGGGGAGACCGTAAAGAACTGGGGAGATGCTAAAAATATTAAAGTTAAGCTGTTCGTAAGAAGCATTTGCTGGTGGGGAAAATCTCTGAAGACAGTAGGAGTTGATCCTCAATATGGAATGAAATATGAAGTCATCTCAGACTGTTTAGACATTTATCAGTCCACAAACTGTCCGGAGTTGGAGACAGATTGGTCGAGTAAGAACTGCAGCCTCTAGTGGTCAGTAGAGGAACTGCAGCCTCTAGTGGTCGGTAGAGGAACTGCAGCCTCTAGTGGTCAGTAGAGGAACTGCGGCCTCTAGTGGTCGGTAGAGGAACTGCAGTCTCTAGTGGTCGGTAGAGGAACTGCAGTCTCTAGTGGTCAGTAGAGCAACTGCAGTCTCTAGTGGTCAGTAGAGGAACGCCAGCCTCTTGTGGTCGCTAGAGGAACTGCAGCCTCTAGTGGTCAGTAGAGGAACTGCAGCCTCTAGTGTTCAGTAGAGGAACTGCAGCCTCTAGTGGTCAGTAGAGGAACTGCAGCCTCTAGTGGTCGGTAGAGGAACTGCAGTCTCTAGTGGTCGGTAGAGGAACCGAAGTCTCTAGTGGTCGGTAGAGGAACTGCAGTCTCTAGTGGTCAGTAGAGGAACTGCAGCCTCTAGTGTTCGGTAGAGGAACTGCAGCCTCTAGTGGTCGGTAGAGGAACTGCAGCCTCTAGTGGTCGGTAGACGAACTGCAGTCTCCAGTGGTCGGTAGGCAAACTGCAGTCTCCAGTGGTCGGTAGAGGAACCAAAGTCTCTAGTGGTCAGTAGAGGAACTGCAGCCTCTAGTGGTCGGTAGAGGAACTGCAGCCTCTAGTGGTCGGTAGACGAACTGCAGTCTCCAGTGGTCGGTAGGCAAACTGCAGTCTCCAGTGGTCGGTAGAGGAACCAAAGTCTCTAGTGGTCAGTAGAGCTGCTTCAAACCGGTCCAAGACCCTCCTCAACACGCGGCAGCACATCTGCAGACATAAAAGCAGAGTCCTCACTCATCCAGGAGTGTTTAATCTCTCTAAGTGTTTCCTCTCCTCCTTCCCTCCAGGAGCCTCCTCACCTCTCTAGATGTTTGCTTCGTTGCCATCATCAGTTTGAGGCGGTGCCACTCTCGTCATCGTTAACGCTCCTGTTCTGTCATAAATCCCAGCTTTAATGCTGATGCTGGTTTCAGGGTAAAAGAGACGACAGCTCGGCACAAAATCACTTATCAGATTACATCAGAGCTCCATTAGGAAACAGATAAACCAACCGGAGGTTTGGGATCAAAGCAGGAGTAACGTTGTAATACTGTTCAGTTTTTATAAACCAAATATAAATGACAGTTATTATATAATCTATGTCCATCTAGTGTAGCTGCAGTATAACTTGTTTTAATTACAGTCGTTTATTTCTACAATCAGATATTCGTTCTACTTTTTTTTGTAAAAAAATTTTGCTGTACGATTGCAAATTTTGCACATTTTTAATTTCTGAACGCAATTTTGAAGCTTTTTGTCATAATATATCGATTTTTGTAAATAACGTTTTGAGACAAAATTAGGACTAAGTCGTAAAACTGCAAATTTTGTCATAAAATCTTAATTTTTTGTTGTAAAACTACAGATTAATTGACAATTTAATCAAAAATGTTGCAGGGTCATGAATTTCTTTACATAATTTTTTCACTCTGTTGACATAAAATATTTATTTTATAAAATCGTGACATTTCCTTATAAAATTGCAACTTTCTTTTAATTAAGACTTTTTGCCTTAAAAAAGAAAAAAAAAATTAATAAAATAGCTACATTTTGTTGATAAATTGTGAATTTTCCAAGATTTTCAATGTATAATTGATGCTTTTTATTTTAAAATATTGACTTTTGCATGTTGCAGCTTTCAGCTCCAAAAACAGTAATTACGTTTTTGTACAACTGCAACATTTTTGTTTAAAAATCACAAATTTTTGTTTGAAAATTCCAATTTTGAAATATTCAACAAATTTTTGTGACAAATCTCAAATTTACAAAAATCACAACTTTTTTCACGAAAAAACATAAAACATAAATTTTGGCCTTAAATCATAAGCTTTTGATATAATAATGATTTTTGTTTGTAAAATATGAACTTTCACAAAATCAAATCTGTTCAACCTAAAATTAAAACTTTATGTTGTACAATTGTAAATTTTTACCTTTTGCTTTTTGGTTATTATTAGGATTTTTGCTTATTTTTCTCATAAATTGACAACCTTTGCTAAATTGTGATATTTTGACAGAAAATTAGGACTTTCATGTTGCAAAATTACAAATTATGTAAATTAACTTTATGTCTTTAAGTCACACATTTCTTTTGTAAAATCATGAACTGATTTAACAAAATTGGGACCTCTGTACAAAAAAAAAAAAATCCAAATTTATTTTGGGCTGTAAAATTGTAAATTTTGAAAATTTGCAAATTTTTGTAGAAAAAAATCATTTATGGCATACAATTTGAACAAAAAGTTAACTATAATTGCAGTTTTCTGACCTAAAATCAGGAGATTTTTGCTGTAAACTTGCAAATTTCACAACTTCCAGATGTAAAAATTTCTCACATAAAATCTCAAAATTTTGAACATTTTTTTAAAATAAAATTATTTGTTTATTTTGCAATATAACTATTTTTTTAAGTTAGAGTAATATTACAACTTTTTCTTCTGAAATCAGAACGTTTCTGTTGTAAAATAAACTGCAACTTGCTCATAAAAAGCTACTTTTTCATCTGAATTTTTTGTCATAATTTTTTTTTAGCTCTAAAAAGTCACGTCTTTATAAAATTGTGATAAAATGTAAATTTTGTGCCATCATACTGGTGGAGCAGCTGCTCAGCAGTGGGCGGGGACTGGGGGAGGAGCTTCAGCAGTGGGAGGGGACAGGGGGAGGAGCTTCAGCAGTGGGCGGGGACGGGGGAGGAGCTTCAGCAGTGGGAGGAGACAGGGGGAGGAGCTTCATCAGTAACACTGCAATCTTTCCATGGAATCTGATTCATAGAGGAGCAGCTGAGAAGAACAGCTAAGATATCAGCCGCAACGCTGACGACACCAAACAGGTTTTTACCCTTAAACTGACACCAGTCATTCTTCTGAGCTTTTATTCAAAATACTTCTGTGATATTTTTTACAAATTATTTAAAGGCTAAAGCTGTTGTTTTTTCTTTTCTTGAAAAACGACTGTATTCCTTTTTTATTACAAAGATCAAAAGGTTTGTGGTAAAAAAAACTAATTTTCTCATAAATCTGACTTTTTCAGGTTAGGTTTATATTAACCTTAACTCTGGATTAACCTCAACTCCGTAATAACAGTAACACGAACAGCTGTGACGTTTTGACTCAGTTTTTTATCAGCGCTTCTCTGGAAAATCTAAATTTTTTTCCTCATAAAATTGTGACTTTTTTTTGCAAAACAAAAAGCTATTTTTTTTTCAGCTAAAATCTGGATTTTTAAAAGAGAAATCATGCTCCTTTCATGAAAATTACATTAATCTCATAAAAGTCTTTTATTCTTTATCAGAGAATCATGACTTTTAATTAAAAATCACTTTTTTTTAAATTGTACCTTTTTCTTCAAACCATAATTTTTCTTAAAAACTGAAACTTTTTTTGCAAAAAGTAAACTTGTTAACATTATTTCTTGTTCTCGTATATGCTCTTTTTCTGCAACTTTTTCATCAACTTTTGTTAAATTACAAAGTTGCAAAAAAATCATGATTTTTTTTTACTTAGAAAAAAAATCACGATTTTTTTTAACTTATAAATAAAATCACGATTTTTTAATGAAAAACTTTAAAATGTTAAAGTTATAATTTTTTACTCCAGTAAAAAAAAGATCATGGATTTTCTTGATGCGTCTTGTTTTTTAACTTTGTAAACTTGCAGTGTTTTTTCTCGTAAAGATGCTATCTCTCTCTCCGCTGGACGTCTCCTCTTTGTCCAAATGAAAACCTTTATAAAGACGCCATGTCCCAGTTTTGTCCTGGAACGGAGACATTTCATCCAGAAGAACCAGCTGAGCAGCAGAATCTCCAGGATGAGAGAAGATGGATGGAAGCAGGAGGAAGATAAATTCAAAAGCTGAAAAGCTGCCATGTTTTATGAAAGACGCCCATAAGCTCCGCTAAGTGAAACGCATTAAGGAGGCTGTGATTCCCCTCCGAGGACATTAATAAGCTGAAAGACGTGAGCGGGTAATTTATTAAAGCTCGCCTCTCCACGGTCGTTACCGCCACACACGCCGAACATTTGAGAGATTCACCTGCGGCCGAAAGTGGCGTCGTAATCGACGGAGGGAGGAACGCGACCGACTGGAGCCCGTCCAAGATACCGATCCAGTCCAGCGTTGCCTCAACTGGACCTCCAGGAGAGAAGAACCCGCCGCATCACAGCTTAGACGTTGCTACTGAAGCTGAACTGGACCGACGGGTCCTCCAACTGGACCGATGGGTCCTCCGACTGGACCGATGGGTCCTCCGACTGGACCGATGGATCCGCCAACTGGACCGATGGGTCCTCCAACTGGACCGACGGGTCCTCCAACTGGACCGATGGGTCCTCCGACTGGACCGACGGGTCCTCCGACTGGACCGATGGGTCCTCCAACTGGACCGATGGTCCTCCGACTGGACCGATGGGTCCTCCGACTGGACCGATGGGACGATCCTCCGACTGGACCGATGGGTCCTGACTGGACGATGGGTCCTCCTGGACCGATGGGTCCTCGACTGGACCGGGTCCTCCAACTGGACCGATGGGTCCTCCACTGGACCGATGGGGACCGACCGACTGGGACCGACTGGACCGACGGGTCTCCGACTGGAACGAGTCCTAACCGACTCCTCCATGGACCGATGGACCGATGGGTCCTCCGACTGGACCGATGGGTCCCTCCGACTCCGACTGGACCGACGGGTCCTCCGACTGGGACCGACGGGTCCTCGACTGAACCGACGGGTCCTCCGACTGGACCGACGGGTCCTCCGACTGGACCGATGGATCCTCCGACTGGACCGATGGGTCCTCCAACTGGACCGATGGGTCCTCCAACTGGACCGACGGGTCCTCCGACTGGACCGATGGGTCCTCCAACTGGACCGATGGGTCCTCCAACTGGACAAGCAGCAGCAGTTCAACGGTTCAACGTTTCAACGGTCCAGCGGTTCAACAGTTCAACGGTTCAGCTGTTCAATGGTTGAGCTGTTCAACGGTTCAGCTGTTTAACGGTTCAACCGTTCAATGGTTCAGCTGTTCAACGGTTCAGCTGTTTAACGGTTCAACGGTTAAACGGTTCAGCGGTTCAATGGTTCAACGGTTAAACAGTTCAGCTGTTCAATGGTTCAACGGTTAAACGGTTCAGCTGTTCAATGGTTCAACGGTTAAACGGTTCAGCTGTTCAATGGTTCAACGGTTAAACGGTTCAGCGGTTCAATGGTTCAATGGTTAAACGGTTCAACCGTTCAATGGTTCAGCTGTTCAATGGTTCAACGGTTAAACGGTTCAGCGGTTCAATGGTTCAAACGGTTCAGCGGTTCAATGGTTCAACGGTTTAACGGTTCAGCGGTTCAATGGTTCAACGGTTATAGTTCAGCTGTTCAGCTGTTCAACAGTTCAGCTGTTCAACAGTTCAACATTTCAGCAGTTCAACGGTTCAACATCCATTTCACCGCTGTCACGGGTGTGTGGGGGGAGTGGAAGGAGGACCCAAGATGCAGGAGGATCAAACAACAAAAAGGGTCTTTATTAAACAAAAATACAAAATCCCAAAAATCCAAACAATTCAAAAAAATTCAAAAATACAAAATTAACTTAATTCCAAGAAAACAGAGTGAAGAGCACAATGACGAGGCAGACGGGTCTGGAGGAGTTAGAGACGACTGATAAACACAGAGGAACAAACCTGAGGCAGGTGTGAACAATCAGGATGACGAGGAGGAAGAAGAAAAGCTGGACACCACGAAGACAAGACAGACCTTCAAAGAAAAACAGAGACAGCTGGACACCACGGAGACAAGACAGACCTTCAAAGTAAAACAGGAAGGACTAGAGACAGCTGGACACCACGAAGACAAGACAGACCTTCAAAGTAAAACAGGAAGCACTAGAGACAGCTGGACACCACGAAGACAAGACAGACCTTCAAAGTAAAACAGGAAGCACTAAAGACAGCTGGACACCACGAAGACAAGACAGACCTTCAAAGTAAAACAGGAAGCACTAGAGACAGCTGGACACCACGAAGACAAGACAGACCTTCAAAGTAAAACAGGAAGCACTAGAGACAGCTGGACACCACGAAGACAAGACAGACCTTCAAGTAAAACAGAGAAGCTGGACACCAGGAAGACAGACAGACTTCAAAGTAAAACAGCACTAGTGACAGCTGGAACCATGAAGACAAGACAGACCTTCAAAGTAAAACAGGAAGGAAGCACTAGAGACAGCTGGACACCATGAAGACAAGACAGACCTTCAAAGTAAAAACAGAGACAGCTGGACACCACGACGACAAGACAGACCTTCAAAGTAAAACAGGAAGCACTAGAGACAGTTGGAAACCACAAAGACAAGACAGACCTTCAAAGTAAAACAGGAAGCACTAGTGACAGCTGGACACCATGAAGACAAGACAGACCTTCAAAGTAAAAACAGGAAGCACTAGAGACAGCTGGAACCCATGAAGACAAGACAGACCTTCAAAGTAAAAAAAGGCACTAGAGACAGCTGGACACCACGAAGACAAGACAGACCTTCAAAGTAAAACAGGAAGCACTAGAGACAGCTGGACACCACGAAGACAAGACAGACCTTCAAAGTAAAACAGGAAGCACTAGAGACAGCTGGACACCACGAAGACAAGACAGACCTTCAAAGTAAAACAGAGACAGCTGGACACCAGGAAGACAAGACAGACCTTCAAAGTAAAACAGGAAGCACTAGTGACAGCTGGACACCATGAAGACAAGACAGACCTTCAAAGTAAAACAGGAAGCACTAGAGACAGCTGGACACCACGAAGACAAGACAGACCTTCAAAGTAAAACAGGAAGCACTAGAGACAGCTGGACACCACGAAGACAAGACAGACCTTCAAAGTAAAACAGGAAGCACTAGAGACAGCTGGACACCACTAAGACAAGGACAGACCTTAAAAGAACAGGAAGCACTATAGACACAGCTGAAGACAAAGACAGACCTTCAAGTAAAAACAGGAAGCACTAGAGGACAGCTGGACACCACTAAGACAAGACAGACCTTCAAAGTAAAACAGGAAGCACTAGAGACAGCTGGACACCACGAAGACAAGACAGACCTTCAAAGTAAAACAGGAAGCACTAGAGACAGCTGGACACCACGAAGACAAGACTACAGACCTTCAAAGTAAAAACAGGAAGCACTAGAGACAGCTGGACACCACGAGACAAGACAGACCTTCAAAGTCAAACAGGAAGCACTAGAGACAGCTGGACACCACAAAGACAAGACAGACCTTCAAAGTAAAACAGAGACAGCTGGACACCACGAAGACAAGACAGACCTTCAAAGTAAAACAGAGACAGCTGGACACCACGAAGACAAGACAGACCTTCAAAGTAAAACAGGAAGCACTAGAGACAACGGCGGAGACGGTGAGGACGCCAACTTGACAAAACACACAGAAAATATAAATTCTTGGTTATGGCCGACCGGACCATGACAACATCTCACGATTTTTCCAAGACAATTAGAAAAATTTAGATTTTATGACCAAAAAAGTGTTCTAAAAAAGTTTCTTAGAACAAAATGGTGGAAAATTCACAATATTACAGTACAAATGAGTGATTTAAGGACAAAAAAATTGTAATTTAAAAAGTTAAACAAAGTCGTAATAATGCAACTAAACAGAATCAAAAATCCTACGACTTTTTTGACAAAAGTCGTAGGAAAAAGTTGGGAATTTCTGACCAAAAGTAGGAATTTTTTAAAATTTTGTCATTTTTGTGACAAAAGTCATAATTTGGTGAAATTTGTGATTTTATGACAAAATAAAATTGCTTTTTTACAAAAAAACAAAATGAAATTCCAGGACATAAAATCATAATTTAATGTAAAATGTTGCACTTTTGCAAAAGTTAGTTCTTTTGAAAAAGTCTTCTATAATATAAAGTCATAACTTTTTATTAATTTTGCAACAAAAATTCTGTGAATTTCCATCCCAAAAAGCACAATTTTAAAAGAGTCAGATTTTACAACAAAAAGTTAAGATTTTATAAAATTCGGATCTGATGTCAAAGTTTTGCAAAAGTTTGTCTGTAAACTAATGTAAAATATTCTCATAAAAAAATGTCGTTTTTACAAGATAATTGTACAAAACATAAAAACTTCACTGTAAGAAGTTGGGATTTTTCACTGAAAATGTGCATTTTTGTAAATTTTAAGGTTTTACAAAAGAAAGTTGTGTTTTTATGAACAAAAGTGATTTTGTGAAAATCAGCTTATTGGTTTTTATGATAAAGTTGAAATATTCTGAAATGATCAGTTTTAGAACAAAATAATGTGATTTTAGGACACAAAGCTGTAATTCTGTTTAGAAACGTTAGGGTCAGTATTTCAATAATAATATGTCCATCCAGTCTCCAACAGCTGCGTCCCCTCAGAGGTCTTAAATAAACCGTTGCTGATGTCGTGGCCCGTCAGCGCTGTGTTTCTGCTGAACGAGGCTTCCAGGTTCTCTGATTATTAATCAATCACTTCCTGTCATATAACCCTGAGGTCCGGATCAATGAGCTGCTGGTCAGCAGGGCTGGACTGGACCGCTGGGTTAGACTGGACCGGACCGGACCGCTGGACTGAACCGGGACTCACTGGACCTCCAGCAGACCTCAAAAATAGAAGAGAGCCGCTTAGACAGAATGACAGACAGACAGAGAGACAGAGAGACAGAGAGACAGACAGACAGACAGACAGACAGAGAGACAGAGAGACAGACAGACAGAGAGACAGACAGATAGAGACAGAGAGACAGACAGATAGAGACAGAGAGACAGACAGACAGACAGAGAGACAGACGGAGACAGGCAGAGAGACAGAGAGACAGTCAGAGAGACAGAGAGAGACAGTCAGATAGAGACAGAGAGACAGACAGACAGAGAGACAAAGAGAGACAGAGAGACAGACAGACAGAGAGAGACAGACAGACAGAGAGACAGGCAGACAGACAGAGAGACAGAGAGACAAAGAGAGACAGAGAGACAGAGAGACAAAGAGAGACAGACAGACAGACAGAGAGACAGAGAGACAAAGAGAGACAGAGAGACAGAGAGACAAAGAGAGACAGACAGACAGATAGAGACAGACAGGCAGACAGACAGAGAGACAGACAGATAGAGACAGAGAGACAGACAGACAGAGAGACAGACAGACAGACAGACAGACAGACAGACAGACAGACAGACAGACAGACAGAGACAGACAGAGAGACAGACAGACAGAGACAGACAGACAGACAGACAGACAGACAGACAGAGAGACAGACAGACAGAGAGACAGACAGAGAGACAGACAGAGAGACAGACAGACAGAGAGACAGACAGACGAGAGACAGACAGAGAGACAGACAGACAGACAGAGAGACAGACAGAGAGACAGACAGACAGACAGACAGAGAGACAGACAGAGAGACAGACAGAGAGACAGACAGACGGAGACAGACAGAGACAGATACATAGACAGCTGACACATTTATAAACATACATCTCCTTCCTTTTAGTGTCTTTTTAGTTCAGACGGTGTTTTAGTGTCTCAGAGGTTTAAAGAGCTGCTACCACTTTGATTTGAAATTGACATGAACATTAACAAGCTTCTGTTTTATTACGACGCCGTAACTTGACATTTTCTCCCACATTTTTAGACTGTCCTCCGCAGTAACGGTTTGTTGTCCTTCCAGCCGCAGAATTAAAAGTATGAGAAAACTATATTGATTCACCTGATGGAGAAGCGTGAAGGAAACAGACCACCTGGTGAGTTCTGAAGGTGTTCACTAGCAGCAACGTGTCGCAGTTACTTTTGATTTATACTTAATTCTGAAGCGCGTCTGCGCTATGTTATTCTACGCCACAACACAAGAGCGACAATCACGAACTAGCTAAACTTACTAAACGTATCTATTGTGTTTTTCCACTTCCTCACCGTCTCGGCCGTATCCAGACCCACATTCATCGCTATCTCCCTCCATGAATTACTAGAATATGTGCTGTCTTTGTAGTTTCAGAACCAGAACCGTACAGATGTGGGTACTTCCTCATTTCTTCAATGACGTGGATGTAGAATTGACCAATCAGAGGCCTCCTTTCTCTCCTCTCGTCACACACGCAGACGACCTGATTTCTGAGCATAAATCAGGATTTAGACCTCTGAGATATTAGAAAACCACTGGAGTCGGTTGTTTATTATTAATAGATCACAATATAATCACTTTTCCAGATGAACTACAGCCTCTAGTGGTCGGTGGAGGAACTGCAGCCTCTAGTGGTCGGTAGAGGAACTGCAGCCTCTAGTGGTCAGTAGAGGAACCGCAGCCTCTAGTGGTCAGTAGAGG